>ML788857.1:836390-854441 GCA_009831015.1 Picea engelmannii | reverse complement strand
CTCCATGAGAACTCCTCTCCTTTTATAAGTTGAAGAAGATAAGGTGAGGAGGTTAGGATGATCCCACTAAATCATGAAAGCGAGTAAGATCCAAACCATTCAGATGCCACCTCACCATAGAAGCTTCTCCTTCTAGAAGATTTAAGAAAACACTCATTTTTCCCACGTGCTGGCATTCTCACACCCTAGCTATAGTGAAACCTGCGAACTGTTCGCACCCTTGGTATAGTGCAACCTGCGAGAATTGGTCAGAATAATACTCTTTCCCTAGATCTAGACTATTGAATGAACTAAGAGGCAAGGATCAAGAACATACCTTATGAATGCTTCCTTGAATCTCTGTTGTTCCAAGCTTCGCTCCAATGCTCTTGTGCCATTCAAATCACAACAGTACAAACCAATCGAAGTGAAAGAAGATCAATATATTCAATATCTAATCTATACATATGATCAAGGAGTTATGTAATAAAGTGATATCATCTTTATGGGAAAGAGACATATTACTGTATTAAATTAAATATGAAAGAGAGATTACAACCTGAGCCTTGATGTCGTAAGATCCCTTCCAATTGTCCTTCGTTCCCCACACACTTCTTGCTCCAAGAATTCTGAAACCATAGATCTGATAGCTACTCACAATCTATCTTGACAAAGAAAATCTCAAAGCCACTCCAACCAAGCTAATAATTACAAGCCAACCAAAAGCTCAAGCTCAAGAACAAGAACCCACAAGCTCACAAAAACTAACTTTTTCCATGAGAACTCCTCTCCTTTTATAAGTTGAAGAGGATAAGGTGAGGAGGTTAGGATGATCCCACTAAATCATGAAAGCAAGTAAGATCCAAACCATTCGGATGCCACCTCACCATAGAAGCTTCTCCTTCTAGAAGATTCGAGAAAACGCTCGTTTTTCCCACGTGCTGGCATTCTCACACCCTAGCTATAGTGCAACCTGTGAACTATTCGCACCCTGGCTATAGTGAAACCTATGAGAATTGGTCATTCTCGCACCCTGCCTATATAGAAACCTGCGAACATCCCTTTTTATAAGGTTTTTACATAGGAAAATGCAACTTCTTTTCTCAGGAGAAGTTCTTCTCCCTTCTCTCTTTAGGAACTCAGGCCACTATGACCCCTCTGAAGGTAACAGATAGGTTTACATCATTAACGATCATAGGGATGATGAAAATAATGTGTAACACGTACCCTTAAAGAGAACTTGGTCATGGTACAAAACCGCATAAAGCAACAAGAAGATCAAGGTCGCTCTAAACGTCAATTTGCAGAAAAGGATTAGGTGTTTCTGCAACCGCAACCGTACAAGCAAAATTCCCTCAAGACCGAGCATTGTCAGAAGCTAGCGCCCAAATTTTATGGTCCTTATATAGTTCTCAAGCATGTGGGACAAGTAGCCTATCAGTTAGCTCTGCCCAATCATTCGAAGCTACATCCTATTTTTCATGTTTCATGCTTAAAGAAGGTGATTGGAACTAGGTGCCAAATTCAAACCAACCTGCCCAAGTTAGCTGAAGAAGGATCCATTTGGCTACATCCAGAAGTAGTTTTGGACCAGCGTGAGCTTCACCTATGTCAGAGAACCATCAAGGAAGTGCTATTCCAGTGGAAAGATACAACTCCAATAGATGCCACTTGGGAACCAACTACCATTCTGCAACAATTTCCACATCTCAAGCTTTGAGGACAAGGCTGTTTTTAAGGGGGCGGACATGTTAGGGTCCTAACCCGCACATAGGTAGAATAATATATTTAGATGTAATAAAGGTCAATATTAATAAGGCCTTTTAATAAAATAGAATAAGGCGGATGTAACAAGACCTAATAGAAGCTTTCTCTTCTAGAAGGATCTTCCTCTAGATGCTTCTTTTGAGAGACATATTTAGTATAAATAGGAGTCGAGGGTATGAGAACCCTAGCTTGGAGATTATTGTAATAGAGCACTACTCAACTGGAGGTTTCCCCCTCAAAGAGGCACGTGGACATTGCTTTCTAAATCAAAGTGCTATTTCTGTTGTTGTTCTTATATCATTTCTGTGTTATTGTGGAGATTATGCTGGTTATATTACTGTTATTCTGCCATTTCTAGCATTTTATTTCTGTACTGCATACTTTTTATATCTAGTATATTACATAATCTAAGAACTCAGCTCAATAATACAAGGATGCAAAGAGGAGAATCAATCCAAGAATATTTCTTCAGAATATCCCAATTCAAAGAAAAACTAGAAGCGATTGGAGATGCTAGAGATGAAGATGAACTTATAATGGCAACCCTTAATGGTCTCTCAAGACCTTGGGATGCATTCATCCAAACCATTTGTGCAAGAAAGGAGAAACTAAAATTTGACAGTCTATGGGAAGAATGCATTCAAGAAGAATCAAGAATAGCTAACCGAGAGGCTTTACTATCAAGAGATGAAGATCAAGCCCTAGCTACTCACACTAAAGGAGGAAGAAAGAAGTCTTACTTCCATAAATAAACTCATAAAGAGTCTCACCCCCAAAACAAATTCAGTCATAAAGAATCCCAACCAAAGAGATTCCATAAGAAATGACAACGAAAGGAAAGAGATTACTCATTTTTCCAATGCTACCATTGTGACAAGATGGGACATATTGCGAGACATTGTCCATCTAGACGAGAAGAATACAAGAAGAAAAATAAGAGGCACCATGCCCATGCAATTGAAGATGAAGAGCCACCCACAAAGATGTTAAGAGAACAAATTAAAGACTATGTCTTAATCTCGGCCCTCTCAGGATCGGTAACTCCTAGAGAGGACACTTGGCTCATTGATAGTGGTTCTTTGAAGCACATGACAAGTCAAAGAGATATTCTCTCTTGCATTTTAGAAAATAAGTTTTCTGAGAAATTTACACTTGGATATGATTACCAATATCCCATCAAGGGAGTGGGAGAATCAAACTACAAGCCTAATTAAGGGAATTCAATGAAGATGAAGGACATACTCTATGTACCAGGTTTGACAAAGAACCTACTCTCCATATTAGCTTTAGAAAATAAAATCTTCAGATTTGCCTTCATAGATGGAGAAGTTCTTATTTGGGCTAAAGGAGAAACCATGAAATAAGCAATCATCATTGGAAAAGAAGAAGGTGACTTGTATAAGATAAAGGATCACTCAAAAGTTTCCATGACCCATGCCATTGAGAATCCATGCAAACTTTGGCATAGAAGATTAGCCCACATCAACTACAAAGCATTACCGTATGTATGCAAAGCAATCACAGGTCTACCAGAACTCAAGGTTGACCATGAAGGCATGTGTAATGGATGTGCACAAGGGATGAACATCAAGAACCCTTTTCCAAAGAGAGACAATAAAGCAGAAGGGGTCTTAGAACTCATTCATTCAGATGTGTGTGTCCCAATGCCATCATCCTCCATCAATGGGTATGTATACTATGTATATTTTATTGATGATTATTCTTGTAAGACCTGGGTTTAATTTTTGAAATCAAAAGATGAAGTGTTCAGTAAATTCAAGGAATTCAAAGCCTTGATAGAGAATCTTTCTGAAAGAAATATCAAGATACTCAGGTCAGATAATGGAGTAGAATACACCTCAAAAAAGTTTGTGAACTTCTACAAATATGTCAGGATCAAGAGGGAGCTCACCACTCCCTATAATCCTCAACAAAATGATGTAGCCGAAATAAAGAACAGAACGATAACGGAAGCAATGAAGACCATGATCCATGATCAAGATCTTCCTATGTTCTTATGGGCAAAAGAAACAAAGACGATAGTATATGTACAAAACCGATTGTCCCATAGTACACTTGGGTTCAAGAACCCGGAAGAGATGTTCACTGGAAAGAAGCCAGAGGTAATCCATCTCAAAATATTTGGCTGCCCAATATTTATACATATTTCAAAAGAGAAGAGAAACAAGATGGAACCCTCAGGAAAGAAGGGAATATTAGTGGAATACTGTGAGGCCTCCAAGGCCTTAAGGGTTTATATACCATGTCACCATCACATTGAGATTAGCAGGGATGTGACCTTTGATGAAGATTCAATGCTCAAGAAATCAAGAAGATGCCATCTTGAAGAAGTATATGAAGAGGAACCTGCAACTCCCAGAGTTGCAGAATCAGTGAGGGAGGTTCCTAGAGTTGCATAACCAGTGAGGGAAGTCATAGCTTCCCTTGATGAGGAAATTCTAGAAGATCATGACATAGTAGAATTTCAGGAACCTCCTTAGATGACGATCTCCCATAAGAGAAATCCTTCTTGGGCTATGGAGCTTATTCAATATGGAGAGAAGTATAGTGTTTCTGAAGGAACCATGAGACGGGTGAAGAGACCAAAGCCATTCTCCATTTATATGGCTTTGATGTGTGATCTCCTAGAGAAGGAGCCTATCTGCTTTGAAGAATCCATTCAGAAGAAAGAATGGGAAGATGCCATAACAAAAGAATACCAATCCATAATAAAGAATGATGTATGGGAAATAGTTGCCAGACTGAAGAGAAAGGATGTGGTATCTTCCAAATGGATTTTCAAAATAAAACATGCTGTTGATGGAATTATTGAGAAGTATAAAGAAAGGTTTTTCGCTCATGTCTTTTATCAAAATGAAGGCATTGACTATGAAGAGACATTCTCTCCTGTAGCTAGATACACTTCGATCAGAACCATCATAGCCTTTGCAGCTAACATGAAGTGGAAGTTACACCAGATGGATGTAAAGATAGCTTTCCTAAATGGTGTCATTGAAGAAGAAGTGTATATAGAACAACCTCAAGGATTTGAAGTTGAAGATAGGAGGACTCATGTATGCAAGTTGAAAAAGGCTCTGTATAGGTTGAAGGAAGCTCCTAGAGCTTGGTAGGATAGACAGTTTCCTGACGAGCTTGGGCTTTACCAAGAGTAAAGAAGATTCTAACCTCTACTTCAAGGTTATAAATGATGAGCCAATGATATTGCTGCTATATGTGGATGACTTATTCTTAATTGGAGAAGAAAAGCTCATCACCGAATGTAAGAAGAATCTTGCTTTAGAATTTGAGATGAAAGACCTTGGCCTAATGCATTATTTCTTAGGTCTTGAGGTATGGCAGAGTCCAGAGAGAATCTTCCTTAACCAAGGGAAGTATGTAGTTGAAATACTGAAGAGATTCGACATGTTGGAGTGCAAGTCCATGAATACACCCATGGAAACAAAGCTGAAGCTACTGGTCGACACTTCTTTAGAATTGATTGATGCCATACTATATAGACAAATCATTGGATTGCTGATGTACTTGACGAACACCATACCAGATATCTGTTTTACTGTGAACACCTTGAGTCAGTTTCTAGTAGAACCCTAACATGTTCACCTAGTTTCTGCAAAACATGTGATGAGGTACCTTATGGGTACATTGGATTGTGGTCTCAGTTATGATGGAGATCATGATTTCACACTGAGTGGGTACACTGATTCAAATTGGGCTGGAAGTGTCTTTGACAGAAAGAGCACTTCAGGATGATGTTTCAGTTTGGGATCAACCATGATCTCATGGAAGAGTAGGAAGAAATCAAGTGTTGCTCTCAGTACAGTGGAAGCAGAGTACATTGCCACATGTTCTGCCAGCTGTGAAGCTATATGGCTTCAGAAGTTGTTGAAAGATCTATTTGACCTAGAGATGGAAGCAACCACGATCCTATGTGACAACCAGAGCTACATAAAGATGACATAGTATCCTGTATTTCATGATAAGTCGAAAAACATAGAGATTCGATACCATTACATCTGTGACATGGTGCAGAGAGGAGCCATAAAGCTCCAATACGTTAGCACATATGAATAGGTTGCCGATGTGTTGACCAAGCCTAAATATCATGTAAAGTTTGAGAACTTTCAAGATAAGCTCGGCATAGTCCGAAAGGACCTCCCTCGATAGGGTGAGTAGTGTTGAGATGCCAACCAAGTGTTGTGCTGCAAACTTAATTGCTATGTTGAGATTTTAGCTTAATTGTTGTTTCCATCTTAATTGTTGTGTTGAGATTTCAGCTTAATTGTTGATTCCAACTTAATTGTTGTGTTAAGATTTCAACTTAATTGTTGTGTTGTGATTCCAACTTAATTGTTGTGTTGATATTTCAGCTTAATTGTTGATTCCAGCTTAATTGTTGTGTTGTGATTCTAGCTTAATTGATGTGTTGTGATTCCAACTTAATTGTTGTGTTGTATTCCAACTTAATTGCCATGTTGTGATTCCAACTTAATTGTTGTGTAGTGTGCCAGCCTCGTGTTGTGATGATGTGTCAGCCTCATGCTATGATGACGTGCTAGCCTTGTGCTATGATGATGTGGCCAACCTTGTGCTGTGATGATGATGTATTAATTTTATACTAATTTATATTGATGCAGATGATGATTTCATTCCTTTGTGAATGATGATGTTGCTGATGAGAAAAACTTCCGATGATTTATAGATATGCCAGTCAGTGTTCCAAGATATTGTTGATGATGTTGTCCTCTCACTCACCTGATGTTGTTGATGATGCTGTCCTCTCTCTCGCCTGATGTTGTCGTAGAATGCCCTTCTTGTTAAGGGGGAGTGTTGAAATAATGTAACTACAAAGAGTATTCTAATCATTATTGATGTATTATTCATTAGATCAATCCCCTATTGTGGATTGACCATGTTGACTATTGTAAATGACCAAATCCCCTTTTGCGGATTGGTAAAAACATAATTGCAATAGGAAGAATAAGAAGTCGGCCCCAAAATATATTAAAGGTGGTTATAACCACCCAGAAGAAGAAGTCAGCCCTGCCAGTGAAAAGACACCTCCATCCATAGGTGCCAGAATTGTATAAATAAGGAGGCTAGCACCTCATTTAGATACACACTCACTTGTTCATCAATAAGCAAGTTCAAAGCTGCAGTTGGAGAAGAAGGAAGAGAGAGAGAGACGTGCATTCTTGGGAGAGGACTTTCTGTATTTGTTTGATTTATCTCTTGGCATTGTATTGGCTATCTATAATAAGGAAGTTTTGCTGGGTTTTCTCCCCCATGAGGGTTTCCCAAGATAAATGATGTGTCTCTTGTGATTGTGTATTTCTTAGTGATCCTATTTATGCTATTGTTATCTAGTGAAATGAAAGAACTCTAAATAATAGCTTAAACCTTAACATTAATGAACCTAAATTGATCAAGATTTCAAAATATTTAACTTTGGAATATAAAGTCAAATATATTGAAATTTTTAAGCAATCAAGTGATGTTTTTTCGTGGAACTATAAAGATATAAAAACCTATGACATAAAAAACATTGAACACAAAATTCCCCTTAAAGAAGGAATAGAGCCTTTTAGACAAAAACTATGCAAACAAATCCAATACTTTTTCCTTAAATAGAAAAGGAAATAAAAAAATATGTTGGATGCAAAAATTAATATTCCTTTAAGACATTCAGAATGGGTGGCTAATTTAGTCCTTATTAGGAAAAATAATTGGGAGATTCATTTGTGTGTGGAGTTTAGAAATCTTAACAAAGCTTCTTTAAAATATAACTATTCTTTACCAAAAATGGATCATATTTTACAAAAGGTAGTTGGTGCTCAAAGGATTTCAATGATGGATGGATTCTCATTAAACAATCATGTGGTTATGAGTAGAGAAGACAAGTTTAAAACTGCTTTCACCATTGCATGAGTTACTTTTATGTATGAAAAATTCCTTTTGGACTAATAAATGCAAGAGAAACTTTTCAAAGGATAAAATTCCTTTTGGACTAATAAATGCAAGAGACTTTTCAAAGAGCAATGGATATTTCATTTGTTGATGAAACATATATATTCATTATTATTTATCTATATGATATGATTGTTTTTTCAAAAATTGAAGAAGATCATATAAGGCATTTGCAGCAAGTTTTGAAAATTTACAAACAATATGGCTTATCCTTAAATCCTAAAAAATATTTTTTCCATGATAGAAGGGAATTTATTAGGCCACATTGTGTCAATATATCAAGTAAATGTTGATCCATAGAGAGTTCAAGCTATTCAAGATTTAATTTATCCAAGACATAAAAAGGAGACAAACTTTCTTAGGAAAAATGTTTTTTTTAGATTCATACCAAATTTTGTTGAAATAGTAAAAAGCATAATGTGCATTCTTTAAAAAGGGGCTGAGATTAAGTGGGCTTAGGAAACTAGATCTTATTTTCAACAAATTAAAATAACCTTAGGGGAATCTCATGTTCTCATAACATTTGATTATAAAAAAAAAGTTTATAATTTTTTCATTTTCCTCATATCACACTATTGCAACAATACTGTTGCAAAGGAATCATGAAGGTTTTGAATATCCAATAGCCTTTTTCAGCCAAACTTTATGTGATGTTGAATTGAAATACAAAATCATAAAAAAAAAGGGATTTTGCTTTAGTCAAATCTTTGAAAGAATTTAGAGACTATGTGTTACATCCTAAAATAATTGCTTATGTTCCACACATGCCTGTAAAATACATTATTGGGCAATAGGATTGTGATGAAAGTAGAGGAAAATGGATTGCAAAAACTCAGGAATTTAACCTCGAAATTAAACTAACAAAACTTATTAAGGGTCAAGGCTTAGCTAAGTTAATGGCCAAGTCAAATTTTAAAATGTTAACAAATGCATAATAAGAAAGATGAAACAAGAAATAATGGAAAAGGATTTATGCCATTCTCTATTGCACTTTGTATTGATCTCTTGATATGAATTTATAGTACATAGATATGACCAATTCTATATCTAGATCTAGATCTAACTAACAAATCATCAATGGATCATGAAAAAACCTTGTGAATAGGTAAGGTTTACAACTCATATAAGTGGTATCAGACTTTGTGATTGTCTAGGGAATCACACTCTAACATTCCCCCCCCCTCAATCACAGGTCTGGATAATTGTACCAATAAAAAATAAATAATTGGTATCATATTCAGTCTTTAATATGAAAGTATTGATTTGATCTTTGATGTAACATACCTAGCCACCCACAAGCTAGGAACGTTACCTTCAAAACTCACTTCTGAACCAATTTTGAATTCTGATAATAATTAATTTGAAATCAAGCATGAAAGGATCACATGCATTAATCAAGATCCATGCTACAACATAAAACAAATAAACAATGTTCCATGCACAACAAATAACCAACACACATGCACACATAAATACATCTCAGAGATAATTAAATACATATCAAAAAATACATTGGACATAAAACACAAAGAGAACTTATCTTTGCAAGTAAACATTCACCAACTGGCTGCAGACCGTGGATGTTCCTCCCAACCATAGACATTGTTGTTCATTTACTCTCAACAATAGGTCACCCCTGATCCAGGGTTATGAATCCACAAGGATGGGTCCTAGGACAAATCTAAAATACACATTAGTTGGCTAACTAGCTCTCAGGTTTCCCAACCAAAAAAAAAATCCTAATTTTCAGCTCTCTTTCCCCTTCATCATACACAACCCAAAGAAATGAACACCTTTCTCTTCCATGCAGTCTCTCATGTTGTTCCATTTCTCTCCAGGGTCTAGTGTTACTGGTCAGGAAATCGTCCCGCTGGAAACTCCACGGATTCTCAGTTGTGGAGAGATCTTTCTGAACCTCCATCAATCTCATGCACCCAAGCATCCATTCCCTCCAGGAATGACCAATAATTTATTATAGCCATCTAGCAATGGCTCTCCTCTTCTAACCATTCGTTTCCATTCTTAGACTAAGAGCACATGAATTAGCAAGAATGAGGCACCAAAAAAATGAAAGAGTGAGAAGGGTGTAACAATGAATGAATAAGAACAAGTGAACCCCAAAAACATCCTACAAGGGGTGTTTATATAATGACATGAAAACAAGAACCACATGGCCTTCCTCCCAAGAATATCATGCAACCACTTTTCTCCATAAAATCAATTATGGTTAAATAAAATATAATAAAAATACTTAGCCCCTTAAGCTTCCTCTCTCGTGGAATCATAGCCCCCTATCTCTTTTTTCGTTGTCCATCTTGTAGCCAACAATGTAATTTTTTTATTAATGTATATAGATGTATTACATTTCCTAGGAACTCTTGCCCCTTTTCAAATTTACCGGCTCACCATCCTAATTCACAATTACATAATACATTATAGTTCATAGGGATTAAAACTGAGGTGTTACATCCTCCTCCCCTTATTTTGGCACTGTCCTCAATGCACAAAACCATTCCAATGTTATTAAAATTACAAATATAGGCCCTTTGGCCTTAATACACACATGCAATCTAGCCAATTCTTATATACATAGGCACCCTGGCCTAAAATTAAACATGTATACATAGGCATTCCGACCCAAAACATGTATAATGACATTCAGAATTTATATTTATGGCAGGAATTCCAACTAGCAATCTCTCCTTCCCTATCATATTGCACAACCCAAAGAAAAGAACCCCTTTATCTACCATGTAGTCCCTCAAGCTATTCCATTTCTTTCTAGGGATCCAATGCACTCGACTAGCTAGTTTCAGAGTTGTGGCTCCAAGAACTCTAGCTGCAGCAAGTCCATTGGAATTTCTTCATTTAATGCCTTCATCATTGAGCTTGATTTCCTTCTAGTGCTCTTTTTCCTGAGCTTCCATCTTGCATAGCCAACATCTCATATGTATTATATACATACAATCATCATGAGATATCATTATAACAATTTTCAATCATACATGTCAAATCTGTTTTATACAAGAAAACAAAATTTTCCAAGCATGAGCTTCTTGCTCATAATTTGTTTGGCTCTTGTAGTTGCAGGCATCAATGTTTATTATGGATTACAACAATGTCATACCTAATACCATTATTCCTGCAATTTTCTCAACCTTCAATAAGCCAAACCAATTGTTAGCATATCATAACAATTTTTTTTTTTTTTTAATTTATCAAATCTGTTTATATATAGGAAATAAAATTCTGAGGCATGAATTTTTTTCTCATAATGTTTGGCTCTTGCAGCACCAGGCATTGGTCTTCCTTATGGGATTACATTCCTACCATATCCAAGACCATTCTACCTGCAATTTCCTCAATTTATACTCAACCAAATAAAATGTTAGTATCTCATGTACAATATATATATATATATGCATGGTAACAATTCAAAACAAATTTACAAAGTGATCTCAGAATTGTTTACAACTACAATTCAATTACTTCCATCAATCCAGCTATTAATTGGAATGAACCCATCATTCTCTACACATGTATTATAAGCCAATATTTTCTTTCTTCTATCCGTCAATAGTTCTATCACTTTGTTCCCCTGACAGAGCTTTTCCATAATTTATCATTATGTAACTACTTTAACCTGCAAATTTCTTGTTGCAATATCTAATAGCTCCTGAAGTGTTTTCAACTTCATGAATTAGCAATACTCACATCATTTCAGCTGTTAGCATAATCATTTCTATGTCATATAATATATACATGCATTCACCATAGTGCATTCAATAATTCTTGTAATACCACTTGTAACATTTTTAATAGCTCCAAAAAGTGGTCTCAACATTGTAACAAACAAAAAATCAATCACATTCAATTAGTATTCATATTAAATATAATGAAGCTATCATTCATTATGTATTTTCAGCACCACAAGCTTTTCCGAATGCAACAATTAATTATGAAATAAAATAACAATCAATGTGCCAATACCCATGGCCATCTTTACACAATGCATCCCTGCATTGACTACATAATACCACATAACTGTGTCGTGCATTCACCAAGGTAAGTTGGAAGGTATGGCCAATGCCTCAACACATCATCCACAAACTTCCTATTGCTTTCCTGACTATTTGGATGTCTTCCTTTTCAACCCAAACACAACACCAATATTATAATTCTTAAGTGCTCTTCAATGTCGGCAAAGAGGTTGCAGTCAAAACATCAACTATGCAATAGATACCATTGAGCACTCACATAACGCTATAGCCCTTCCATATCCAACCATCTCATGGTCTCACACACAACTAACTCTATGGATACTTATTTTTATATCAAGAGTATGTCTCCTAACTTTATTTGGTTATGATCCCATAACCAATCATAACACAATATGCAACTAACATTTTATCTAAATGTATTCTAGCATCAACAACATTTATATACTCTAGGACTTTGTCCATTACATATCAATTTAAATATTGAAAATTTAACTTAGGGAATTCTTACCTCAATTCCCTTCAACATCTATGCATAAAAAGAAACTAAATTCATACATGTATAATGGTTATCAACCTACTTGATGTTATCTGATCAATTGGTATTTGTAAAAACTCACAAGAGTTCTCTTCCATCCTTTCGATTACCATCCTACCACCCTCATGGGTCTTCACATAGATGGAAGTCATAATCAACAACAACATCCACATCTTTATCCATGATATACTATTTTTCATGAATACATAATCTATAATACACAATTAATCATACTCAATTGCTATAACATCATTGTTGCATGTATATAACAACAAACTATTCTAAGTCCTCAAGCATGCCATATGCATATCAAAGCATGCACATATGCACAATTCACATCGTATGCGCCAAAAATTCACTATCATCACACCTACTAATGCATATGCATTCTAAATTCATGGTATGCGTCATGTCATCTAGTGCATTTATGTTTCAATTCACTTATTGTTTATTTATTTATTTGTAGCTGGTTGTCCTTAAATTTCTTCGGATCCTTGATGACTTCTGTTCTCTCACTCTGTTCATCTACACTATTATTCCCTAGTCATAACACTTTCCAGACAATTTTCACTTGGCCATTATGAAATCCAACCAATGTGTTATATTTTCAACAACCTCTCTTCGACAGTTATATCTAAAATTTGCCTTTATGAAAAATTCCAGAACCTTGGAATGAATTAGCTTAGAACATGCCATCACTCTACTACCAAAGCATTATGGAATCAAATTTTATTACTCCTAGTTGTCTATTAAATTACTTCATTAACATTTCCCTATGAAACTATACCTTTCACACTTAATACCATCCCCAAAGGAAGTCTATTTTCATTCAGTGACAATTTTCAAGTGAAAGAGCATTCATTTTTCTATCTCCATTTTCTCTTCATTGGCATCCTACTTCCACTATGAATTCTAATATTAGAAGTGGATTTCTTTCACTGAGTACTTTTATACAAGTTCTTAATTCATAGCTAACAAATACTTCCCTTGAAATCCTATGCTTTACACATAGATATTATTCACACACAATCTCTTAAGCTCTTTGTTTTCTTTCACATCAAGCTTCTAGCTGTCTACTCATATCTACCTTCAAGGCTATGGAGTATTAATTTTCCTTTATAAGACCATTAATGACATTATTCCCCTACTAGATTCATGTCCTATGTGATGATTCTCTCTTTTGTTGTACCTGCAATTTATTCACACTCTGTAGCAACTAACTAATAATCCTTCTATTTTTCTCTTCTTGAGTTCTTTATCCACTTTTCATTACTTTCCCTGTGGATCTTTATTGCCTCATCCAACTTCTATAAGATCTATCATGCTTCCATGACTTTGATATCTGATCCTAGTCTTGAATTGATCTGATTATACCTCTAATTCTTCCAAATCTGCAAGCAACCATTTTGTTAGAATTATAAATATTATAGAAATTTGTCAATTAATGTTAGATGTCTTTTTTATTCTTAATTCATGAAGAAATATATCGTCATTCTCCAACTTATAACAATTCAATGTTATTCTCCTCTGAATCGTATTTCTAATGGATATTCATATTCCCCAATCTGATCTCTGAGTTGAAAGTCAAGGCTTCCTGAAAAAGTCACCTTCACCCTTTTTGTGCAAACAGGATCTTGTAGTGGAAATGGAATGGTTGTGTGCCAATCTTGTCAAATTATTCCACATGGTCTTTAAACTGGTACACAATTCGAATCCTGCACAGGCACTTCCTTCAATCCACTTTCCTTGTGACCATGGGCTTGAAACCACAGGCTTATCCACTCTAAGCAATGTTCCTTAGCGGATTTCACCATTGATCGTGATCAAGATAAGATCCAATGGCGAAGATCCATAGCACAAATTGAAATCACTTGATCATTAATTTTCTAAAGGTTACACGCTTTAGATCTAGATCATCAGTTGATTTGGTGATGTGTCATCCCAAGATTAAGGTGCGCGATGGATAAGCTACTAACATGCCACCATGTTGAGATGTGTGGACCATTGATCTCAACTGTTGATTAAAACACATCCATCAGATCGTCCTTTTCATTGGGTGCCTTTTTGGGCCTTTGATCAACCCCTTTACCTTATCAACCCCTTTACCTTATCATGAGACCGACGTTGGAACCAAGTCCTTCGGACTTCAGCCTTTGGCTATTCTCCCTTTTTGATCTTCCAACTCTCCAGAAGTAAACTTTGTCAAAGTACTTATATCATATCCACTAGTAGATTGAACGATTGAGATTTAATCTCCCATTGGATGGAGGATCCTGGCTTCTCTATAGGCCTCAATGAAATCAATGATCATGACTTAATTCACTGATGAGATGGATGATCCATATTATTTCGGGACTTCAACACTCTGGGACTCCATGATATTACCACTCTAGAGTTGTTCAACTCCCCTAGAGTTATACCTGTCGAAGTGGTCATAGAGTGATGATGAATACTTACCGTCGGTTAACAACCTTGCTTACGCTATCCTTCCACCAGCTTAATCCAATGACTATGACTTAACAATATGGATGATCCTTATTTGTTTTGGGAATTCGACACTACAAGACTCTGAGATATTAAAACTCTTAAGTTCTTCAACTCCCCCGGAGTTATACCTGTTGAAGTACTTACACCATCCTTCCACTGCTTGATCTAACGGTTGAGAAAAGTACCAAAGGGATCTTCGATCGATGGTCTGTGTGAATTCTCTACTTCGGCCTACGACACTTTTTCTAATAGAAGAAGCTGGAAATTCCCAGAGGCCATTATCACCGAGATGACATGACATGCTAATGTCACCTATGGTGATGTGGACCCATGGTATGCATTCCATGTATCACTCTAAAATGGACATGTTAGGGTCCAAAAGGCATTGAAATCACATGACATGTGTCCCCACATGGCTCTCTGACCACATGGCATAAGACATGTCATCCACCAAATAGATGATCCACCTTCCTTTGATCTAGATTTGACGGCCTGTGTAATTTCGTGACTTCGGATTTTCACTCTGTGGCTTTGGAACTTCACAACTTCATCACTTCATGGCTTTTCCTAGTCTCCAGTAATCGTCGAAGTGGTGAAGTTACAGAGTCCCTAAACCTCCTTACCTTGTACTCCTGATCTAATGGCTCACATTACTCTCAAATTAATTCCTCGATCTAACGATTGATGAGATTTCACGACTTCAGCCTTCGGGATTTCTAGGACTCAAACTTCTTTACATCTGGAGGGTCAACGCTAGATGTCCATGATCAACGATGGATATTTCACCCAAACTTCCCATCATATCAGATGGTCAGTGGGATTTCACGATTTTGGCCTTTGGGTTTTCATGCTTCTTCCCTGCCTACCATAATTACCAAAGTGGCAAAGTTCCAGAGTTTTCTATATCCTTATTGGCTTCGATCAATGATTGATGATCGACCAGTTTTATCTGATAGTTAGGACTTAATCTCTCCCAACCTCTAGTTTCACCTCTATCTGACAGTCCTTGTTTACCTGAATCCTGATCTAATGATCAAGAAATTCTTGATTCAATGGTTGTTATTACTCTCGAAATTAAAAAGGGAATGATCATGATTCCATGATCCTTTACAAAGGATCTCTGTCTACACAATGCTCTGGATTCTACGCGATTTTTGCAACGCTATTTATCCCAATATTTTCTTTCTTAATGACGATACCATGTCTAATAATTTCAGCCCATATCATTTCGGGGTTTCAACCTGAAGCTATGATACCAATTTGTAACATACCCAACCACCCACAGGCTGGGAAAACTACCTCCAAAACTCACTTTTGAACCGATTTCGAATTCTGATAATAATTAATTCGAAATCAAGCATGAAAAAGTCACATGCATTCATCAATATCCATGCTACAACATAAAATAAATAAACAACATGTGATGCACAACAAATAACCAGCAAGGATGTACACATGAATACATCTCAGATATAATTAAATACACAACGAAAAATACCTTGTACAAAAAAAAATAGAGAGGACTTATCTTTGCAAGTAAGCATTCACCAACTGGTTGAAGACCATGGAAGTTCCTCCCAACCATATATATTTTTGTTCATTTAATATCAACAACAAGTCACCCCCGATCCAAGGCTATGAATCCACAAGGGTGGGTCCTAGGCCAAATCTAAAACACACAACAATTGGCTAACTAGCTCTCAGGTTTCCCAACGACACAACAAATCCTAATTTCCATCTCTCTTTCCCCTTCATGCTACACAACCCAAATAAATGAACACCTTTCTCTACTATGTAGTCCCTCAATTTGTTCCATTTCTCTCCAGGGCTCTAATGCTACTGGTCATGAAATCTCCCTCTTGGAAACTCCAAGGATTCTCAAGTGTGGACATTTCTTTCCGAACTATCATCAATCTCATGCACTTTGACATCAATTCCCTCTTGGAATGATAAGTAATTTATTACAACCATCTAGAAATGTCTCTCCTCTTCCAACCATTTGTTTCCATGCTCAGACCAAGAGCACATGAATTAGCAAGAATGAGGCACCAAAAAAAATAAAAGAGTGAGAAGGGTGTAACAGTGAATGAATAAGAACAAGTGAAACCCCAAAACAACCCACAAGGGATGTTTATATAATTACATGAAAACAATAACCACATGGCCTTCCTCCCAAGAATCTCATGTAACCACTTTTATCCATAAAATCAATTATGGGTAAATAAAATATAATAAAAATATTTATCCCCTTAAGCCCCCTCTCTCGTGGAATCATAGCCCCCTATCTATTTTGTCATTGTCCATCTTGCAGCCAGCAGTGTAGTTTTTTATTAATGTATATAGATGTATTACATTTCCTAGGCACTTTGGCCCCTTTTCAACTTTACCAGCTCACCAGCCTAAGTCAAAATTACATAATACATTATAATTCATAGGGATTAAAACCAGGGTGTTACATTTGATGAAGATATGTTTGAAAAACCACCAATATCTGAATAGTTCATCTGGAAGTGAACAACTTCCATGTCTGAACATTCCCATTTTGTTGATTAGCATCCCAATAGTTGATTTTATTTGAGGAGACCAATTTCTATATTGAAATTCCCAATTTTTGATAGTTTGTGATAGGACTTCGAATTATGAAGCCTGACTATCATCATTGATGTTTGATATTCCCTCTTGTCAGGTGCAAGGTGAGAAGTTTGTTGAATTTAGTTGAAGAGATCCAATCTTGAGCTTTGGATTCTTTATGTGGTGGTTTTTTTGGTTGAACACTAACCATATTTCATTGATACTTGACCAATGTGGTGGTTTTGGATTGCCACTAACCATCTTCACTTGAACAATGTGGTGGTTTTGGATGACCACTAACCAATTTGATTTGAATAATGTGGTGGTTTTGGATTACCCTTAACCATATTCACTCAAATAATGTGGTGTTTTTGGATTACCACTAACCATTTTCACTCCCCCTCTGAATCTGTAAGAGAGCATTTTTTTCATCAATGTTCTCCCCCTCTTGAGGGCATGGACAGTACCATATTTGATTCATGTTTTAACTTCGTACAACATATAGAATTGGATTTGGATAATCACCAAAATCATCTAGAATAGTTGTTTGTTGTTTTCATTTCTCCATGCAGTTGTGGCTTTACCTCAGTCTTGACTAGATGATAAGACTTATATAGATTCTTTACTTGTTGATTCCATTTCCAAGAGCTGATTCAACCATAATGAACCATTTTATTAACCTTCTTCTTCTTTCGACACTTTTCATATAGGTGATTTGTCTTCCCA
>ML788857.1:819190-829251 GCA_009831015.1 Picea engelmannii | reverse complement strand
TAACTGCGAAGAGCATTCTTATTATTATTTTGTTATTGGATTAAATCCCCATTGTGGATTAATCTTGTCATTATTATTATTATTGTTATTGGATTAATCCCCATTGAGGATTAATCATGTCGGTAATTGTATAAGGACCAAATAACCTTTTGCAGATTGGTCATCGGACAATTACAATGTGCAGAATAAGAAGTCGGCCCCATCAGTTATAATGAAAGGGCTAGAATTAATAAAAGGTGGGTTTACCCACCCATAGTGAGAGGTCGGCCCTGCCAGATGGTGACTCTTCACACGTGCCAGATTGATATAAATAAAAGGATAGCACCTCACTTCTTACACACACTTCACTTTCTCATTATCTTATGAGGCAAGCTGCAATTGGAAGTTGGAGAGAGGAGAAGAAGGGTGGCACATCTCTTGGGGAGGACTTTCTGTATTGGTTTGAGTTATCTCTTGAACATTGTATTGGAAATTTATGATAAGGAAGTTTTTGCTCGGTTTTCTTCCCCTAGAGGGTTTCCCAGGATAAATGTTGTGTCTCTTCTGAATGTGTATTTCTCAGTGATCTTGTTCTTATGTTGCTATTATCTATTGAAATGCAAAGAAATATAATAATGGCATAAACATTAACACTAAGCCATGTATGTAACACACCCAACCCCCTAAGTACCCCTTTAAGGGTTGGAGTATTAAATTTTTTCTTTTCCTAAACCTCTTCAAATCTCTTTAAAAAGGATACCATATTCTTCTACTCGCCAAAATATTTCCAACGACTGTAAGTTTTCTCCAATTGGAGCTTTGGATCAAAATTTATGTCTCTATGAATTTTTTGGGCCTTTAAAAGTCAGGTGCCTTCGTACTGCCACATGGCTCCATGTCATTGTACCCATCCAATGTGGAACTGATGTGTCTTTCCTACAAGGCATCATTGCTGACTGTGAATTAGCGTGGCATTGGTGTGGCACCTGCCACCTGGCCACTAAACCTTCGACACTTCAGGCCCCGACCTTCCTCGCGCACAACACTATGCTTCACAATTCTCTTGAGGCTCGCTTTCACCAAACAATGACACCTATCCCCGGGTTGTCGGGGCCTTAGGACCTCAGGACCCAGAACCTCGAAATGTAAGGACCTCATCCCTTTTTCTAAATCATATATCCCAAAAGGCCTGATTCGAGATGAGTTGGCACCTTGGGAACACAACCCTATGCACAACGAGCCACTTATTCTGACAATTGGCCCTACCACTATCTACCACATGGCATGACATGTGGCGCTTGTAATACTTTGACATGTGACACTCATTTCCTCCAAGAACCCTTATCCAATTATGTCAAATCTACGTGCCACATGGCATCACTCATGTCATGACATGTGGACCATACACATGGGATGACAAGGATGTTCATGTCATCGTTGTACCCAAGGTTCACCCAATAGGGAGTTGATACTTTTCCACCTCCTTTTCATTGAATGACATCATTCGACATCATCTTGGATCCATCGAGCATCAGTCATTGACCCTTTTTGTAATGCCTATTTCTCAAACCTATAAGGGGTCCAAGATCCAAAGTGCAACTAGAATTTCGAGGAATGTGGCCCTATCTAGTCATGCCATTTGGAATAACACATGACATCAGTACCATTCGACACATGGCACTCTTTTTGCACTCTGACCTTCATCCAAATATGCCAAAATGATGTGACACATGGCACCACCATTGTGTGGCACATGGTCCTCTCACACCATGACACGTGGGTCCTCCCTCGTGCGATGCATCACCATTAGACATTTGACATCGGGGATTTCCTTGTGTGGTATGGATTTGAAAAACATCTGATTCCCAAGCTCTGATTGACCTTTTTTCTGTCGAGAACTACGACTGGGATTTGTCCACCGCGTGAAATATAAGGGTGACACACGTCGCCACTAGGTAATAGCAGACATCGTAACCTCAATGCCTTACCAGTCTTACATAAATTAAAAACTATCAAGGTCCATCGTCCAGGGATTACGGGGTTATTAATTACGTTAATCCCATAATTAATTAGGTTAATCAACGAATTACGATAAATATTTGGTTCCCTACATTCTAAATATTATGAGATGATTAATTAACATAATATTAATGATTATGAGATGATTAACAGATTTAATCTCAGGATTATAACTCCCAACCCTTTACCATATTATCTACAGTGGATATTTGTCCCTCATGAAGACATGTTTCACCACTAGATGACCGTAGACATTGGGACCATGACTCTTTACAGGTCTCCTGTACACTAAAATTTCCTGTAGTCCATGGCCCGATGGAATTTTCTCCATATAGATCTAAAGCTAATATATTTCGGCTTCAATATACTACGACTAAGGATTTAGGGGAGTTTAATCCAAGGCCTCCACACCTAATTTGGCCCCACACTTTCTCCATCGGCTAACAAAAAACTGTCAAGTTCCAACCCCTTGACCTCTTGTCTCCCCACATGGCTACCACGTCACATGTTACATCACCTTCCTCTCATGTGCGCGTGCGCACACACGCGCACACACACACACACACACACACACACATATTAAGAGGAACGAAAACTTGCGTGGGAATGTTGTTCATGAGAAATCAGGAATCGGGGTTTACAAAGGGTTGGGCCTTAGAAATATTTCGAGGTCTGATGATCTGATACCCCGGTGCCTTGGACCCCTCTTGAGCTTATCTATTAGATCGATTACCAAATAGATCTGATGATTGATAAACTAGTGTGATGATACAAAGGTTTGATCCCAACAAGGCCCACACTATAATCATCGGTGAACCATGAGTTGACAAGTGTCACCCCAGTGACACCCTCATTTCCACATTGGCACTACACATCATGATGATGCCACTCTCTCACTCTCCTTCAGGCCTAGGTAACAAGGCATGGAACTAGGGGTTGGAACCCTAGTCCATGGATATTAGACATCAGGACTTCAAAAGGGGATTGGACTTAGAATTCTTCCAAGATATAATGTTTCGATGCACTGGGTCACATAAATCCCTCTTGATATTTTATGAAGATCTACAACTATGATCTCTTGGTCAATAGATCTGAAGACCCTCGATAAATCGTCGTTTATGCAATAATTTTCACCGAATGGACTAGTCCATCTCTTGGATGGTACAAATCGATACTCTCTCCTAGATCAAAGGTTGTTGAGCCTCGTTGATTTTACACAAGGATTTAAATGGTTAATCCCACTCACTTTCAATGGTGTAAGGAAGGCATCGTTCTTACAGTTCTATAGTCATTCCAATGCCACAATTTACTAAGAAAACCAACGTTGATTTCATAAATCAGGCATGCACATTTCCATTTTATACAAAAACTTTCAAATGAAACAAACATTAAATCCAACATCGGGATTATACAATTATAAATTAATTTACATAATTAATCCATCAAACAAGCTTAACATTCACAACTATGATTTCAAGCACCAACCATTTAATTAAATCCAGTCACACAAAGTATAATACTTCTTATTTGTTTTACAAGTTGTGATCATCTAACTGACTGTGTGTGTCCACCTTTTCACCCAATCATAGGCTCTACTTGCTTAGTCACTTCGGTAGTGTTGATTTTTCATAAGCTAGGTTAAGCATGAAGTTCATTCCATTTTATCATTTCACTTAACCATGAGCAATAATGTTGCAGCAACCAAGATCACAAGAAGAAACACCATGCACAAGAACACAAGAAATATCCTGGGAAACCCTTATCAACAAGGAAAGAAAACCCATCCAAATCCTTTTCTATATTCTTCAAGAGAAAGACCTCCACCAAGATAAACTCTAGCAAAAAAGAGGGTGCTTCAAACCCTAGAACTTTAGTGCCCAAGAGAGGTGCACACCTTTTCCCAAGTAGATGTGTTTGCTGAAATTTCCAAACTCACAAGGAAGATATGATTCCACCATGGGGAATCATGCCTTACTTATATTAGACTTGACCAATCAACAAAGGTGTCTATTGGCTCAACAGGTCCAACCTCTCTAAGTCACTATATAATTTATTATTATTATTATTATTATTAAAAATATTAATTATCTTTTACATTTATTATTAATCACATTAAGGTGGGGCCGACCTGTACCCTTTATATAACAATTAGGGTTACATGCAAGTCTGACTCTTGAACAACATATAGAAAAGGATCTGATACACCCACTAGGGGAACATCCATAGGGATGTCATAGCTTTGGCTCATTGAATTACACAAAAGAACCAGATCTACACATGTTCACCTGTGCCCATCCACAGACACATCGACTCTACAGATCTCCATTCCCACTGCCTCATACAGGAGAATCATCTGGAGTTTTCTCATCAACTCTGCTGCTCATAGGAGGATAACACATCATCTTCATTTTTTCTCACATGGTGATGCGCCCAACACTTTTGGGATTTCACACGTTCACCTTATGCTCAGCCACATGCACGTCCAACTCATCAGATCACTTTTCCCATTGGATAATCATATGGAGTTATTCTCACTCTCTTCATGGAGGAGGTCATCTCTACGTTCCTAGCTCTATCTCAGGCAGAAACCACAAACCCTTGTTAGGGGATTTATCTCATGTTTGTAAGCTGAGAGAAAGGTTTCACATAGCTGCAATTATCCACACCTCACAGGTTTGTAAGCTAGAGAATTTCTCACATAGTTGCATTCATTAACATTCCCTCTCAGCTAGGGAGGCATTATTTATCATGCCAAGTCTCGAACGGATGTATTTTGATTTTTGCCTTGGCTGGAGTTATCATCACTCCATCTTATCTAGGGAGCCATTCTTCACGAAGTTAATTTGGTGAAGATATCTGTAATCTTCTCATGTGTAGGAGGGTAATGCATGTGTACGATTTTCCTTTGCATCATATCTCTGGAATAAGGATATTTCATCTCATCGTATTTCGATCCATCAGGAACCACTGGGTTCTCATGGATCATAGGATCCATCTCATGGTCAAGTAAATATGTTAGAATCTTTGTGAAGCCACATTTCTTCGTACACTTGAAGCTTATATACTCTGCCTCTGTATCAGGAACCATGGTAGCATATCAACTGTGCTTCGTATATATCTCAATACATGTTTTGTTGAAATGTCTAGGCACATTCACTGCATGGTATGACTCAAGTCTGGTGTTGACCAGATACATCAATGATTCAATCAGTTGTGGATCAATCTCATTTGATTCATCATCAATCTTCTTCTTTAAATCTATCACGGTGTATTTTCTTTCTATCATACTGCACTTCTTTAATATTTTCACTGTGTATTTTCCTTGATTCGGGAAAAATCTCATTGGTCCTCTGTCATACTTCTTGTACCAAGAGGTAGTGCATAATACTCAGATTCTTCATCAAAAGTCAAGAATTACTTGTAACAACACTTTCTAAAAAAGTCATTAGTATTAGGCTCTCGTCACCAACATTGTAATGATATAGGTTTGGATCAGTAATACTCTTATTGAAATCCAATCTCAACAAGAATTGATCTATCTAATATAGTTTTAAACTCATGGATGGTAATATAGATGGAAGTGTAATGGGTTCACTTGGTCAAGTGTCTCATCGTAGACAACTCCCTCTATTTATGAGAAAACATATGGCTATATATATTGTTTTGTATTTCTTGACACTTTCATCAGCTGCATGCTTGATCTTATAGATCCACTTGTAAGTTACCACAAACTTCTCTTTTGGTCTCAGAATGATGTCTACTGGAGAAACTAGAATAATGTATGTCTCCCTCTAAACTGCTGAAATGGGAAGAAGGTATTGTCTCATTACCAATCTTCATCTGAGATTCTCTGGGTCTTTGAAAGACTATCTATTTTTCAACGTCTCTGCTTGTCTTCAATCTGTCTCTGACTAGGGATGTCGACCTGGAATGTTATGAAGATTCAATGTATCCTTTCTTTCTAAAGGATCTAGCTTGGAATTCTTTTCTTAGGTACATAAATATACATTGGACACCCAAATAACTTGAAGTTCTCAACATTTAGACTTCATTCTGGTGAAGACTTTTGTTCTACACATATACTGTGTCATGCATGCTTTTGTCCATGGAATCTTAGTAGGATTCTGATCATGAATTATTTCATTGGTTGTCTCAATGATCTATTCTTCCTTTTTATCAAATAGTTTTGACTTTCTTTGAGTCAAGTGACTCACTCTGAAGGATAAGTGTCTTCTTTTGTTCTTTGTATGATGAACAAATTCAATATGATTTGGACTCCCGTACCAGGGATAATGGTCCAAGTCTTTGAGAGTTCTTGTACTAGGAACACCATCCTTCATTTATTTGAAAAAACAATCAACTATTAAATTAGGGATCAAAATATTTACCTAGTTTGTTGTCATGTATTTTAGAGGAAATATTTCTCCTCTCTCTTCTCTTCACTCTTTTGAGGTGGAACTGGATCAATGTCAGCGGTGGAAGCACATTGTCTTCCCTTCTTCCTGGTAGGATAGTTTCTTGCAATGTGTCCATACTTGTCACATATGAAGCACTGAATTTTTGAAACATATCTTCTTTGATAGTCTGGATTGGATGAAGACTTTTCACCTTTAAATGATTGTTGGAAATTTCTTTTAAATTTTCCTCCCTTCTTTGTATGAAGTGCAAGAGCATGATTTTCTTCTGAGGAATCTTCCACTCCTCTATTTCTAAGTCTAAGTTCTTCTTGAGTGCAGTTTGTCCATAGATGCTCAAAGGTTGGTAGATATTCTCTTCCACTGATACTCTAAATAAAGGGTTCCCATGATTTTGGAAGATTATGAAGAGTGGTTAAGACAAGTTCTCTATCAGACATGATTTCCCCAATGGTCTCTAATTGTTATTTGATCTCTAATAACTTCATAAAGAAGAGTGCAACTGTGTCTTCCTTCATCATCTTGGTACTTTGAAGTTGGATCTTTAAGGTAAGAGCTCTAAGTTTGTTGTCACTTTGAAACATTCCTTTTAAAGTCTTATACATATCATAGGTTGTCTTCAGATTGGCAATACAGGGCAAGAGGTGATCTCTTACTGAGTAGATGATTATTTTTATTGCTTTAACATCTTCTTCTTTTCTTATTTTCTTCTCTACATATGTAGTTGTTTCTGGTAGAGTTTTATTTGTTACATCCAAGAGGTCATCTTCTTCAATAGTGACTAGAAGCTTTGATTTCTAGGGACCGAAGTTGCTTGCTCCATCAAGCCTATATTCTACTAAGGTTTTGTTCTTCATTTGATTTGTTTCTTCAATTCCTTGTTGACTGGATTTTGAAAACCTAATGATTAGGTTAGATTTTTAGTCTTGGATTATATTGGACTTATGACTGCCAACAATTAACTGGATAACGTTTCTTCAAAAATCCAAAATTGATATTTTGCAGGAAATTTCGGCACCCTAGAAACCCTAGGGCCAAAAATCAAAATTTCTCAGAATTTCATTTTGAGAGATTTTGGATATGTGTTGGAAGAGGTTGTACTCTTATATGCCAAAATTAGCCCCAACGTACAAGTATTAAGAGCTGAATCTGCACTGAGAAGGAGGCCATACAAATTTTCTATAAACCCTAGGAGGGTCGTACGGTTCTGCAGAAGAGGAGAGATGGATGATAAAGGTTTGTAGCTTGTGAAATGGGTTCTTCAAGGCCTATGCTCTGATACCATGTTGATTTTTGATAAGCTAGGTTAAGCATGAAGTTCATTAAATTTTAGCATTTCACTTAACCATAAGCAATAATGTTGCAACAACCAAGATCACAAGAAGAAACACCATGCACAAGAACACAATAAGTATCCTGGGAAACCCTTCTCAACAAGGGAAGAAAACCCAGCTAAATACTTTGCTATATTATTCAAGATAAATACCTCCACCAAGATAAACTCTAGCACACAAGAGGGTGCTTCAAACCCTAGAACTTTAGCACCCAAGAGAGGTGCGCACCTTTTCCCAAGTAGATGTGTTTGTTGAAATTTCCAAACTCACAAGGAAGATATGATTCCACAATGGGGAATCATGCCTTACTTATATTAGACTTGACCAATCAACAAAGGCGTCTATTGGCTCAACATGGATGACCTCTCTAAGTCACTATATAATTTATTATTATTATTATTATAATTAATATTAACAATATTAATTATCTTTTACATTTATTATTAATCACATTAAGGTGGGGCCGACTTGTACCCTTTGCATAAAAATTAGGGTTACAGGTAGGTCTGACTCTTGAACAACATATAACAAAGGATCTGATACACCCACTAGGGGAACATCCATAGGGATGTCATAGCTCTGGCTCACTGCATTACACAGAAGAACCAGATCTACACACGTTCACCTGTGCTCATCCACAGGCATGTCCACTCTATAGATCTCCATTCCCACTGCCTCACACAGGATAATCATCTGGAGTTTTCTCATCAAATCTGATGCTCAGAGGAGGTTAACATATCATCTTCATTTCTGTTCACATGATGATGCGCCCAACACTTTTGGGATTTCACACGTTCACCTTGTGCTCAGCCACATGCACGTCCAACTAATCAGATCACTTTTTCTATTCGATAATCATCTGGGGTTCTTCTCACTCTCTTCATGGAGGAGGTCATCTCTATGTTCCTAGCTCTGTCTCAATAAAGAACCACGAACCCTTCTTAGGGGATTCCTCTCAGGTTTGTAATCTGAGAGAAAGGCTTCACATAGCTGCAATGATCCACACCTCATAGGTTTGTAAGTTGGAGAATGTCTCACATAGCTACATTCATTAATAGAAAGAAACCCCCCCACCATTCCAAGCCATGATACCACCAGGGAGTCTCTCTCAAATTCTCAAATTGAGAGGTGATGGTTACTCTCCTTCACACTCCTCTTAGTTTAGATTTTCTCATACCCCCTTGGCTCAGTGCCTCTATTGTTGGTTGTGGAGCCTGATTATCTTCCTAATTCAGAGGTCCTTGCTTTCAGCCGTGTTTATACCCCATGAAGTATTTACACCCCAGAAGTATTACACTCTTCCACGAGGGGGAGCGTAGAGGGGGGGTACCCCCTCTGCGAGGTCCAGGGGGGCTATCCCCCCGGCTGGGGGGTCTGGGGGCAAGCGGGGGTTCGGGGCCGAAGCCCCCGAAGAAAAAATTGCCTTGTAAAAGTATATTGTAATTTCATTGTAAGTCTGGACCTTTCATTATAAGGTCGTAGATCTAACAGTAGAGATTATGTTAGGGTTTTTTTCCCTATAAGGCAACCCTCTTTTATGAGGGAAATGTATTGCGGCTATGGATGATGGTGAATATTGTATTCTGAGAGAGGAGACTGTGAGAGAAAGAAGAGGAAGTTGCAGTGGGTTTTGCTGTAGGTTGTATCCCTTCATTTGATGGATAATAATAAAGGAAGGACCTGGCAATTTCTCTGGTGGACGTAGCCCACACTAGGTGAACCACATAAATCTGTGTCTCTCTTGTATTGTGTGTCTTCTCTATTTTGTTTCTGCATTTGTTTTATTTTATTGCTCCGCGGTCCTGTTTTTCTAACAACTGGTATCAGAGCGTAAGGTAACTTGCAGGAAAAGAGGGTTCCTGGTTCGAGTGGGAGCAATGTCGAAAGATGGAAAGTTTAGGGTCGAGAAATTTAATGGCCGAAACTACCAGTTATGGAAGATGCATGTGGAAGACTATTTATATCAAAAGGATCTATTCCTACCATTGAGTGGAGTAGCAAAGAAGTTGGTGGCCATGAAGGATGAAGAATGGGAGATTCTTGATAGAAAGGCTCTAGGAATGATATGGCTGAGCCTGGCAGCGTCGATGGCTTTCAATATTTCGAAAGAAAAGACAACGAAGGGTTTGATGGATGTGTTGGACAAATTGTATGAAAAACCCTTGGTGTCGAATAAGGTATTTCTAATGAAGAGATTATTTAATATGAAGATGTCAGAAGGTGGGTCTGTTGTAGATCATTTAAATGAATTTAATACAGTTACTAATCAACTAAGTTCTATAAAAGTGGACTTTGATGATGAGGTTAGGGCTCT
>ML788857.1:800627-811800 GCA_009831015.1 Picea engelmannii | reverse complement strand
CTTTCATCCTTTAGCCTTTATTGGCATTTTTCTTCTCTCTGATTACTGGAGTTGAATGTGTTGTGTTGGTTAAAGATCAGTGATTGATTGGAAGTTAAGAGTTTGGTGTTTCTTAGTTGATTGTTGGTTCAAAAGGACAATTTTCATTTACATTAAAAAACTCCTTGGTTTTCTTTGTGTTCTTACTATCATTGAAAGTTTTGGTTGAGCTGTAGTTGATTGTTGATATTGGTCATTTGATTTTCTTTTCTCTGTTATCAGAGTTCTTCTTAGAAAGTGAACCATTTGTTTTCTTTCAAGTTTTGTTTTTGCTTTTGTTACAAACATTGAAAATCAAAATTGTAAAATTTTAGAGCATTGAAGTTTTGAAAAAGACATTTAGAAACTGTTCATTGATACATGATTATTTGCATTTGTCGCTAAAAGGAAATTGAGCATTGCATATGCATTGTAGTAATTGCGTTTGATTTGGAAATCGTCCTCTCTCTCCCATAACTAGGATTCATCGAATGAAAAGATTATATTTCTTCATATCCTTGCATTATTTGGGTCAGAGTCACACATCATGAGTTTCACTTCCGCTACCTGTGAGTAAACAACAGCCATTAAAAACTTTGCGTAATATTAAAATTGATCTAGTAACTCTTTTCTAGGGATCTTTTACACCAACATATAGCTAGGCTAGTGCTTTGGAGTAGGAAGAGAGACACACTCTCCAAAGCTCAAAAACACACAATAGTATCTTGAGAATAGGGAGTGTAAAATTCCATTGGCCGCATATTGTCCTGGGAAGCCCTTCTAATACAAGGGTCAAGCATTAGGTCGCATTGGTGTTGGCAGAGATACTAACCTGCTTTGTTGACATCAGTGTAGAGATTGCACGTATTATGGGGGTCACTCCGAGGTATACCCACAATTATGAGTGGAAGCCTTTGAGTTGATTTCAGGCTCGATACCCTGCCCTTGCGTGTGGATCGGACTGACGACTGTTTCCCCAGGCAGTACTGTTGTCTGTGGTACCCTTAGTGGCCTTTCTCTCTAGGTACTTACACAAGGTGACTATGAAGGGGAAAGTCTTCACGGTACCTGGAATTGACGTTGATCAAACTCACTCGGGCTCCTTGGAGGGTATACCCACGATTATGTGTGGGAGCTTGCACCAGGGCGTAAGTCTGTTAAGCAGGTCATCAACGTAACTTTTCCACCTTAGCCCCGCCCCTTCTCGTCTCGTTTTTGCGACGTTGGATTTCATCACCAACTAGTGGCTTCGGAATTAGAAGGTATTGTTTGCTTGGTGATTGCTTCTAGATTTTATTTACTAGGGTGTGCTGTTTGTTTCTCGTAGTTGGCCATAAGATTTTCGTTGGGGATTTTGTTACTCATTTACAATTGCTCCCCCGTGACGTTCACGTAGGATGCAAGGTTTGTCTCTGGAACATCCGGAAGTTTCCGAACCTTTGCACACAGCAACACCCGAGGGCACACCTGAGGACTCTCCTTGTCCAGGTGAAATCCCTCTTGTGACTCTACCACACGTGGAGATAAGTGACGTCCCAGAAGTCTTTACACCACCTCCACAAGTACAAACCACTGATCCTCTTGCTGAATTTCGAATTCACAATACTATAGAGGACAACCGTATTCGTCGTGGTGCACGACCTACAGGACGATTCCATCTTTCTAGTGACGATCTTCCACCTCCTGAATCAATTGTTGGGCCTTCTCACGGTGTAGCAGGCCAAGATCCTTCTTGGTCGGGTGATTTCCAACGAGTCTTGTTTGGTACTCAATCCCCTGTCTACGAAGTCATCAACCCCCCTGAGTCTCCTAAACCAGAAACTACACCAGCAACTACCACTTATCGTTTTATTTTACCTCCTGAGATGGCTCATCTTGCGAACACTACGAGTGTCCAAACCGGAATGCCGGCAACTACTCTTGCCCCTATTAATACCCAAAGAACTCCTGAGGCTACTTCGAATCTACCTCCTGGTTACCATGTGTTGAACCCTATGTTGAATGTTCCTCATCCAACACCACCACAAACTCCTGCTGGTTCTCCAGGTGGTCCTCAGTTTCCTGGGCATCCTATTCCTGGTTTCATCCCGACACTCCCTCAGTTTCCCACTGGCAATGCTAATCCTAGTAGTACTATACCGACCGGTTCACCTAATGTCCAAATTCCTTTTGGTGGACAGAGTGGCACAGTTCCTTTTCCCGGACAAACCATAGTGACTACACAACCTCCGGTTGGCGCACAATTTTCGGGGGGAAATGTCCCTTTGATAGGAGGACCAAACTCACCTTTAGGACAAAACATCCCTCTTGCATTGGCCCAGTATTGGACTCAACTTATGCAAAATGTTCCTCAAAATCCTGGGGGGCAACAAACTATCCCTACTCAAGGTCAACCGTATCCAGGGGTGACTAATCCTATTTGGGGTTCAGTTCATTCTACTCAACCCCAGGTCCCTACTTAGACTCAAGGTCAAAATCCTTGGGGTTATTACCCTATTCAACCACCACAGGGGCAACCCGGATCTTCTCTCTGGGGGCAAACTGCATACGCACCCACTGGTCTACCGACGGGGCTTCCACCCCAAAGTCACCAGTACCCTCAAGTGAATCGGCAATTGCCTTTTCTTGCTACTTTGGATTTGCCAGATTTGTCTAGGATTTTGAATGACCCTATTCGTCACTCTCCCCAATGGCCTGCTATTCCTGCAAAGCTTCCATCGGACATCCCAAAATTCGATGGGAAGGCGGGAGAGGACCCGAACAATCATGTCATGAATTTCCACTTGTGGTGTTCGTCTAACTCTTTGATGGACGACTCTATTAGATTGCGTCTTTTTCAACGCACCCTTACAGGCGCTGCTGCGAAGTGGTACATTGAATTGCCACGAGGATTCTTTTCGGATTTCAACACCCTTGCGATGGCTTTTCTCACCCATTACCAGTTACCGATTCGTTACGATACAGGAACTGAGATTTTAACCTCCTTTAAACAAAGTACCAACACTCATATCTCTGATCACATTCATGAGTGGAGAAGGAGGAGACGTCTTATTAAACTTGAGCTTCCCGATCAGTTACTGGCTGAATGGTTTACAAAATCATTTGTAAACAAAATTGGAAAAGACATTGCCATGGGTGGTGTTGTTACTGAAGAGCGGGCTATAAGTCGTGCTCAGTATCTAGATCTTGTTTATTCACAAATAGGCACTTTGTATGACTTACTACCTGATTTACCTCGTCCTGGTAATTCCAACACTTCTACTGCTCCAGTTGCTTCACATGCAGCTGATGGTGTGATTGGGACTACTCATGCCCATTCACATTCCGTGTCAACTACAACCCCAAAGTCCAATTCTTCTAATGTTCAAAATGCTCCGTCTCTTGTCCCTCCCGCCGGTAAAACCTCGGAAGTGAATGCTATTCAATCTACACCTGCCGGTAAGAACAAATCCAAAAAAGGGAGAGGCAAGAATAAGGAGGGTAAAAATGCTAATCCAAATGAGCAAACCAAAACCCCTCCTGTTGATGAACGGGATAAGCGCAAACCACGCTACCCTTGCCTTATGTGTAGTGATGATCACGACACAAAGGATTGTCTGAGACGTGCCGAAGTTCATAAGTTCCTTCAATCAACACCGAAACCTTCTACTCCGGCTGTCTTGTCTCAACCCTTCCCGTCTCAACAACAGGCTTCGTTGGTCATCCATGACCAACCCTCTGCCTCTACATCTACACAATCCTATGTTTTAATGTGCACTGGTGATTCGAAGAAAGACACTGTTACACTTACCACTAGAGCTAAAGACTATACTCCTTCTAAGGAGAAGGTTGACGATACACCTTCTGATCTGGTCCATCCCTCTCCACCGAATCCACCCACAACCGGTCCTCTTCATCTCGAAAGACCAAACCTTGATACAGTTATACGACCACCCCCCAAAGGTGTCGTTAAAAAATTGGCATTCAATCCTCATGCACGTGCGGCTCAGAACTACAACATTGTAGAAGATCTGGCCCAGGCACCTTCAGTGATGTCTGCCCTTGAAGTCCTTCAGTCCTGTCCTACACAGTGAAGGGCACTGTTGAAAGCCATAGGTGGAATCGATCCTACATATGAGAATTTAATAGTATTTGACTTGACAGAGCATATTCTGAGGTTACCTGCACAACTTGCGTTTCAAATACAAGTTGTTGTGGCCGACAAGAGCATTTGTCGGACGGTTATTGATGAGGGTGCCTCTACATGTGTAATGTCTTTTTCTTGCTGGAAAGCCATTGGCTCTCCATCGTTAACCGAGTCACAAAACACTTTGCGAGCCTTCAATGGCTCTGGTTTCAAACCGTACGGTGTTCTGCCGTCGTTGCCTGTTACTCTTGAAGGTAAGACCGTCCAAGTGGAAGTAGAATTTTTCGATACTCCTCTTGATTATAATCTTCCACTTGGTCGAAGTTGGGTTGATTCTATGCGTGCTGTCGTATCCACTCTTTTCCGTGTCCTACGATTTCCTCACCTGGGAAAAGTGGTCATGGTTGATCAAATTGCCTTCTTTAATGCCAATACTCGCACGGGCAATGTACCATTCATAGCAAACACCCCACCGGGTTATGAGAATGTTGGAGTCGGTCTCTTAAAAGATTCGTCATTAATGGGTACTTTTCCCATACCACCACCACCCAATAATCCAAGCCCGGCTGTTGCCTCTATTAACATGATCTCTATAGCGCCTCGTGAACTTCCAGTGTCTGCTGACCCTTGGATAGTACCTGATCCTGGAGATCATGTTCGTTTCAGCGACGTTATGCCATTGAGTCCGATTGAATCTGATTACAAAGCTATTCTATCGGCAACTCCTCCTACTGATTCTTTAGATGATTTGTCTCCTGATCCTTTCCGAGTCATTTTTCCCACTGACGAGATGATCATGTCCATCATGGAAGACACTCCTTGGGACGATGGGCATCATCGTTCCATCTTGTTTCTAGAACAACAAACTCTTGAGAATTATCAACGGATTTCGACTCCGTCGACCGTTGTTGTTATATCCATGGTTTCCCAATCTACACGAGATGTGCTTGCAGAAGGGAACCTTAGTAACATTTCGCCCATGATACCCATAGATATTTCAATAAAACCTGGGATAGTCGAGAATGTTCATATTGGAGCTTCACGTTCTCCCGAAGAAATTGTCACTTACACTTCCTTGTTTAAAGAATTTCGGGATATCTTTGCATGGAGTTATGAAGAAATGCCGGGTATTGACCCGTCTATTGTGGTACATGAAATTAAGACATACCCCGGAGCCAAACCAATCTGGCAACGCCTCCGTCCTGTCCATCCACGTAAAGCTGCAGCCATTAAACTTGAGGTTGAAAAACTTCTAAAAGCCGGTTTTATTTACCCCGTGGCCTTGACAGAATGGGTGTCGAACCCCATACCGATTGATAAAAAGGGCGGTAGTATTCGCGTTTGTGTTGATTATCGGGATATCAACAAATCTTGTCCTAAGGACAATTTTCCAACCCCTTTCGTCGACCAGATTGTCGATGATTGTGCCGGCAGCGAAATCTTTTCTCTTATGGATGGGTTTTCCGGCTATAATCAAATCAATATCGCTCTCGAGGACCAACACAAAACAACTTTTATTTGTCCTTGGGGTACTTTCGCCTACCGTAATCTTCCTTTCGGTCTAAAGAACACAGGTGCTACATTCCAACGTGCTATGTCTTACGCATTTCACGATATTAAGCATATTGTTCAACCTTATTTGGACGATTTGTCGGCTCATTCTATACGTCGAGTCGATCATCCTATGCATTTACGAGCCATTTTCATTCATTGTCGATTCTATCGCATTCGCTTGAATCTGCATAAATGTGTCTTTTGCGTAGAATCCGACCATCTCCTTGGTTTTATTGTTTCACGCCATGGGATCCGGGTGGATCCTATCAAGGTCGAGGCGATTCTCAATCTCCCTCCTCCTTCTTCTTTACGCCAGTTACAAAGTTTGCAGGGGAAAGAAAACTTTCTTCATCGATTCATCCCGAATTACGCTGAAATTACTCGGGGTTTTACACGTCTTCTAAAGAAAGGTTCCGAGTTTGTCTGGGATAAAGCTGCTAATGATGCCTTTGAAGCCTTGAAGTTGTCCCTTACCAGAGCTCCTCTTCTTTTTCCTCCGGATTATAGTCGAGATTACTTTCTTTACTTAGCTTCATCCGAGTATACCATCGGCATGGTTCTCGTTCAAGAGGATGATGCCCACGATGAACATGTTATATATTACCTGAGTCGAAGTTTAACTTCTACCGAAATTAAATACCAACATGTTGAAAAACTGGCCTTGGCTGCTGTTCAAGCAGTCCAACGTTTTCGTCATTACATTCTCGCCAGGAAAACTACCGTGATTTCACACTGTAACCCCATGCAACATATATTGACTCGTCAATTGCTGGGGGGAAAGTACTCCAAGTGGATTGTTATTCTCCAGGAGTTCAATTTGGAATTTGATCGAGCCACATCGAAGAAGTCTCTCGTTTTCGCTGAGTTGATTTGTGACTTTCCCCACACTGCAATGGAAAAAGTAGCAGTAGATTCGTTACCTGACGAGTCACTTTTCCTTATCGCTACCAACGATATTTGGTACGGAGATATCATTATATATCTCCAAACTCAAACTTTCCGGCCTGAGTTGTCCAGTGCTGAACGACGTCGTGTTCGTTATCAAGCACGTCATTATATTATTCTCGGTGATACTCTTTATCGTCGCGGTGTTGACTCTGTGTTTCGACGTTGTTTAACCTTTGAAGAAGTCGAGAGAGATTTGAATGATTGCCACTCGGGAGCATGTGGCGATCATATGTCTGGGTATGCTACTGCCCAGAAAATCTTACGTGCAGGATACTTTTGGCCCTCGTTGTTTAAAGACTGCATCACTGCTGTTCAGAAGTGTCATGCATGCCAGACCTATAATCAGAAGATTCGGTCGCATCCCGCTCCCCTTCACCCTGTAGTCTCAGTAGGTCCTTTCGCTAAATGGGGAATTGAATTCATGACATGTCACCCTCACTCGATCGGGGGGCATGGGTACATTATCGTAGCTGTTGATTATTTTACTAAGTGGGCCGAGGCGATGCCAACATTCGATAATACTGGGAAGACTGCAACACTTTTTCTGTTCAACCATGTCATCACTCGTTTTGGTGTTCCTCAGGCTATTGTTACTGATCACGGTAGTCATTTTAGAAATAATATGATGTCTGAAATCACGGAGAAGTTGGGGCTTCGGCATGATAGCTCAACACCCTATTATCCATAGGCTAATGGCCAGGTTGAAGCCATTAACAAAGTTCTTATCACTATGATTTGACGGATGATAGGAATACATAAAACCAGCTGGCACATAATGTTATTTTCGGCATTGTGGGCATATCAGATGTCTGTTAAGTCTGCCACAGGATTTACGCCTTTTCGACTAGTTTATGGCATGGAAGCCATTCTCCCAATAGAATGCGAAATACCGTCTTTGAAACTAGCTGTAGAGATCTTACCTAATACTTCTGCCGAAGAGGAACGTCTGTTGTATTTGATGCGATTAGACGAGACTCGCCGTGATGCTACTTTGGTAATCGAAGCCCAGAAGAAACGTGTTAAGACACAATATGACAAGCATGTTAAATCTCGTGTCTTCTTCGAAGGAGATCTTGCTCTTTTGTATGAACAAGATAAAGATGTCTTAGGAGCTGGGAAATTCGAACCAATGTGGCGTGGGCCTTACATCGTTAGCAAATTTTTGGCAAAGGGGGCATATGAGCTAGTGGATTATGATGGGGTACCTTTGAGTGAACCCAGAAATGGGTTGTACTTAAAGAAGTACTATGCATGAGTCATTTGTGCATAACGTACTTGTATTTTTATGTATCATACTGAGTGTGTGTGATTACTTTTAGTTTTGCGTTTGACGTTATTTGGTTTTTACTCTTACGATTACATTGTGTTTGATTGTCAGATGTCAGAGTATTCGCTACCTTATATTGGCTTCACCGACGGCGCTAGCCGTAGTACTCGGAACCTAGCTTCTGTTGCCTGGGCAATCTATGCCCCAACGAACGATCTTATATCTTTACGAGGTGTATGTCTTGGCCGAGAAACCAACAACATAGCAGAGTATATCACCGTTATTGAGTTATTGGTTGATGCTATCTCTCTTGGAATTCGTCGTTTGGTTGTGCGACTTGACTCGCAGCTAGTGGTGCTACAGATAAGTAATGTCTATTCTATTCGGAGTCCTACATTATTAAGAGTTTATTTGCGAATTCGCCTCTTGGAAAGACATTTTGATCACATAGAATATCAACACATTCCGAGAAGTCTTAATACATTAACTGATGCTTTAGCTAATTACGTATTAGACAGGCATTTGAACAATTTATAAATCAAGCACATGTACACAAGTGTAAAGTAAGCCGGTAAAAACCATGTATATATATATAACGATCAAAGTTTGTTTTTTACAAAATGTGTCCGAAGACCAAAAGATCAAAACTGGAAGCTCATGGCTTCTACATAACGATATCATGACATCAATGATGTTCACGATAGCATACTAAAGTCCTGGCTACTCTACGGAGCAAACGACCCATAGAGGCAGAAACTCCCATGGTATGACGCTGATCACGTCGTGGGATCTCCTCCAGAGGCATATATGGAACATCATGCATCAAGCCCTCTAAGTTCTGCTCCACAGTAAAGTAGTCCTCAGCATGCTGGGGGACTGGAACTACTGCTTCTCCTCGCCGCTGAACAGGAGAACTCCCAGCTGTCCTGTAGGCCCCAACATCTATGTTATCAATACATTTTGGTGTTAGTCTTCGACGAAAATTAAAAACCAAAAACATTTAATATGATGAAAATACAAAAACATCAAAAAAGTTAAAAAGTTGGTGTACTTCTTACCAATATTTCCCCACTGTGCATCTTCAGGAAGGACAAGGTCTGGATCACCTCGAAATTCCAAGCCAGCATATGCATAATCCTAAATCATCACGACCTGGCCTTGGAGCCAATCGAAGAAACGATCGTCATACTTGACGATGGGACCTGCCACATGCCTAGCCATGAGCTGGCACCATCGTAGCATCCGTGGATCCCTAGGACCCGGGAAATGCCAATCTGCCTGAAGCTGGTACACTGGGACTCTCTCACAGAAGAAGGATACTAACAGTGATCCATAACCAAATTGCTTGAGGTCTCCACGCCTGCTTTTTGTAAGTTGTTTCTTGAGGCTACGTAGCACTGCATCAGCCCAGTTGAAAACCCGGGGCTCAAGACACTCAAGGGCATATTGAAAGTAGCTTTGTAGCGCCATGTGCGGGGCAGCACTGCCTGCCATTCGAGCTATAGTAAACAGGATGGTATGAAGAGTGATATCGGTCACTCCCCAAATAGCCACTTTGCCCCTTTGTCTTTCCGCCTCTGGCACACAGTAGTCTCGGAAATACTCGCTCATTTTCCTACCGCCTCTGCGATTACCAATCAAGTTGACATATGAACCTCATCTCGACAAACCGGTCAGAAAATAGATATCTTCAATATCAATTGTCAATGTATGGGCACCCACATTGAAGACCTGCTGATCCGGGTCCCACATCTGGACTAAGTGTTCCAATAAACAAACTTGGGCTCTCATGCCCGGTATCCGGAAGTACTTTAGCAGACCATAGTTCCTCAAAGCAGCGATAGTTTGTGGGTGATTTTCGGCGGCATTATTATCCTCTTCGTGCTCACGTTCTCTCCACTCGAGCACCATTGTGTGACTAATAACCTACACAATAGCCATGGGAAGATAATTAGTCATCTTAAAATGTGAGAAAATTGGTTTTTATGGGTCAAAACATTATGAAACATTTCAACTCTGCGCTGTTTGCAGGCTGAGTATAGTACACAGTGCGGGTTTCGCGCACTCTACCTTAAGCTCGCTTGCGGGAATTAGGATTTCTCGCAGGCCCCATATAGGTGGCCTGCGAGAATCCTCTCGCGCGCATAGGGTTACAAAATGCAGCCCAAAACTTCGATTTTAACCAATGAAATCATAAAATAAAACCATGGACAGTTAAAGAATTGAGTACTCACCTATTTGATCCAAACAGTATGTGATTTGATGCCCTGAAGCTCCCGGAAATTGGTTTGGAAGATTGGAGGTAAAATGGTAATTTTGACACTACAATGGTAATTTGGAAAACATATGGTGAAAATGAAATGGTAATTTTGTTTTATTCACTTTTTACCATAGTAAAAGTGGGTTTTTCATTTTTATTTCATTATTTTTCCCTTTTTAACCCTAATTACTAATACGAAAGTGAGTGAATTAAATTGCAGGTACATAACGAGACGATTATGGATCCAAAAAATTTTGAAGTGTGGTGTGTTTATTTGGTTTTCTATGGTTTTTGATATAAAAACCTCAAGTGCCTTTTATCCGTTCTAGCACTTGCGAAAAACTTAGAATGTGGTCGGGCGTTGTTTTATCCCTTTTCCGGGCCTGATGTGGTTATACGAAAAAGGAACCCCCCTGGAGTTGACTTTAATCCCTTTTCATGACTCCCTAAACATGAAAAGATTGCCGAGCGACCTTGCTATTTTCACGCTCGTTAAAGTATTTGAACTTATGCATCCTCTGAGCGATAGTTTAACCCTTTTTCGGTCTCGCTGGACTATTGTATTAAAAAGGCACTGAGAGAGTTCTCTTTTAAGTGTTTTTCCAAACTCTATAATCCTGAAAAACCTTCGAGTTTTCTATCTCTGGACTCGTTAAACAAACATTGACAGACCCGTGATGGGACCGAACCACTCCTTCTTAGGGTTCGTTAAAAATACTCCGAGGGACTCGTCCGAAGGATGAGCTTATATCAACAAGCATATGTGATCCTCTTCAAGCTTGTGTAAAAATAAAGAGGTACTTGCCAGAAATGGTGGGGGAAAAATTTGGGAAAGGGATATGTTTCGTTTTTGTGTTAATTGGCAGCAAGTGTCTCTCTTGAACATGACACCCCCTATTCATCATTTGAAGCCGGTTTGGGAAATCCATTTGTCTCTCATTCGATTTGATTAAAAGGTCTTTCCATGTGTTGTTTTTGATTCAATGCTGCCAAATCATTG
>ML788857.1:765423-779236 GCA_009831015.1 Picea engelmannii | reverse complement strand
TCAGAAGAACTTGCCTTTCTACCTGTCTCTACTAGTGAATGATAAAATATTACACAATTGCATGTTGGATTCAGGAGCAAGCTCAAATGTTATGACTAAGAAAGTAATGGAACAATTGAACTTGAGGATCTCTAGACCTTATCGTAACATTTGTGCATTGGATAGTCAAACCATAGAAGTATTTGGATTAATTAAAGGTTTGCAAGTATACTTGAAGGCATTTCCAAACATTATGATTGAGATGGACATTGTGGTAATTGATGTTCCAGATTTATGGGGAATGTTATTGAATAGAAAGGCAGCTGCAGATTTAGGTGGTAGTATACAAATGGATTTATCTTATGCCACCATCCCCACTCCAGATGGAGGCACTTTCAAGTTGGATAGGGAAGTGTATAGAAAGGTTCATGTGGAAAACCCCAATGTCCCCATAGATGAATTGGTTTATGAGGAAGAGGGCCTTGGTAATTATGTCATTTTTTCTAACTCAATAGTGCCCCTAGAAGACAAAGTCAAAGATAATGAGTTAGATAAAGTATGGTACATGCATTTTGATGGTGCTTTTTCTAGATTGGGAAAAGGTGCTGGAATTGTTCTTCAAGCTCCAAATGGTAAAATATCTAAGTTTGCTTATAGATTGGAGTTTGATGCAACTAATAATGTGGCTAAATATGAGGCTTTACTCCTTGGTTTAGAACTTTGCAAAGATAGGGGTGTTAAGTGCCTAAGTATTAAGGGGGATTCAGACTTGATTATCCAACAACTAAAGAATAAATTTGCATGCAAGTCTGAAAGATTAAGAGGTTATAGGAATACAATTTGGTCTGTGATGGATGACTTTGATGCTTTAGACCTTATTGCTATTCCTAGAGAACAAAATTCAAAGGCAGATGAATTGGCAGTAGCAGCTTCAACACTTACAGTTTCAGATAGTTTGATTGATGAGAATATTTCAGTTGAAGTAATTTTCAGACCTTCAGTTCCAGATAACAAAAATTATTGGCAGGTTTTTGATGATGACAAACAGGTTATAAAGTTTTTGACTCACATGCATGAATTTTCTGATTTTGGCATCAACACAATAAATGCAGGGTGTAACTATACTGAAAATGTTGATAAGGTTAATACACCCCCTAGGCGAGTTGTGTCCTTAGAGAGGGACTTTGATAAATTAGATGGTCATAAGCACAAAGGAGGTGCAAAGAAAGAATTGTGTGATCACATAGAAGTGAACATTGGAACTGTTGAAGAGCCTTGGATGGTTAAGATAGGCAAAACTACCCCTATAGAAGAAAGAGTTGAAATTGTTAATTTATTAAAGGAATATAGGGATGTTTTGGCTTTCAGTTACGATGAACTTAAAATCTATAGGGAGGATGTGATTCAGCATGTGATTCCTCTTAAGGAAGAAACTAAACCCTTTAGATAGAAATTGAGGCAAATAAACCCCAAGTTAGCTCCTTGGGTCCAACAGGAGTTACAGAAAATGTTAAAGGCTGGAATTATTGCCCCAACTAGACATTCTTCATGGTGCTCAAACTTGGTTGTTGCTAGGAAGAAGAATGGAAAAATCAGAATTTGTATTGACTTCAGGAATTTGAACATTGCTTGCACAAAGGATCATTACCCCCTTCCCAAGATGGAAACTTTACTTCAAAGAGTAACAGGATCAAGAATGATTTCCATGCTTGACGGATTTTCAGGATATAATTAGATCAGACTTAAGGCTGAAGATAGGCATAAAACAACTTTCACTACTCCATGGGGAACTTTTGAATATCTTAGAATGCCATTTGGTTTATCAAATGCTGGAGCTACTTTTCAAAGGGCTATGAATTATGCCTTTAGGGGGCTAATTGGAAAATTAATTGAAATATATCAGGATGACTTGACTGTATTTTCTAAGGATGGGAAAACTCATATTAACCACCTTAGGCAAGTTTTGGACATATGTAGAGAATATGGGATTTCTCTAAATCCTGCTAAGTCAGTTTTTGGGGTGACTGAAGGAAAACTATTGGGCCACATCATTACTAAAGAGGAGGTCAAGTTAGATCCAGAAAGAGTGGAATCCATAAAGAGGGTACCTTTGCCTCCCACAAAGAAAGCTCTACAATCCTTCTTAGGACAAACCAATTTTGTCCATAGGTTCATTCCTAACTATGCTGAGATTATGAAACCTATTTATAAACTACTTAAGAAGGATGTCAAATTTGAATGGAAAGAAGAAAGTAGGCAGGCTTTTGAAACTATTAAGACTACCATATGTGAAGCTCATGTCCTTATGAGCCCAAATTATGATAAGGACTTTTAGATTTTTTCCTTTGCTTCTGAAGACACTATTGCTGGTGTGTTGCTTCAGAAAAATGATCAAGGCCATGAATAACCTATAGCTTATTTCAGTCGGGCCTTGCAGAATTCAGAGCTTAAGTATCCCATGTTTGAGAAACAAGCTTATTCCTTAGTCAAATCTCTCAAACATTTTAGAGTCTTCATTGGATATTCCAAAGTGATTGGTTATGTTCCTAGTCTAGCGATCAAGGGTGTTTTATCACAGGTGGAAGGATTAGGCTCAAGGGGTAGATGGATTGCTAAAATACAAGAGTATGATTTGGAAATCAAACCTACAAAGCTAATTAAGGGCCAAGGTTTGGCTAAGATGTTAACAGAAAGTAATGAAAGCGCTTTGGATTTGGTTTGCCAGATTAATAATGAAGAATATCCTCCTAACTTATTAAAACTTGAACAAGTTGAGTGGTACACAGACATTATCTTTTATCTAAAGAATCCGACTTGTCCAAGCCATCTAGTAGGACACAAGAAAATGGCCTTAAGTTTAAAAGATGCTAAGTATGTTCTTACTAGAGATGGGTTAGGATGGAGAAATCCTGATGGAATTATCCTTAGATGTGTGGATGATGAAGAGTCGAAGAAACTTGTGGATGAATTCCATGGGGGATTTTATGGTGGACACTTTGCTGCTAAAACTACTACCCACAAACTCCTTAGAGCAGGATATTATTGGCCCACAATTTTTTTAGATGTGCATCGGTTTGTTCAGAAATGTGAGCCATGTTAGCTTTTCACAGGAAAGCAAAAGTTAGCAGTACTCCCTTTGCAACCAGTTGTAGTTGAGGCACCTTTTCAGCAGTGGGGTTTGGACTTCATCGGAAAATTCAGTGATAATTCAAGTAATGGGTATTCATGGGTTCTCACAGCAACAGATTACTTTACAAAATGGGTTGAAGCCATTCCTACTAAGTCAGCAACTGAAAAGGTTGTGATGGATTTCCTAGAAGACAAAATTATAACCAGATTTGGGGTTCCATCAAAGATAGTGACAGATAATGCCAAGGCCTTTTGTTCGACAGAAATGTCATCTTTTTGTTTCAAATATGGTATTATCTTATCACATGCTTTAGATTACTATCCCCAAGGAAATGGTCAAGTAGAATCAAGTAACAAAAACTTAATGACCATAGTCAAGAAAATAGTGGGTGAAAATAAGAAATCTTGGGATAGTAAAATTAAACATGCATTATGGGCAGACAGAATAACAAAGAAAGCAGCAACAGGAAAGAGTCCTTTTGAGTTAGTGTATGGATTGGAAGCTAGGTTTCCAGTTCACCTTAGCCTTCCTACTTATGGTTCAGTTGAGGATTCTTCCACAGATCTGGATGCATTTCAGAACAGGGTAAATCAGGTCATTGAATTAGATGAAATTAGAAGAAAGGCTTATGATCAGACTTGCAAAAATCAGAGTAAAGTTAAGAAAGATTTCGACATGTTAGCCAGGTAGAGGGACTTTATGGTTGGGGATACAGTTCTACTTTGGGATAAAGGCAGAGAGAAATCAGAGAAACATGGAAAATTTGATAGCTTATGGTTGGGTCCATATTTGATCAGAGAAATAGCAGGGCCTAATTCTTTTCATCTCAGCCATTTGGATGGTGAGCCCATCAATATTCCAAGGAATGGGCAGCATCTCAAACTCTTCTTCAGATGAGCAACTTGGTGTCCAAAGGGACACCCTCTGTAACGTATCTCTAACCCTACTCCTTGTATTTTCAATTTTGTATTATTTCATTTATAATGTGAATATGTACTTAGAATTATTTCTTGTATCATAGTTTCATGTTGTAATTATATTGTTGTACTTTAGACATTTCATTATGTAAATTTTTTTTATATCATTGATTTCATTTATCATGTATGAATATGTACTAATGTTAATTTTTTGGTGTTCACATTGTGGGAGCACTATTTTTGTAGGTGCTGGATTCTCGTATGCTCTTCGTCTCAAAGTGAGAAGATCAACCACACGTCCCCATGTGGAGCCAGATGTTGACTGCCTATTCAGCTAGGGGTCAACTCATGTGCCATGAAGATGCATCACCAGATGCAAATTTGATGAAGAATGTTATTGGTTCTACTTGAGCATCTGATGCCCCAGCACAATTTTTTTGTAAACAAAATTTCCGCACCCCTGCATGGGTTGATAATGTAATAAGTCTGCATGGATCATAGTTAGGTCAGGTACCTTGGGTGTTTCCATTGGGGGAGTTACTTTCACCAAGGGTTTTTTATCCTCAGGTTGTCGACCGGGCTTTAGGGCCTGGCCGACTTCCCTTGAGTTTTTCCCTCCACACATGCAATAATTTCCTCCAAAGTGGTGAACGACACTCCAATGGTCTCATATTTTGGTAGCCTTTGTTTAGGAATGTTGTAAATGACCATGCCAGACAGTGTAGAAAGTTTCGCGGAATTTCGTCGAGTCTAGATAGGTTTTTTTTAATTAATTAAATTTTTAATAATTTAATTAATTAATTATTTTTTGAGCTAATGTTGTAAAAACTGGATCTTTGGGCTATTGATAGGAGTATTTGTGCTCAAAAGAAATGGAATAGCACCCCCTACACCCATAGACCAAGTTTCAGCTCAGTCGGACTAAGTTTACTATGTCTTAGTCCACTCAGAGTTAGTCTTAGTCAAAACAACAATTTTAATTGCTAAGGTGACATTGTTAAAATGTCAAAAACATTGTAATTTTGAGTTAGTGAGTGGATGTTAAGGTGGCAAGTGGCAAGTTAGACCCTCCTAACCTACCCAAACCCAAACCCACAACTTAACAACTTATTTCGACCTATTTACTCACTCCCTCACCTCTAAAACTCTTGCCCTAGGGGGAAAAACGAACCCCCACTAACCAAATCCTTGATTTTTGCCTTGAAACTTGGAGTGGGCCCCTCTCACATGAGGTGTGCCCCCCTAACCTTCCAAAACCCTAACATACCAAAAACCTAACTCAAAACCTAACTCTACCACTCCCTAAGCTCACGCCCTCACTCATACTTGCGCCCCGCTTTGATAGATAGTCACTCCCCTAACCCAAAACCTAACCCCAACCTCCCAAAATAGCAAATGGGCCCTCCTAATATGACAAGTGCACCCCTCCTAGCCCTTTTACACATCCCAAGACCATCTACAACCTTACACCTCACCCCTCTCTCATCCAAAACCCTAAATGGGGTGCCCCTCTCCTAGAGATTTGCTCTCTAGCTCTCAAACCAACACTTGTCACTCATGAAAGTGCTTTATCTTGGCCTCTAGAGGTATAAAGAGAATCCTTCCTCACCTCTTTTCCTTACCAATCTTTGAGCTAAAGTTACTATGCTGAAATATCTCTTCACTTCCATCTTCTTGCTCTTGCCATCTTGCCATTCACTCATTACTCTTGGGAGTCTAGTAGAAAACTAGTGGCTACAACACTCTCACACTTTTGGCAATAAAGAGAAAAGCTTTGGAGGATCATTGGAGCATCTATGAGTATTCTAGTTGTTGCATCCACATGAGGTGATATTGTTGATTAGTGTTTTTATGTGTTGTTGGTGATAGATCTTGGGCTAAAGTATTTTGCTTGGGTAAGATAGCATAGAGTATTCTTGTTATCTTATTCTTATGTTGGATAGCTTAGGGTTTTCAAGTATTTCATTCTAAGTCTACTTCAATATAACTATCTATTCCATGCTTCACATATTTCTCTAAGTTTTGCAGGTCACCTCAAAGGATTCATTGGGATAGCATCGAAGAGGAGCCTATCCTTGAGCCCTTCTTACACTCATTGCCTCTTTCTTATTCCATTTTACTTGCTGCATCCATTTTCATATATTTTTCAGCTTTTAACAATCTTAGATAGGTCAAAAATAAAATTTTCATTTTCAGATTTTTGTATGCAAAAATTTCTGTGTAAAAACATAAATTTTTTGACAAGTTTAGTGTGTTTTGCAGCATTTCCAGCAAGCTTTTGCTTGCTGTTTTTTGCAGGTTAGTGACAGATTTAAAGGGATATGCTGTCCAAAAACACCTAGGAGACTTCCCAACACACTACTCTTCGGTTGAGTAACACTTTCTCACTCTCTCTCCTTCAAATTATAAGTTTTTCTTCCATATTTCCTTCATTCTTTTGGATCCATAATCACAAGCTAGCTTAGATTAGTTTATTTCATCTTTAGCTTAGTTTATTCTTTGTCCATATGATTGTTAGTTTATCTTTTCTTTCATTTCATTAATTTGTTGTAGCTTAGATAGCCCTCTTTGGCCAATAAAGGAAGGCTTGCCTCCACCTTGGCCATTGTAGGTAGTTTTATTCTTTCATTAAGTTATTCTTTATTTCATAACTAATAATCTCATGAACGGCACCTTGGGAGAGTAATCCCCAAAACTGCACGGCATAAGGGAAACTAATACTCTTGTGGTGATTTATGCTTAATGGTTAAACATCTAGTTAGTAATCACACCTAATAGTTTCCTTTCATTAAATCTCATTTTCATTTGCTTATGGTCTCATTGAATTGGTTAAATGATTTAAAGTATTCCTTAAGTGTTAGATCTATAAGTTCATAAATCATTTTCCCTTGCTCATCTTTAAGCATATGTGGTTTTAACTCATGGTTTAAGATTTGATTCACTAACTTGTTAAATCTTCACTTTTTTAAAGCATACATCTTTATTTGAGTTTTAACACATAACATATGTTTGTGAATGTTTAATCTTAATCCATCCTTACACTTTCACTAAAGTAAGTTGTTCTTGCCCTTTCATTTTGGTTTAAGATCCTAAGTATCAACTTGTTAAATCTCTTTTTCCTTAAAAGCTTATATCTTTCACATGGTTTAACAACTTAACATGTTTTGATGATGATAGATCTCAGCTCTTAAGTTAAATGTCTACAATGATGATGTGATGTTCATTTTTTTTTTTTATGTTCTTTTATCTAGTGTGGCATTATCTCACATTTTAAGTCATTTCATTTTTAGATCTACTTTTCAAGCACTCATTAAGTTTAAGTTATCTTGCTTCATGGTTATTTTCTCACATACATAACTTAAATTTTCTTTTCAAGCAAGTTTAATTTTCTGTTATATGTAGCAAGTTGTCCTTGCTTAATCTCACACTTAACTTGCAAACTTTATGTGGAATGGTTTATAATTAATTGGCATATCTATTGTATCATTTCCATTTAAGTTTCATGTGGTGAATGCTCTTTATTTTCAAGCTTTAAAACACACTTTTATGAGCATTTTCATTTTCGGCCATACCCTTAAACTCTAAATTTTAAGTGTCTAAAACTTTTCTAAAATTTACTCAACATATATAAAGACCCACCCGCGGGTCATAAAAACACTTAGAAACATTTTAGGGGCTTCATTCAGCCATCTCCACCATCTAAAACGGGTGGGAGGAAAACAACGGAAGGAAGAGGCGGGGGACCGTTCTCGTGATTTCGTTGGGGAGATCCTTTCTGGGAAGTACTCCTACTGTCAGGGTTGACCGTGGAAGCTAGGGTGGGACTCATTGCCTTACTATCTTGAGCACCCGGCAGTTATTTGGCCAAGGGAGGAGGAAGCTTGAAGCACACATCTAGTTTAGGAGGGAAGGGAATTAAAATTTATAAAATCTTTAAGCAACTCCTTAAACACATAGTTGCATAGGTCACCTTTGTATGTTTTGGGGGAGTTAGATGTATTGATAGGAACACATCATTGGTGATAATCTCATTATTTATCTTATGTGAAACTTGATGGTTAATGTTTCTTATGTCTAAGTGAATATTTGACTATAACATTGAAATATCTTGTTTATTGGTTGTTGTGGTGTGAATCAAGAAAGTGTTGAGTATCCCACTTTGGGGAGGCATCACTTTCTTTGATTCATGAGTGATTCTATGGTGCCAGTGAAGGCAGTCCAATAGAGTAAGTGCTATTGGAGCATGCTTGGCAAACTGTTGTATCACTTACACTTCTTTGTATCTTTTGTATCTTGTGTATCTTTGTAAATGGTGTAATTATTGTAACACTTAATTTTCTTTTGTAAGTAATATTAACCTTGGGTTTGTGGGTAGTTTAACTTGATTTACTTGTAATAATTTTATAATAAACCACCCTCAAACACTAGTTGACCCCATTGCCCAACCTTAGGCACTAGTCTTAGCTGACTTAGGGAAAATGACTGATTTTCATTTAGAATAGACTTGCACTTGCATTGGTTGCTTTTGCATCTTAGGCTAGTTTTCCCCTTTGGCCTATAACAAATTAAAACTAACTCCTAGAACATTAACACTAAAATTGATCTAGTAACTAGGGACAACCCCCCTTGGCTTCCCTAGGAGTAAGCCTAGAAGGAAGAGGTTCCAGTCAAGGTGACAGTGTGGACTTGGAACCTAGACATTGTGTCTCCGAGGACACACTAAGTGAGTTGGACTTAGCTTACACTAGAAAGTGTGTATTAGGATGGAAACAAGGCCCTAACCTATTGACTGTGTAGCCCTAGACTTAAACCCCTGAGAGGCACACTTCTCACCACAGGAGGGGATGACTGCCCCACCTAGGCTGAAAAGAAACCAATCAAGCCCGCGACTGTCACTAAAACAACACGCGTGCTGAACTATAATAGCACGCGGGTACCCGCGGGTAGAACTTGAACATGCCGCGGGTATGTATAAATGCTAAGACCAAACTAAACACAGGCAACCCAGACCTAGAAGAGGCCTCTGGTATTGACAACCAGGGTCTTCTAGAGGCTTGGATGCTTCTTCTTCAACAAAAAAGAAAAAATAATTGCAAAAAGAAAACAAATGCAATAAAGTAGACTGAGACAAGACTGTAAACCAGCAAGACCCAGACAGGATCCAGAAAGCCCCCTGAGAATGTAAAATTCTAATCGGGGAAGATGAGACTGCCTCTTAAGCTCTTTGATCCCTACACACTACTGAAACCACTACAACAGGCATTCAAACGCGGGATGTAGAAGGTTAGGGCGTGGGTTACATGTGTGCAAGCCTTCTGTAGGCCGCGTGTACCTCTGTGTGTCCCGATAATAACTTCCAAGCACAGTCAAGGAAAAACTGGTATAAAGAACCAGGTTCCCTGCTAGCTATGACCTAACAGAAAACAGACAAACAAAGAAACTGAAAATCTAATTCTTTGAACTACCCAAAAACCTTCAACTAAATTCGGAACCCTAAGAGTAATATCCCAAGTGGAGTCGCCAATTCTGTTGTTGGGAAATAATACCCTATGGACTAACAAGCTAGGGCTAAACTTGCATGCAGATCATAAGCCTAAAGAAATCACTTTTTACCTATCACCCCAAAACTAAAATCCCTTTTTCACACACAAGCATGGAAAAGACCTACTAACCTTTTTACTAATGTTTGGTGTAGATCCTCTGTTGTGCTTTTGTCCGCTTGCTCGCGCTGCTCCTTCCAAAGACAATCCTGCAATCAAGACAAAAACACTATGCATGCATGATATTCTTCTACTTGAGGGTTAGAGATTAAGCATAAATCGAATAGAACATATAAAACTCATGCATTAGGACGGGAAAAGTATCTTTTTATTAATCTCAAGATGAATCAACTTACAATAATGATAGAGACCAGCCACCGTTCCTTGATCCTGATCCTGGGCTCCTCCTCTTCTTTGTCCTCCAACTGCTTTGCTTGAATTTTCCTTAAGCTTGAGGAAAGGCTAAAGGGTTGGGACAAATGGATTCGGCAATTGGGCAGAGTTTCTTCGCTATAATTTTCCTCCTCCAAATAGTACCCCTACCCCTTCTTTTATAGGCTAGAAGGAGCTAGGGTTTTGGACGAACTCTCAGCCATGCATGGCTGGGAGTTTCAGTTAACTGACCCATAGCTTTTGCCTCGTCGGCAACTTTCCTGTTTTTGTGCTTTTGTTAGGTAAATGCGGGTTGTAATAGGCCTGCTAGCGTTCCAACGCGTGCAGTAGTAGGCCTGCCAGCGTTCTAACATACTCAGTAATGGGTTAGGGCGCGGGTTACTTAATTTAAGAGGATTTTCAAGAGTTTGTTCAGCATGGCTTTGGCAAGGAAGGGATATGAGTTGGCCTGATGCTAGGTAAGCATGTGTGGTGCAATTTAGGGTTATGACAGACTCCCCCTAACAGGATGGACTTTCTTAGATGTGAGACGAGATAACACCCAACTTCTATCTGAGATATTCAAATGGTGTCTTGGCTAGAGGTTTAGTAAAAATGTCTGCAATTTGTTTTGTGGTTGGAATTTAATGGACCTGAACAATTTGATTTGTGACCTTCTCTCTCAGAAAATGATATTTTATGGGAATATGCTTGGTCTTGGAGTAGAATACAAGATTTTTAGACACACTGATGGCACTAGTGTTATCACAATGAATTGGGATCGGTGCAGTGTATTTTACCTCTAAGTCTGCAAGTGTCTGAATCATCTATAATACCTGAGTGCAATAGGTAGCAGCAGCAATGTACTCTCCCTCTGTGGTTGATAAAGAAATGGAAACTTGCTTTTTAATAAGCCATGCTACTAAAGAATCACCCAGGAAGAATGCTTCTCCACTGGTGCTTTTTCTCTCATCGACACAGTTTGCCCAATCTGCATCTGAGTAAGCCGTTAACTAAAAATTATGATTTATGGGATACCACAAACCATAAGTCATTGTTTTTTTTAAATACCTGAATATCCTTTTGACATCTTGCAAATGACTATGTTTGGGTGTAGCCTGATATCTTCCTACCATACCTACAACATGCATTATGTCTGGGCGAGATGTTGTGATGTATTGTAGGCTGCCTATCATTGATCGATATGAGATTTGATCAACATCAGGTGAATCATCATCCTTCCTTAATTTACATCCAGTTACCATAGGTGTACCCACAGATTTAGAATCATCCATTTGAAACCTTTTCAACATTTCTCTTAGATATTTTTCTTGAGAAATGAACATCCCTTTGGACCTCTAAGTAATTTGCAGACCAAGAAAAAATGATAGTTCTCCTATCATAGACATTTCAAACTCAGACTCCATGGCAGAAGAAAACCATTGTACCAATGAATCCTTATTACTTCCAAAGATGATGTCATCTACATAGACCAATACGATGAGAAAATTATTATCCTCTATTTTAATATACAGATTGTTGTCAGCTGTTCCTCTCTTGAACCCTTTGTCTTTGAGATACGTATCTAGTCTAGGATACCAGGCTCGAGGGGCTTGTTTTAACCCATATAAATATTTCTTCAGCTTGCATACTAATTCAGGGTTATCAGATAGTTTGAAACCCTCTGGTTGTTCCATATAGACTTCTTCACTTAAATATTCATTTAGAAAAGCTGACTTGACATCCATTTGATAGAATTTAAATCTTTTATGACAAGCATAGGCAAGAAACATTCTGATAGCTTCTAATCTTATTATGGGCACAAATGTTTCATCAAAATCCAGTCCTTCTATCTGAGCATAGCCTTTACAGACTAACCTTGCTTTGTTCCTGATAACTTGTCCTTGCTCATTCAACTTATTCTTAAAGATTCATTTGGAGCCAATGACGTTTTTACCTTCAAGTCTTTGAACCATCTCCCACGTATTTTTTTTCTCAATTTGATCAAGTTTGTCATTCATTGCTTTAACCCAGTGGTCATCTTTGCTGGATTCATTCAAATTCTTGGGTTCCAGCATGGATATGAAAGCTATATGAGATTGTTCAGTGTTTTTGATTAGCTTTCTCCTGGTTTGTACACCTTTGTCTTTTTCCCCAATTATCTGACTTGTAGGATGATTCTTTTGAATGATTCTGGAGGAGGAATTTGTAGTTGACTGATGATTTGAGTCTTTCTGAGTGTCTGAGTCTTCATCTAATTCAGAGTCTTCATTTTCGTATTCTTGGACCTGTTGGTCTTCATCTTTAGTTGTGTCTTCTGTAGAAGACTCATTACTATACACCTCTCTTGCTGGGATTCCTTCATCAATTTTTACATCAATACAGTCAACCATTTTATGAAACCTCTTAATATAGCATCTGTATCCTTTACTGTTTGTATCATACCCTAAGAAGATACCTTCATCAACCCTATCATCATATTTTCCGAGGTTCTCATCATTATTCTTTATGTAGCATTTACTCCCAAAGACTCTGAAGTGTTTGATTGAGGCAGGTCTTCCAAACCATAATTCATAAGGTGTCTTGTCACTTTGTGGTCTGAGGTGGGCTTTGTTAAGCACATGGATTGTTGTGTGTATTTCTTCTACCCAGTAGGTTTGACCAATGTTCTTCTCATTCATCATTGACCTGGCCATTTCCTACACTGTTCTGTTTTTCCTCTCAACAACTCCATTTTGTTGTGGAGTTCTTGGGGTTGTGTATTCTCTCTTGATCCCATGTTCATCGTAGAATTCCTTGAAGTCTCTTGACATAAACTCTCCTCCCTGATCTGATCTTACTGCCTTTAACCTCTTACCTATTTGAGTCTCTGTTAAAGCCTTAAATATTTTAAACTTCTCAAATGCTTCAGCTTTTTCTTTGATAAAGGCAACCCAAGTAAGTCTGGAGTAATCATCAATAATCAGCATGAAGTAGTTTTCTTTCCCTGTGCCTTCCTATCTTGATGGTCCACATAAATCCATATGAACTAGTTGGAGTGGTTTCTTTGTTGAAGTAAAGCTCTTGGACTTAAACTGTGTCCTGTTTTGCTTCCCTACTTGACATGGTTTACACATTGAATCTTGGGGCTTTGATATTCTCGGAAGATCTTTTACTACCTCGAGGTTTTTGAGTTTGATTAAGTGGTCAAAGTTTAGATGTCCAAGTCTCCTATGCCATAACCAAATTTCATCATGTTTGCTTAAATGACATTCTTCTCTATTTTCTTTTAGCACATATACATTATTTTCTGTCCTTATGCCTTTGGCCACCACTTGTCCTGAGTTTACAGACTTTATCTTGCAGTCCTTGGATGTGAACAACACTTCGCATCCTTTGTCACACATTTGACTTACATTGAGCAGATTATGTTTCAGCCCATCCACAAGTATAACATCTTGGGATTTTCCTTTTCCATTACTTAAGCTCACCATCCCTTTGCCCTTTATTTTCCTTGGAGCATCATTTCTAAAGGTTACGTTTCCTAATTTGATTTCACTTAGAGATAGAAAATTGCCTTTGTCTCCCATCATGTGTTTGGAGCATCCACTGTCTATATACCAAAGGTTCATTTTTCTTTGAGCGGACAACACTAATCCACACTTGTCACTTTCCTTGTTCTTCCAAAACTTGACATTTTCAGCAGGAGATTTCGAATCTGGTTCATATTCCATTAAACGACAGTCAATAGGTTTGTGTCCATAGTTATGACAGATGTAGCATTCAATCTCATTGTTCAACAGGTCAAACTTATTGGTGCAACGTTGTCTACTCATTGACTGTTGATTATTTCTTGACCTCTTTAGTTGCATGTCCCTGGACTTAATTTGGCAATT
>ML788857.1:740347-765345 GCA_009831015.1 Picea engelmannii | reverse complement strand
CTCATGTCTAAGTCTTAAGGAACAATTTACAGCTTTGTGACCAAAGTTAGCACAGTAGAAACAATAGCCATAGAAAAATTCTTTGTACCTGGAAAATGGTTGTCTTCTTTGAGAAAATCGATTTCTTCCAGGCTGATGACGTCGTTCAACAGTGAGCACATTACTTCTTTGTTCTTCATCATTATTCATTTTCTTCAAATCCATCATCGTGGATTTGCATTCTGTCATACTGAAATTATTTAATATTCCCACTATATATTTTCCTTGACTCAGGAAAATCTCATTGGTCCTCTGTCATAATTCTTGTCCCAAGAAGTAGTGCATGATGCTCATATCCTTCATCTCAAAATCATAAGTCAAATCTTACTTGTATCCAACAACAAGGCTTTTTGAATAAGTCATAAAAAATCAGGCTCTTGTCACCATTACTGTAATGATATAGGTTTGGATCACCAATACTCTTGCTAAAACCCAAAGTCATCAAGAATCCATCCATCTAAAATAGTTTCCAACTCATGGATGGTAGTACATATGGAAGTGTATCGGGCTTACTGGATCAAGTGTCTCATCATATGAAAATCCCTCTGTTTGTGAGAATCCTTTGACTATATATCTTTCTTTGTGTTTCTTGACACTTCCATCAGCTGCATGTTTGATCTTATAGATCTACTTGGAAGCTACCATAGACTTCCCTTCTAGTCTTTGAACAATATCTTATACATCATTCTTTTAAGATATACTGGTATTGTTTTGTTATGGCATATTTCAATTCTTGTTCTCCTGTTGCTTATCCAAGACAAGGAGGCTCAAAATCAATGAAGTGGCTCATGACTGAAGGATAGATCGAAAATCTCTTTTGCTTTCTCGGGATGTGCCTTGGGGGGTTTGTATGTTCCTTTGCCTCCTGCAGAATGAGCCTAGGAAGACATTTTATGCCCTACTGCAATATCTTTAGACATATCAACTGGAGCAACTGGATCTGCTGGAATAAAGTCGGTCTCCCTCTTAACTGCTGAGGATATTAACTCTTTCTTCATTTTATTTTGTTTTAAATCCCTATGATTCAAGTAAATCTCTTTGAAGTTTGAAGGAAGGGAATCTTCTTTTATTTCTTGTTAGATCTTTTATGTCTTCTTGTCCAGCCTAATAATCAATCAAATATGGTTTGGACTCACGTACCAGGGATAATGGTCCAAGTCTTTGAGGGCTTCCCATAATAGGGATAATACCCTTCATTTATTAAGAAAGGAATCAACTATAAAATTAGAGATCAATTTATTTACCTGGGTTTGTATTTATGTTTATTTTAGAGGAAGTACTTCTCCTCTCTCTTATATTCATTCTTTTGAGGTGGATTTGGATCATTGTCAATGGTATAAGCATATTGTATTCCCTTCTTCCCAGTTGCAAAATTTCTTGCATAGTGCCCATATTTGTCACATCTGAAGCAATGAATTTATGAAACATCTCTTCTCTGATTATAACCTGGGTTTGATGAAGACTTTTCATCTTTGAAAGTTTGTCTGAAGTTTATTTTGAATCTTCCTCCTTTATTTGTATGAAGTGAAAGAACATGATTTTCTTCTGGGGAGTCTTCAACTCCTCTATTTCTAAGTCTAAGTTCTTTTTGAGTACAATCTGTCCATAGACGATCAAAGGTTGGTATAATTTCTCTTCCACTGATACTTTGAAGAAAATGCTCCCAATGTTTTGGAAGGTTGTTGAGAGTGGATAAGACAATTTCTCTATTGGACATGATTTCTCCAATGGCTTCTAGCTATTCTTTAATCTCTGATATCTTCATAAAGAAGATAGAAACTATGCCACCTTTCGTCATATTGGTACTTTGAAGTTGGCTCTTAAAGGTAAGAGATATGAGGGTGTTGTCACTTTCAAACATTTCTTTTAATGCTTCATACATTTCATAAGTTGTCTTCAAGTTGGAAATATGAGGTAAGAGATGATCTCTTACTGAGTAGATGATTAATTTTCTTACTTTGACATCTTCTTCCTTTCTTATCTTCTTTTATTCATCAATAGTTGTATTTGGTAAAGTTTTAGTTACCAAATCTAAAAGGTCATGTTCTTCAAGGGTGAACTTAAGCCTTGATTTCCAGGAGATGAAGTTGCTTTCTCCATCAAGCCTATCTTCTACTAAGATTTTGTTCTTCATTTGTTCGGATTCTTCAAACTCTCGCCAACTGGATTTGGAAAGCCTAATGATTAGGTTGGATTAGTAACCTTGGATTTTGTTGGGCTTATGACTTCTAAAAATCAAATTTGAGAGTGTCACGAGAATGCTTGTTGAATTGAAAACGTTTCCTCAAGAATTTTCATAAATCCTAAGATTAGGATTCTGCAGAAAATCTCGGCGCCCTAGAAACCCTAGGGCCAAAAACTCAAAATCCTCATAATTTTATTTTGAAGGTCTCTAGAGATGCGTAGAGGAGGGTCATGCAGTTTGGTCCAAGTTTTAGCTCCAACATCCACTTTTAAAGGAGTGAAAGGGATGATCAAATGAGGGTCATATGGATTTCCACGAAAACCCTAGAGGCCATAAGAAATTGTAGAAGGAGGACGGTTTAGCCTTTTGAATGCTTGTGCAGGGTTTTTTCAATACCTATGATCTGATACCATATTGATTTTTCAATAGATAAGGTTAATCATGAAGTTCATTCCATTTTTTCATTTAACTTAACCATAACCTATAATGTTGTAGCAACCAAGATCACAAGAAGAAACACCATGCACAAGAACACAAGAAGTATCTTGGGAAACCCTTCTCAACAAGGGAAGAAAAGCCAGCCAAATCCTTTGCTATATTCTTCAAGAGAAAGACCTTCACCACCAAGAAAACCTAGCACATAAGAGGGTGCTTGTAAACTCTAGAAGACTAGCGCCCAAGAGAGGTGCTCACTTTTCCCAAGTAGATGTACTTGCTGAAATTTCCAAACTCACACAAAAATATGATTTCTCAATGGGGAATTTACTTTTACTTATATTAGACTTGACTTGTCAACATTAGTGTCTATTGGCAGAATAGGGCTGACCTCTCCATCTCATAATATAATTAATATTAACCAAATTAATTATATTTTACATTAATTGTCAATTACATTAAGGTGGGGCTGACCTATACCCTTTACATTACAATTAGGGTTACAGGTAGGTATGACTATTGAACAATATAGCAAGGGCTCTCATACACCCAATAGTGCTCAGCCACTAGGGGCACATCCATAGGGTTTTCCATATCTTTGGCTTATTGCATTACACAGAAGAACCACTTCTTCACTAGTGCTCACCCACTAGGATCACGTTCACATGTGCTCATTCACAAGCATGTCCACTCAACATATATTCTTTCCCAGTGCATTACACCTGAGAGTCATCTAGAGTTTCTCATCAACTCTCTGCTCAAAGGAGGCTAATACATCATCTTCATTTATGTTTCATGACGGTGTACCCAACACTTTGGGATTTCACACATTTACCTTGTACTCAGTGTTGGCCCTTGACCAAGTTTTGAGGAAACATTGGTCATGTTTGACCTTTTTTGGGACTTTGACAGGCTGGTCGAAGATGGAGCGCCCATGCAAAGCAGAGATCGTGAGATCTCGCTTGTTTTGCATGCTTTTTGGGATTTTAGGGTTTATGTAACGGGTATGTGATGTTGGCCCATGGTTTTACCCATGTTTAGGCCTTTTTGTAATGTATAAATAAGTAGATAGCACTTCGAGCGAAGTCTGTCTAAGACGGCCTAAGATGGCTTCATGCAAGAATATGTAAAGGTTGCTAAGTGCAAAGAACAATTGTTGGATTTTGTGCCTACTATGTGTTAAGACTTGCAGAGCTAAGTGCAAGTGATTGTAAGAGGATTTGTTCTATCAAGGAGTTGGCTTCGTGCCTTGACCTAATTTTGAGGAAGGTGGATCTAGTGCATTGTGCGCAGATCACCTGTCCAACGCGAGGCTTGGCTCTGTGGCTCTGTGCATAGGATCAGACGCATGTAAGATATTGCAAACTAATAAAGAAGAAGAAGAAAAAGTTGGTGGACGTATCCCCACACTGGGGTGAACCATGTATATCCTATGTTCTGATGTGATATGTGCAATATTGCTCATGTTGTTTATGTGTTTATCTGCTTAGTACAATGGTCTCTATGTATGATAGATAGATCTGTGGATTCTTAATGCTTTAGGACATTTGATTGTTAGATCTGAGTAAATGATATGTGCTAAGAGGCTTGAGAGTACTTGATCTTGGTTGCTACTGTGCTGATCTGTAATTAGGGTTTAATCTGGGATGTGAACGAGACTTATGAACTAATGCATATTGATTGGATAAGTGCTCTGTTAAGTGTTGTAATCACATATCTATGTCCCAGCTAGGTTGTAGACACCTGAGTCCTGCAACCCCCCTGTCTCTACCTCGAGTGAGACTTCATCTACTTCACAGGTGTTGCTGAAAGGGCTGATAGTTAGGGTTTTGTTGGTGCACTGCTGAAGCATTGAACCCTGGGTTTGCCCCTATGCCAAAAAATGATTCCATTGCTAGGAAATTGTGATTGTTGGGAACTAAAGAAAAGAGAAATATCTGTGCGTAGATTTGTTGCTGTAGTGTGCATTTTTCTGCTTGACTTGTGAAGATTTGTGTTGAGAAAGAAACCGGATCTGAAGAATAGAGGTAAGATCTTAAATATTTTTGCTCTAGTAAATGTAAGATAAGTGGAATTTTTTTCTTCGAAAGAATGAATCTAGGTATGTTTGATAGATTTTGTCCTAGTTTGAAAACTAGGGCACAGTTAGAAGAAAGAAAACTAGGGTACAGTTAGAAGAAAGAGTCGATCTGAATATATTTTCTAGAGATAGTGAAAGATATGTTATTCCTATGCATAGAAAGAATTTTTGGACTAACAAGTGGATGCAGAAACCTAGAAAGAATTTTTGCATATTCCAGGTCCATCACTGTGATCCCAGTGCACAGTACATGAAAGGTTGGGGATCATTTAAAAGAAAGAGATTAACATTGTGCTATAATTGTAGAAGATCGAGACATCTTGCTAAGGAATGCCCTAGTATAGGTCCGATTTGCCTTTGCTATAAATCTATTGGCCATGAGGTTGAGAATTGCCCTAGAATGTTTGCCAAAGTTGAAAAGATGAACATGAGACAAGAAAACTATGAAGAAGGTCAAGGGACTATAGATATGTTAGAGAACCAGAAAGAGTCAGAGACTATGTTATCACAGCTGAAAGAAACACTGAATGATCATAGAGACATCAGTTTACCAGAGATCTTAAAAGAGAAAAACCACATAGAAACAAGAATAGGATATTTCGACATAGATGGTGTATTGGATGAAGAAACACATGTGAACATTATGCTAGAAAGCACTTGGGAAATTTTGGGAAAGCCTGCTATGGTTCCTTCATTGGGAAGGATAGGATTGTTTAAAGCCAAGATGATAACCCTATGTGGAAGAGTTACTAATGTACCTATGATTGCTCATGAAACATCGACCAAAGAAGAATTTGAAGTCATTAAGTTTGTAAAGAACAATGCTCCTTTTGCACTTTTGTTAGGAAAGACCTAGATTGAGAAAGACTAGATCAGAAGGAAAGTAGAGGAGGAAGCTACAGAACAGAAAAATAAAGAATTAAGGGACTTCATAGCTAGAAAGATAGAGCGACCAATACAAGAACAAGAGGATAAGTCGAAGCAACAGAGGGCTAGATAATTAGCTGTCGAAGTTGAAAGAACACAAGAAGGATTAATGAACCTATCCATGCAAGAAAGAAGTGCATCCACCCCGGAAACAGTAATAGAAGAGGTATTAATTTTGAACCCTTTGAAAGACCTTCAGTAGGGCGAAGTTACTATGTTAAGAGAAGATAAGAATAATAATGGAAAGAGGAACCTAGAAACTCAGATCACAGGAAAGAAGGTAAGAAAGCAAAGTTAGAAAAACTGCAGGAAATTCCAGAGAAGACTTCGCAGAAGGCAGGCTTGCAGAACTTGAGCCTCACAAGAATAGCAGAACAACACAGAATGAGACTTCTCCACGGTGAATCTATATGACCGTTGGAGGTGTCCTGACCATTAGAATGACGCTCTAGAATGGCTATAAATGCATTTATTGCCGAAAATACCACCGTTGGACCGTTGGGACCACGCCATAGCATCCCGATTTGTATTGATTGAGGCATTTATGCCCATTGGAGGAATTCGTTATGATGTTTCTTATTTAACTCGTCGGATGCTGCGCTGGGACCACTTTTTGCAAACCGAGATATCTGAGCTAATAGAGAATTGATTGCCTACCGTGCTATGTTGTCTAGACCTCACCGTCCGTTTGATTACCTTGTCTATCTACTCGCCTACCTGATCTCCTTGATTACAAGTGTGAATGTCGGGCGAGCATAGCATGCTAGAGAAGTCTGTGGAGGAGATTTTTATAGACCTCAAGGATGATAAAGTCATTTCTATAGGAATACAAGCATCGTTGACTAGTGGATTGCAAGCATTCTCATAGAATGGACGACATTCTGGCCGCACTGCTGAGAAATGAAGAAAACACCGCGATGATCTGGCTAACGTGAAGCAGTTCTCGTCGGTCTTGCTAGACTACATCTCGCCTTTGACTGGCACAGTAAACTGCGACAGTGTCCCGCATAATTTCGAATACATGTTGATCAATGCATACCTCCCGAAGGGGATACATGCAGTTGGACCTCAGTTGGGACTGATCCCAGCTCTCAAGATCAGTGACTTCAACCTCGGAGACTGGAATAAATATGCGATGCTCGCGTCACATAGGTACCTAATGAAAATGACTGGGAAGAAGCCCAAGATATTTCCCTAACCATGGATTAAGGAGCTCACGCAATCCATGATATTGAACATGATGAAGATCCCCCACTTTGGCCGACATCAGGAGGTTAATGCTTGCGTTAAAATCCTCCTTTCGTGTTATCATGGAGGTTATCTTTGGTTAGATAGGTGCATCATTGTGGATCTGGCGTTGATCCACTTGATCATAGGATTGAGCATGCAGGGACTAGACCCTCACCAGTTCTAGCCAGGGAAGACGTCATATCGCTCCTTGGCCCAATGTATAAAAGAATACTATGGTGATGTAGAGAAGCGGAAGTGAGGCTACAAGGTAGCCTCCATCCAAGATGGCATAGTGCGCCTTGATTGTCAACTGATCGCTGGCAAGATCATCAGAAAGAACCGGTCGACACAAGTCACAGGTTTCATATTGGACCTCGCATGGAAGTGCGTAGAAGGCATGTATATGAACTGGGTGAGCTACCTTGTCAATGAGATAGAAAAGGACTTTCACGAAGTGCAATATCAAGGGTATGAGTTTCACTTTAGTTGGATATTGGTACTAATCACATTTGTCTCTTGAAAAATGTCAGAAGGAGTATCCTTCCCAGAAGTTGACCCATCAGAGTTGTTGGCCACAAGGTTCTCCACCTTGTGGTACATGAATGATATGGTGAAGCAGTGGCAGTCAGATGTTGTCTTCCATAATTACTACCTACAGCTGAAGCGCGCCATTGAATCATTCCCCCGAATGACACTGAATACACTCCATCAGTACAGACCATTCACAAAGTTTTGCGTAGACTGACACTTCAACTACATCACTGCGCATAAGGATGAAAGTAAGGAGAAGTTGTAGTCATACTACAAGTTGACCGAGGAAGACATGGAAGAGATCACTAAGGAATGGCTAGCATAATTCCTTGTACCAATGGAAGATGCTAAACATTCTGACCCCAACATCATCGGAAGTCCATTGGTCACCCGGGTCGAACACGATGGACAGAGAAGTGAAAAGAAAAAGGAGGAAGTGCAAGACATAGAAAGTGATGAGAAGGAAAACACATCGGAGGAAACTGCACCTAATTCACCTATAGGAGGAGGAGGAGACGAAGTGAACCAAGAGGAAGGAGGGGAAGAGGGAGACAAGCAAGAAAGAGGAAAAGTGACATCACCAAAGGATCCCCTTACAAAGGCCAAGACATCAAATAAAAGGAAGGTTTCTCTGTAGAAATCCTCATCACGGAAGAATACCTGAGCCAATAAGCCTTAGTCACATAATGTGCTCACAGTGGACGATATCGAGCTCATCATCATAGCTATAGAAGATGCTTCAGAGGATATCCTTCAGAGACATGAAGTGAAGCAAGAAACATTGTATGACAGAATAGAGAAGGAGCTCAAAGACATCCAACAAGATATCCATTCGAGCCGCACAGTGCCTACTACGCCGTCCTCAACAGAAAGTGTAGAATTGGGGGATGACACCACCCAACTACGAAGGCTAGCAGATGCGACCAAATCTTGAATTCATCGAGTCCAAGAAGAAAAGGAGTAGGCCATAGAGGCCTTAAAGCAAGAAAAGGAGGAGGTCTTAGGGAAAATTTGAGTTGTGCAGAAGGAGAAAAATTAAATTTAGGCAAAGTTTGAGCAGAACAATGCGAAGATATAGGAAGAAAAAGACCAACTTCTCGTAGAACTGATTTCAATCAAGGAGGCAGTGACTAAAGCACTTCTCTCTTTGTCGGGCTTGGTGCAGGAGGAAGAAGATCCAACCAAGATACAAGTAGGGAAGCTTGTTGAGGCCATTCAACAGCTTCAAGAAAGAGTAATGGAGCTAGAAATCCAAGCAGTGCCAAGCACTTCGCAAGAAGTGCGCGATCAGAGGGAAGAAACTTCCAGGAACATAGTAGAAATAATTAGGGCACTCACCTCAGAGTGTAAGAAAGTAAGTGATCGAAGTGCACAGACCTACGAGCACCTTGTAGAAGATCCGGAGCTGAGGAAATTGGAAGCACAGCTCCAGGAGGCAAAGAAACAGGCATCCATTGTACAAGCACAGATGAAGTTGCTTACTACCATTGAGAAGATGAAGAGGTTGTAGGAGCAGTGCACAGTCCAGTAGTAGGTTACTTCTATCTAGAGAAAGGTTATGGAAGTGACACAAAGACTCCAACCGATGAATAATGAAGCCTACATGATTTTAAAGCAGTTGAAGGCCAAGGCGCGTAGCTAAACCAACTGGTTGAGATAGTGGAACAATGCCTGGAAGGGCCTGTTACTGAGCAAGTGATTCAGGAGTTCACCAAATAGGAGGCTCTAGCGAAGCAGCTCGAGCTAAGCTTGAGGCATTCGAAGCATCCTTGCCTAGATATGATTGACTTGGGATGAGTCACATGTGAGTGTTGGGGACCTATTGGCCCTTGACCAAGTTTTGAGGAAACATTGGTCATGTTTGACCATTTTTGGGACTTAGAAAAGCTGGTCAAAGATGGAGCACCCAGGTGAAGTGGATATCGCAAGATCTCTCTTGTTTTACAGGATTTTTGGGTTTTTAAGGTTTATGTAATAGGTATGGGATGTTGGCCCATGGGTTTAGCAATGTTTATGCCTTTCTGTAATGTATAAATAAGTATATAGGACTTAGAGAGAAGTTTGTCTAAGATGACCTAAGTTGGCTTCATGCAAGAATATGTAAAGGTTGCTAAGTATGAAGAACAATTGTCCGATTTTGTGCCTACTGTGTGTTAATACTTGTAGAGATAAGTGCAAGTGATTGTAAGAGTATTTGTGCTATCAAGGAGTTGGCTCCGTGCCTTGACTTGATTTTGAGGAAAGTGGATCTAATGCGCTATGCGCAGATCACCTGTCCAGCGCGAGGCTTGGCTCTGTGGCTCTGTGCACAGAAGTAGATGCATGTAAGAGATTGCATACTAATAATGAAGAAGAAGAAGAAGTTCATGGACGTAGCCCCACACTAGGGTGAACCACGTATATCCTGTGTTCTAATGTTCTTTGTGCAATATTGCTCATGTTGTTTATGTTTTTATCTGCTTAGTGCAATGGTCTTGATGTATGATAGATAGATCTGTGGATTCTTAGTGATTTAGGAAATTTTATTGTTAGATCTGAGTAAATGCTATGTGCTAAGAGGATTGAGAGTACTTGATCTTGGTTTCTACTGCATTGATATGTAATTAGGGTTTAATCTGCAATGTGAACAAGACTTATGAACTAATGCATATTGATTGGCTAAGTGTTCTGTTAAGTGTTGTAATCACAGATTTGTGTCCTAGCTAGGTTGTAGACACCTGAGTCCTACAACCCCCCTGCCTCTACCTCGCGTGAGACTTCATCTTCTTCGTAGGTTTTTCCGAAAGGGCTGATAGTTAGGGTTTTGTTGGTGTGCTGATGAAGTGTTGAACCCTGGGTCTACCCCTGTGCCAACACTCAGCCACAGGCATGACCAACTTTGCATATATCCTTTCTCACTGCGTTACAAAGGAGAATCATCTGGAGTTATTCTCAACTCTATGTAAGGAGGAGGCCTTCTCTACGTTCCATCTCTGTCTGAGATAGGAACCACACACCCCTCTTAGGGGCTCTCTCTCAAGTTAGTGTCCTGGGGAATGTCTCACATAGCTGAAATCATCAACATCTCTCTCTCTCTCTCTCTCTCTCTCTCTCTCTCTCTCTCTCTCTCTCTCTCTCTCTATATATATATATATATATATATATATATATATATATATATATATTGAAAGTAAAAAAAAAATTATTGCATTGATGTTTTTTAGCTTGGCATGGGGGAGATGTGTAATTACTTCTATGCTCAACATGGAGTTGACAAGTAGGATGTAAAAAAAAATATTTTAATTTTGGTTATAAATAAAATATTTCAATATCCACCTTAAGTAAAATAATGTTGGCATATTTACAGACAGAGTGTTGGAAAGAACAACAATGGTATGGGTTCAGGAAAGAACAACACAGGAAGAACGTGATTGCCATTGATGGAAAGAACAACAATGGTATGTTACAGACAAAACAAAAGGGTTACTGTCGGGAGTGCGCTTGTCATTTGATGTAAAACAGGCTTGGAAGCAATCGAAAGTTCAGACAGGAGGAGCGCGTAGATAGAGGACAGATCTCAGGCATTATATCCGAGCGTGGGGAATGACTGTCATTGGATCCAGGAGAACCTGCACGATCTTTAAAGTGCAAGGTGAAGTGGACTTACAAAATCCTGAAAGCAGGAGGACCATCCATCTTCGGAAGGACACGTGGTGAGCGATTAGAATTTCATTGACTGGAAATTCAAAGGAAGGAAGTGCTCTAACCTTGCAAATCGTGATAAGATCTAGACCGTTGATCCAAGAAGGATAGGTGGTGATAGATCAGAGCATGACAAAGGCTCCATTTTGGAGTTTTTCAAATCAGGAAATCCAAAGGGAGGAGGTTCTCTAACTCCTCAAACTCGTGATATGTGAAATCACGATAACAATCCTGACCATTGGATGAAGACTACACATGGAGAGAGGTCAAATTTTCGTATACTGGAAAGTCCAAGGAAGGAGGAGCTCTATCCTTTGAAATCACAAAACGCGAACCACTATTCAATCTAAGTCGTTGATTAAGGAAGAGCATGGACCATTGATCTAGCTCCTTTTCGGAGTTTCGGTGATCGTGACTTAGAGTGTTGAGACCCTTCATCATAGGAATTTTGAAATGCGAAATCGTGAAAGCACTTTATGGATAAGCGCTTGGTTACAACTAGTGGTCATAGCATGAGGTCACATCGTCCAGAGTTGGAGGAAGGAGCTAGTGCAGCTAAGCTCCATTTCAGAGATCACGACATGGAGAGTCGAGATGCTTCATCTCAAGAGTCCCGAAGTCGCGAATCGTGAAGTGATCATTTGGTTAGAGAGTGGTCACCGCCGGTGGTCACTTGAGGGGAAGGAGCTAGCATAACTAGGCTCCATTTTGGGTACCAGGAGTTGGAGGAGTCAAGGGACTCACGGAAGAATCCCCGAAGTGAGAAATTGTGAAATTCACTTTAAATTGGGGTTGTGGTCACAGCCAGTGGTTATATCAGTGGAAGATTGGGGAAGGAGCTAACAACGCTAGACTCCATTTCAGAGTTTCGCGAGTGGAGCGAGGCAACTCGCAGCTGGATATCCTAGAACGCAAAATCGTGAAACAACTTCTGAATAGGCTGTGGTCACCACCTAAGGCCACATGCAAAAGGAAAAGGCTTAGCTAGAAAGGCTAAAATTCCCACTATGAAGTTTTTCTCAGGAAGAGAGAAGGTGCCAAAATGCATGAATGCACGGAGGTTCTCTCAGTAACTGAAAGAAATAAGTGATTGCATCTACTAGAGAATTTGAGGAGCTGTAGGTTGATTTCCAGAGGAGTCGAAGAGCCTCGATGTAAATGTTAGAGACCACTGATGGTTTCTTCCAGAGAATTCAAAGAGTCTTCAGGGTGATTGACAGAGAAGACGAAGAGTCTCGAGGCAACTGCTAGTGGAGTGTAGACTCATCATAGAGTTGACTGACAGAGAAGACAAAGAGTCTTGAATGCCATATAAGTAAGGAATCTCAGTATAATGCCTAGTGATGATGAACGCATGGGGGTAACTACCAAAGAATATGAAGAGTTTCCATGATGATCAGGAGTGGACTAGACATGAGAAAGAAATGCAGAACGGGGAAGGGAGAGGTTCGACTATTGAGCTATGCGGGAGTGAGGTAGAGCTACAGTGAACAACCTGATTGCGAAAAACAATGTCACTCTAAAGAGCATGCAGAGGCATTGTGCATGGGGTATGCAGAAGGTGCATAGAGAATATAAAAATGCAGAACAAAGAGGAGACAAGTGCTTTTGTTGTGAGTGATGCATGCGTGTAGAAGCATGATATGCAGGAGCTGAAGCACAGAAGAAGAAAAGAACAGAAATGCATATCTGTGAGAAGAAGAGAAAGTCGATGTGTGATTGCTGAGACTGAGGAGAAGATCAGAAAATTGAAGAGGGTGTAAGAAGGAAGACACTGATGCAGGCAGAGCAGAGCAGCATAGTAGAACAATGATAAGCCCAGTAATCCAATGAAAACTATTGAATCACTGTAATAAATTCACAGAAAGAAAAGTTTTATATTTCAGGGTGGTTGGGAGGTTCTAGAGAGGACTTTTGTCCTTAGAGTTTCAAGTAGGTGCTTGAACACAAGGAGTTATAGCTTCCATCTGGTTGCAGCCAGAGAAACCAGGGTGGCAGGGTGGTGCAAGGGAGAACATTGGTTCTCCAATATACAGGTCAGTGCTTCCATCCAGTTGGTGCTGGAACATTCATGGAGCTAGTACTTCCTTCTAGTGGGTTCTAGAGAAACCAGAGAGTTGGTGCTCTCAGCAAGTAGCATCTTGCAAAACAAAGGTGGTAGCCTCATTATGAGTTGTTTCTCATAAGAATGATAATGCAAAAAAAATAATTATCATATAAAGAAGAAGAGGTTTTCACTCTTTATGGGTTTCCTCAGGAATATCTGTATATGTATTATACATGTGTGTGATTGATGTTGAATACTCTACTACTTATTTATTTTGATCATCATTGAGAGTTCTATAATGGGTTTAAAAATGGATATAATTGTTTAAGCACAGTAAAAACTGATTCACCCCCCCTCTTATTTGTCCAACAATTGGTATTAGATCCAACCCCTTTTATCTAATGGTAGATCCTAGATCTTAAACATGTCAATCCATGAAGGAACTTCAACCAATAAGGCCCCTTTGTTCAATGGAACAAGCTTTTCCTTCTATAAAGTTAGAATGAGAACCTACATAATGGCTTTAGGTGCAGATGTCTGGGATGTGGTAGACACTGGTTATGTAAATCCAATTGTACTAGATAATAAGTATGACAAGATAGAATTCAACTTCAACGCTAAGGCTATGAATGCTATCATGAGTGGGCTTGCAGAAGAAGAATTTGTAAAAGTTATGCACTTAGAAACCGCCAAAGAAATGTGGGACAAACTCATTAGTAGTTATGAAGGTAATGAGAAGGTAAAGGATGCCAAGCTTCAAACCTACAGAGTACAGTTTGAACAGATGAAGATGAAAGAGGATGAAACTGTTGGAAAGTACTTTCTGAGAGTTGAAGAACTGGTAAATGCAATGAAATCACTTGGTGAAAAAATTGAGGAACCCTCTCTAGTTCATAAAATTTCGAGATCTCTACTAGATAGGTTCAACCCGAAGGTCTCTTCTATAGAAGAACTTAATTATCTAAAAGCCTTGGCATTTGATCAACTTCTAGGAATGTTGACTGCATATGAAATGAGAATAGTTAAAGATAAACCCACCTCTAGAGAAGCATCATTTAAAGAAGACAAGAATGAGGATTCTGAGCCTGATAAAATTGAAGCAAAATTTGTGAGAAGACTCAAGAAGGGATCAGGAAAATACAAAGGTAAACTGCCTTTCAAATGTTTCAACTATGGTAAGATAGGTCATTTTGCAAATAAATTTCCTCACAAAAGAAAGGATCAGACATATGATGATGAGGAGAAGCACAAACACAAAAAATTCTTTAAAGAGAATAATTTTAAGAAGAAAAGTCTTTGTGTAAACAATGATGATGATCCTTCAGATGATGAAGACAATGACTCCTCTATTGAAGATAAACTAAATGAATCCATGCTTATGGCCAAAGAGGATTATGATAATAAAATCACATTAAGTGATGCTAATGAAGAAGAAGATGTGGTTGATATGGAAGGAGAACTGATCAGTGTACTGGAAGAGATTGATAGACTCGGAATTAAGAAGAGAAAACAAAAACGATTGCTGATACAGTTCAAGAAAGGCAGTAAAGAACCTGATGAAGACTTTTTCCTACTAAAAGTGGAATTAGAAGAGGCAAACAAAATCGAAGACATTCTGAAACAACAACTATTAGAAAAGAAGGAAAGATGTGAAGCTCTGGAAAAGGAAGTAGTGAAAACTAGGAAAGAGTTGGAGAAGTTTCAAGCATTGTATCATCAGAATCTGTCAAGTATCAAAGCCTTGGAATAATTGGCCACCATTCTGAATCAGAAAAGAAACCCAAAGCTGAAAAAAGGTCTAGGTTATGAAGAGGGATCAAGTAGTGATCAACCAAGCAACAAAGAACCCATCAAGTTTGTCAAATCTACCACCAGTGAAAACAAAAAACCTGCATAAACAAAAGAAGATAATCAACTGCCCAGGAGGAGTAACGAAAGAGGTACTAGAACTGAAATTATAGATCAGAGAAATAATGTACTCTCTGTTCAAATAAATCATCATCATGGAAGAAATCAACCTTCTCAAAGAAGACAACCATTTTCCAGGTACAAAGGATTTTTCTATGGATATTGTTATTTCTGTTCTAACTTTGGTCACAAAACTGTAAACTGTTCTTTAAGATTTAAATATGAGCAATCAAAATATTCAAGGAATAGATATCTGCCGCAACAAAGAATGAGACAGACAAGTAACAAACAATCATAGACTGCAAATAATGTGATGGCTGGAAAAAAGACACAGGTTAAGAATAACAATTGCTATGATCCTTTATTCAATGAACCGAAATGTTACACCTACCGTAATTTTGGACATAAAGTTGTAGACTGTCACTTAAGGAACTATGAGCCAGATTTGAACCCCTCTGCTGAAAATGTCAAGGTTTGGAAGATGAAATAAAATGACAAGTGTGGACTAGTGCTATCATCCCAAAGACAATAGAACCCCTGGTATATTGACAGTGTTTTCTCCAAACATATGACAAGAGACAAAGGTAAGTTTCTATCTCTAAGTGAAAGAAAATCAGGAAACGTAACATTTGGAAATGATGCTCTAGGTAAAATCAAGGGTAAAGGGATGGTGAGTATGAGTAATGGAAAAGGAAAATCCCAATATGTACTTCTTGTAGATGGGTTGAAACATAATTTTATTAGTGTAAGTCAAATGTGTGACAGAGGATGTGAAGTGGTGTTCACTTCCAAGGATTGCAAGATAAAGTCTCTAAACTTAGGACAAGTGGTGGCTAAAGGCATAAGGACAAAAAATAATGTATATGTGCTGAAAGAAGATAGAGAAGAGTGTCATCTAAGAAAACATGATGAGAGATGGTTATGGCATAGGAGACTTGGACATCTAAAATTTGACCACTTAATCAAGCTAAAAAATCTTGAGGTAATAAAATATATTCCAAAAATATCAAAGCCACACGATTCTATGTGTAAACCCTGCCAAGTAGGAAAGCTAACTAGAACACAATTTAAATCCAAGAGCTCTACTTCAATAGAGAAACCACTCCAACTGGTTCATATGGATTTATGTGGACCATCAAGACAGGAAGACACAGGGAAAGAAAACTACTTCATGTTGATAATTGATGATTACTCCAGACTTACTTAGGTTTCCTTTCTCAAGGAAAAAGATGAAGCATTTGAGAAATTTAAAATATTTAAGGCTTTAACTGAGAATCAAATAGGCAAGAGGTTAAAGGCAGTAAGATTAGACATAGGAGGCAAATTTATGTCAAGTGAGTTCAAGGAATTCTGTGATAAACATGGGATCAAGAGAGAATACACAATCCGAAGAACTCCACAACAAAATGGAGTAGTTGAGAGGAAAAACAAAATAGTGCAGCAAATGTCCAGATCAATGATGAATGAGAAGAACATTGGTCAAACCTACTGGGTAGAATAAATACACACAACATTCCATGTTCTTAACAAATCCCACCTTAGACCACACACTGACAAGACACCTTATGAATTGTGGTATGGGAGACCTGCTTCAATGAAACACTTCAAAGTCTTTGGGAGTGAGTGTTACATAAAGAATAATGATGAGAACCTTGGCAAGTATGATGAAAGGGATGATGAAGGCATGTTCTTAGGATATGCTACAAATAGTAAAGGATACAGATGCTATAATAAGAGGCTGCATAGATTGGTTGACTGTATTGACATAAAAGTTGATGAAGGAATCCCAGTAAGAGAGGTGAACAATACTGAATCAACAACAAAGGATATAGATGAAGTTGAAGCTGAACAGGTCCAAGAATCATAACAAGAAGACTCTGAGCCAGATCAAATATCCAGACAGACTCAAATCAACATACAACATCAAATTCCTCCTCCACAATCACTCAAAAGAATCATCCTGCAAGTCATATAATTGGTGAAAAAGACAAAGGTGTACAAACTAGGAAAAAGATAATCAAAAACACCGAAAAATCACATATAGCCTTCATATTCATGTTGGAACCCAAGAATTTTAATGAATCTAGCAAAGATGACCATTGGGTTAAAGCCATGAATGATGAACTTGATTGGATTGAGAAAAACAATACGTGGGAGATGGTTCCTAGACCTAAAGGTAAAAATATCATTGGTTCCAAATGGATATTTAAGAACAAAATGAATGAGAAGGGACAAGTTGTTAGGAACAAAGCAAGATTGGTCTGTAAGGGCTATGATCAAATAGAAGGACTAGATTTTGATGAAACATTTTCACCAGTAGCAAGACTGGAAGCGATTAGAATATTTCTTGCCTATGCTTGTCATAAAAGGTTTAAAGTCTATCAAATGGATGTCAAGTCAACATTTATAAATGTAGATTTAAAATAAGAAGTTTATATGGAACAACCAGAGGGTTTCGAACTGACAGATAATCCTGACCTAGTATGCAAGCTGAAGAAATCCTTATATAGGTTAAAACAAGCTCCTCTTGCCTGGTATTACAAACTGGATAAGTATCTCCAAGATAAAGGGTTCAAGAGAGGAACAATTGACAACACTCTATATATCAAAACAGAGGGTAATGACTTGCTCATCGTGTTGGTCTATGTAGATGACATCATCTTCGGATGTAATAATGATTCATTGGTACAATGGTTTTCTTTTTCCATGGAGTCTAAGTTTGAAATGTCTATGATAGGGGAACTGCCATTTTTTCTTGGTTTGGAAATTACTCAGAAGTCTGAAGGAATGTTTATTTCTCAAGAAAAATATCTAAGAGAAATTTTGAAAAGCTTTCAAATGGAAGATTCTAAACCTGTAGGCACACCTATGGTTACCATATGAAAATTAAGCAAGGATGATGACTCACCTGATGTTGATCAAAGTTCATATAGTTCAATGATAGGAAACCTATTGCATATCACAACATCCCGTCCAGACATAATGCATGTTGTTTGAATAGTAGGAAGGTATCAAGCAACACCCAAACAGAGTCATTTTCTAGCTATCAAAAGAATATTCATATATTTGAAAGAAACAATGAACTATGGCCTATGGTATCCTAAGAATCAGAATTTTCAATTATCAGCATACTCAGATGTTGATTAGGCTAACTGCATGGATGAAAGGAAAAGAACGAGTGGAGGTGTGTTCTTCTTAGGATATTCTCTAGTAGCGTGGTTGAGTAAAAAAAAAGGTTCCATTTCTTTATCAACTACAGAGGTAGAGTACATTGCTACTACTACTTGTTTCACTCATGTATTATGAATGATTCAGACACTTGCAGACTTGGAGGTAAAATATACTGCACCGATCACAATTCATTGTGATAACACTAGTGCCATAAGTGTGTCAAAGAATCCTGTATTCCACTCCAAGAACAAGCATATTCCCATAAAATACCATTTTCTAAGAGAGCAGGTCACCGATTAGATTGTTCAGGTTCATTACATTCCAACCACAGAACAAATTGCAGACATATTTATTAAACCCCTAGCCAAGACACTGTTTGAATATCTCCGTCAGAAGATGGGTGTCATCCCGTCTCACACCTAAGAGAGTCCATCCTGTTAGGCGAAGTATGTTTTGGTTCAATATCTGATACCTTCGACGAGTACTGCAACAGCTCAGGGGGAGCATGTTTTCTTTGACATTGATTTCAAAGGGGGGAGAAAAGGAGTGGACCAGACCGAAAGAGGTCCAAACAGATTAGCACAACCATTCAGGGTTGCCATCAATGCCAAAGGGGGAGATTGTTGGCATATTTACAGACAGAGTGTTGGGAATAACAACAATGGTATGGGTTCAGGAAAGAACAACACAGGAAGAACATGATTGTCATTGATGGCAAGAACAACACTGGTATGTTACAAGCATAAAAATAGGGTTACTATAGGGAGTGTGCTTGTCATTTGATGGAAAACAGGCTTGGAAGTCATCGAAAGTTTAGACAGGAGGAGCACATATATAGAGGACATATCTCAGGTGTCAGATACGAGCACGGGGACCGACCATCGTTGGATCTAGGAGAACCTGCACGATCTTTAAAGTGCAAGGTGAAGTGGACTTACAAAATCCTGAAAGTAGGAGGATCATCCATCTTCGAGCAGGACACGTGGCGAGCGATTAGAATTTTGCTGACTGGAAAGTCAAAGGAAGGAACTGTTCTAACCTTCCAACTCGCAATATGTGAAATCGAGATAAGATTTGTACCGTTGATCCAAGAAGGGCACATGGCGATAGATCAGAGCATGACAAAGGCTCCGTTTAGGAGTTTTGCAGATCGGGAAATCCAAAGGGAGGAGGTGATCTAACCCCTCAAACTCATGATATCTGAAATTGCGATAACAATCCTAACCATTGGATGCAGACTACACATGGCGAGAGGTCATATTTTCACTGACTGGAAAGTCAAAGGAAGGAGGAGATCTATCCTTTGAAATCGTGAAATGCGAAACCATGATTCAATCTGAGTCGTTGATCAAGGAAGAGCGTGGACCATTGATTTAGCTCATTTTAGGAGTTTTGGTGATCCCGACTTGGATTTTTGAGACCCTTCATCACAGGAATGCCGAAATGCAAAATCGCAAATGCACTTTATGGATAAGCGCTTGGTTACAACTAGTGGTCATAGCATGTGGTCACATCATCCAGAGTTGGAGGAAGGAGCTAGTGCAACCAAGCTCCATTTCAGAGATCACAAAATGGAGAGTCAAGATGCTTCATCACAGGAGTCCCGAAGTTGTGAATCACCAAGTGCTCATTTGGTTAGAGAGTGGTCACCGCCGGTGGTCACGTGAGTGGAAGGAGCTAGCATAACTAGGCTCCATTTCGGGTACTAGGAGTTGGAGGAGTCAAGGGACTCACAGGAGAATCCCCAAAGTGAGAAATCATGAAATGCACTTTCAAATGGGGTTGTGGTCATAGCCATTGGTTATATCAATGGAATCTTGGAGAAGGAGCTAGCAATGCTAGACTCCATTTTGGAGTTTCACGAGTGGAGCGAGGCAACTTGCAGCTGGATATCCTGGAATGAAAAATCGCGAAAAAACTTCTAAATAGGCTGTGGTCACCACCTGAGGCCACATGTGAAAGGAAAGGGATTAGTCAGAAAGGCTAAAATGCCCACTGTGAAGTTTTCCTCAGGAAGAGAGAAGGCACCAAAACACATGAAAGTGCAGAGGTTCTCTCAGTAACTGACATAACGAATTGATTGCATCTACCAAAGATTTTGAGGATCTATAGGCTGACTTCCAGAGGAGCCGAAGAGCCTCGATGTAACTGTTAGAGACCACTGTTGGTTTCTTCCAGAGAATTCGAAGAGTCTTCAGGGTGATCGATAGAGAAGATGAAGAGTCTTGAGGCAACTACCAGTGGAGTGTAGACTCATCATAGATTCGACCGACAGAGAAGACAAAGAGTCTCGAATTCCAGATAAGTAAGGAATCTTAGTATAACACCTAGTGATGATGAATGCATGGGGGTAACTGCCAGAGAAGATGAAGAGTTTCCATGATGATCAGGAGTGGAATGTTAATATTATGGTAGCTGTGGGAGGTATTTATCTCTACATGTGAACCTGACGAGAATAGAAGACTCTGGGAAGCAAGAGAAACCCTAATGAATTGGATAATAACCCTAGAAGCCTTGTCGGCTCAAGAATATAATTTATATTAGGCTATTAGCCTCCAAGAGAAGAAGTCAACCAGAATTAATAATAATATACTGAACAGACACATACCCAGAAGGAGAAGTCGGCCCCAGTAAACTGGTAGAATTACTATAAATACAGGGTGCTAGTTTTTCATTTGTCACATCTCAGGACTGCAGTTTTCCCAGTTAGTGCACACTGCAGTTGCAGCTGGTGCGCAGGTTTGGAGGAGGGTTGCAGGTGCAGGTGCAGCAGCAGCAATTTTAGTATTTGGTTTGGATATCTCTTGGCTAGGGTTTGGAACATCTGATCAGTCTTTTGTGTTGCGCTATCCTTGGGGAGAGATGCACTACTCTTTGTTTGGCTATCTAGCCTAGGGTTTGCTTCTGGAGGAATTCTTAGGTCAAGGTTAAGGTGCTCAGAGGGAGGCTTCGGCCTGTGGTTAGGTGTCGAGGGTATCATCAATGGTAAAATGAGCACACCATATTCTATATTCTAACAGGTTATGGGCCCACACCCCTTCAGTCATCCTAAAATGCTGGAAGGAAACGTAGCCACTAGAGATTGAGCTCGTTGAGGAACTGCCACTAGGGTTACTAGCAGTAGCAGCTTCCAAAAGCACTGCAGCTAGGGTTACCAGCAGAAGCAGTTGCAGAAACCCTAAACCTCTTGTTGAGGCACCTTAAGTGATGAGATTGACCTAATCTTTGGATAGATCAGTGCGCCCTAGCCCAATGCATCTCCTGGTACTCTCAGAAGGCCAAGACGTGAAGTTTGGATTTCTGGTCAAATCTAGGGTTTGACCAAATCAAGCAAGCCATGAAGAACTCTGTGAAGTCTGAGAACAAGTTAGATGGAGCTTCTAACTACAGAGCATGGAAGACAAGGATTGACCTCATCCTTGCTAATAATAAAGTATTGGACATTGTGAAAGGAAAGATCGTGAAGCCAGAGTTTATAGAAGGAGAAGAGAAGGAACCACAGAACGTTGCAGTTATGGAGAAGGTCAAAGACGTTGACATAAATGCCATGAGTATCATAGTGGATTCCATAAAATACCACTTGATACCATACATCTCCCATCTTGACTCATCAAAGAAGATGTACGATGCCCTAACAAATCTCTTCTCAGTCAGAAATATTGGACAAGTTATGAGTCTGAAGAATGAGCTCCATGACATGAAGATGAATGATGACAATAGCATAACATCCTACTTTGTAAGGATCTCCCAGCTAAGAGATCAACTACAAGCTATTGAATAGAGCACTTCAGAAAAGGAATTGGTAAACATAGTACTCAATGGTCTTCCCAAGACATGGGATGCATTTGCTGCAAGCATGAACACAAGGAAGGAGTACTCGACATTTGAAGAACTTTGGACTTGCTGTGCTCAAGAAGAATCAAGGATCAATGCAAAAGAGAAACCTCAAAAGAAGTACGATGATCAAGCCTTCACAACAAGATTCAAGAACTTTAGAAACAAAGAGAAGTTTGGTTCAAGGAGGAAGCCAAATCAAGAGAAAGACATTTCAGAAATACCATGCTTCAATTGTCAAAAGTATGGTCACTACAGAAATCAGTGTCCTGAGCTAAAGAAAAGGAATAAGAAACACGAAGCATCTATTTCCAAAGAAAAGGAACTGACAAAGAAGACTAAGCAGGATGGAAGAGACTTCTTCTACTAAAAGGTAACAACACTCTTCTTATTTTCTTGTACATATCTTGCTTACATCGTCTTTGTACATATCTTGTAAGATAATGTGTTCCAAGAAGAACTATGGAAGAACAACAAGATAAGGATGAATATCATTAGATAATACATATGAAAGGATCAAATACAAATCATATGAAAGACATTACAAGATAATATCGAAATCAGAATCAATCTTGAAGAGACTTGGAAAAAGAAAAGACAGAAAGAAGTCAACAAGTGAAAGGAAATTAGAGAAAGACTTATGACAACAACTAAGATGGAAGCGTGGACTCTGTTAGAAAAGAGAGCCAATTATATGTTGCAGAAGACAATGAGGTTGCAGATGGAAGCATGGACTCTATTATATATTGTAGAAGACAATAAGGACGGAGACAGAAGCAGTCAGACGAAGGGAGCAGATTATATGCACTCTTACATGAAGCAAGGATTAGGAGGGAGCTAATCCTATGATCCATTGAAGATGATGAAATGCATATATCCAGGGTAGCAGTCATGAAATACAGTATGTGTTCAACTCAACTACAGAAGAAGACCTCTTCGAAGAAAAGCCTTAAAGTATTCCTGGTTGTCCATCCAGATCCATGATCCTATAATGAAGGTAAGAAGTGGAATCTCTAGGACATTGAATCTATAAGAAACTCCATGGACCCAAAAGTAAAAGAAAAACATGAAGAAGAACATAAGGATTCCAGAACAACCAGTCATTACCAAGCCTGATATGAAAGAAATCAAGTAGAAGAACTGAAAGTCGTGATGAAGAACAGTGTATGGAAGACTTATGAATGAAAGCATTGTGAGATCCAGAACCAGAGGTTCTCTTATATGGAGGGAGAAGATTATGATGATTGATTGCTCTAATACACTAGACATATCACTACATGAGTCATTATATTATCCGCAACATCCATGAGTCAGAATTCTACATCAAATAAATGCAAAGAATGTTCTCCAGAAGAAATTAAGTAAAGAGTGCATGCAGAGAAATATCAAGACTTTGAGGCATACCAGAAAGATACTTCTGTATGCAGATAAGAAGAAGACAACTTGGTGGAGAACCTCCAATGCACAGTAGAAGCGTGGTGAAGATTTCCTATAACATCAAGATGACTGCTCAGAAGATCAGATCTCATGATGACATAAGAAGTACCACATGGATATGTTCCAAGTTCTCCAACTATGATATACTCTATTGTTCACATCTATAAGAAGCCTTCACAGTGTTCCAGACTACGGTACAAGCATTACATTATCCATGATGAAGTCCAGAAAGGAGAAAGTGATTCTCCAATACATATCTCCACAGATGAGCAGATAAGCATACATTTTGGTAAAAGCCTATATTCAAGATGAAAGAACTTGCATACTCAAGCTAGAGCTCATGGAAATAACTCTATTAACCAAAAGGGAAGACTCTCCAAGCTAGAAGAAGGTACGCAAACATTTATTTTTGTGATTGAAATAACTCTCTAGTTAGGAGGGAGCATTTATCTTTGTAAAAGTCCAGATTGGACAGATGATTTCCTGTTCGGAAAGTGGATTGAGATTTCTGACGGACAGTGGCTTCCCATTGTAGTTAACATGGGAGGCAGACTGATTGCTGATGTATCATAGACAGTGACTTCCCATTACGGGGAGTGGTCTAGGACAGTCATTCTTCTTAGCAGTCACTCTGAGTAGTGGTCAAGTAGAATCGTCCACCTCGCCAGGCAATCATTCTTTCGAAGTTCACAGTTGTGAGCAGTTTCGAAGAATCGTCCGTTTGGAGGTTGATGTAGGACAGACATTCCTCGAGGGAAAACTCATTCTTTCTAGGATACACTTTGTTTAGTGTCGGAGGAATGGCCCAGGGTGGGGAATGGTCTGAACAGTTACTCCTCGAGGGTAGACTCATTCGCTCCAGGTTACACCTTGTTTGGTGTTGGAGGAATGGCTCAAGGTGGGGAGTAGTCCAGGCTCAACAATTAGGGACAGTTATTCCTCGAGGGTAGACTCATTCTCTCTAGGCTACACCTTGTTTGGTGTCGAAGGAATGGCCCAGGGTGGGGAATAGTCCAGGACAGTCATTCCTTAGGGCAGACTCATTCACTCCAGGTTACACTTTGTTTAGTGTTGGAGGAATGGCCCAGGGTAAGGAATGGTCCAAGCATTTCTCGAGGGCAGACTCATTCTCTCTAGGTTACACTTTGTTTAGTGTTGGAAGAATGGCCCAGGGTGGGAAATGGTCCAGGTTCAGAAATCAGAAACAATCCTTCTTCCTTGGTTGAAAAGAATGGGGCAAATAACCTATTATTGATATTCTATGTTGAGGGCAGACATTCTTTCAGACCTCACAGATGTGAGTGAAAGATTGGCCCAGATGATTATTATTCATGTTATATATTGAGGGAAGACATTCTTTCAAATCTCACAGACGTGAGTGAAAGATTGGCCCAGATGATCATTGTTGATATCCTATACTAAGGGAAGACACTCTTTCAGATCTCACAGATGTGAGTGAAAGATTGGCCCAGTTGATTCAGTTTTTATGATAA
>ML788857.1:677660-740297 GCA_009831015.1 Picea engelmannii | reverse complement strand
TTGGCCCAGTTGATTCAGTTTTTATGATAACATTGTTTCTATGCAGATGAAGACTACTGTGGTGGCAGACATTCTTTCAGATCTCACAGATGTGAGTGAAAGATTGGCCCAGATGATACAGTTTTTATCATAACATTGTTTCTTTACAGGATGCTATCAGATGTTTGTTATGAAGACTATATGACAGTAGATGAGGACTACTGTGGTGAATGTGTTTCACTGCTCGCAACTATATGTTGTTGATCAAGTACTTGTGTGTTACTTGATGTAGTAGTTAACCACTGGATTGTAGTTGTGTACTACTATGAATAGACACAGGTGTGTTCTATCCTTGTTCTAATTGCCTTGAAGGCTATTAGCAGATTATTGGAGATGATCATTCAGATGAATGATGAACATAGATTTTCCAGACAGAAAATAGTTCAGAGCTTTTTACTCCTCTTGTATCACTCCATGGTGAGAGTGACTTATCCAGCATCATATTACTTAGATGAAGTATGGTTTCGAGAGATGATGTAGCTGATAGTGATGGTGATGCTCATGATCTAGTCATGAAATAGTCTAGATGACTATATTGATGCTACCGGGTAAATGGTATGTTTTGTGCTCAAGTTCATTACCTGTAAATACCTCTCTAGCTAGGAGGGAGTGTTAATATTATGGTAGCTATGGGAGGTATTTATCTCTACATGTGAACCTAACGAGAATAGAAGAATCCATGAAGCAAGATAAACCCTAATGAATTGGCTAATAACCCTAGAAGCCTTGTAGGCTCAAGAATATAATTTATATTAGGCTATTAGCCTCCAAGAGAAGAAGTTGGCCAGAATTAATAATAATATACTGAACAGACACATACCCAGAAGGAGAAGTCGGCCCTAGTAAATTGGTAGGATTACTATAAATACAGGGGGCCAGTTTTTCATTTGTCACATCTCAGGACTGCAGTTTTCCCAATTAGTGCACACTACAGTTGCAGCTGGTGCGCAGGTTTGGAGGAGGGTTGCAGGTGCAACTGTAGCAACAACAAGTTCAGTATTTGATTTGGATATGTCTTGGCTAGGTTTTGGAACATCTAATCAGTCTTTTGTGTCGCGCTATCCTTGGGGAGAGATGCGTTGCTCTTTGTTTGGCTATCTAGCTTAGGGTTTGCTTCCGGAGGAATTCTCAGGTCAAGGTTAAGGTGCTCGGAGGGAGGCTTCGGCTTGTGGTTGGGTGACGAGGGTATCGTCAATGGTAAAACGAGCACACCATCTTCTATATTCTAACATGGAATAGACGTGAGAAAGCAATGCATATTAGGGAAGGGAGAGGTTCGAATGTTGAGCTATGTGGGAGTGAGGTAGAGCTGCAGTGAACAACCTGGTTGCGAAAAATAGTGTCACTCTAAAGAGCATGCAGAGGCATTGCACATGGGGTATGCAGAAGGTGCATAGAGAATATAAAAATGCATAACAAAGAGGAGATGGGTGCTGCTGTTGTGAGTGATGCATGCGTGTGGAAGCATGATATGCAGGAGCTGAAGCACAAAAGAAGAAAATAACAAAGATGCATATCTATGAGAAGAAGAGAAAGCCGATGTGTGCTTACTGAGACTGAGGAGAAGATCATAAAACTGAAGAGGATGAAAATAGGGAGACACTGATGTAGGTAGAGCAGAGCAACATAGAAGAACAATGATAAGCGCAGTAAGCCAATGACAACTATTGAATCACTATAATAAATTCATAGAAAGAAAAGTTTTATATTTCAGGGTGGTTGGGAGGTGCTAGGGAGGAATGTTGTCCTCAGATTTTCAAGTAGGTGCTTGAACGCAGGGAGTTATAGCTTCCATCTGGTTGTAGCTAGAGAAACCAGGGTGGTAGGGTGGTGCAAGGAAGAACATTGGTTCTCCAATATACAGGTCGGTGCCTGTATGACTGGAAGTTGGTGCTGGAACATTCAGGGAGTTGGTACTTCCTTCTAGTGGGTTCTAGAGAAACTAGAGAGTTGGTGCTCTCAGCAAGTAGCAACTTGCAAAATAGAGGTGGTAGCCTCATTATGAGTTGGTTCTCATAAGAATGATAATGTACAAAAAATAATTATCATATAAAGAAGAAGAGGTTTTCACCCTTTATGGGTTTCCTTAGGAATATATGTCTTTGTATTATACATGTGTGTGATTGATGTTGAATACTCTACTTCTTATTTATTGTGATCATCATTGAGTTCTGTAATGAGTTTAAAAGTGGATATGATAGTTTAAGAACATTAACAACTGATTCACCCCCCTTTCTCAGTTGTCCAACAAATAATTCTATATTAAATTTATATAGAGAGAGTATGTCAAAGAGAGTGACAGTAATTGAAAGTAAAAAGTTTATTATTCCATTGATCGGTGCTTTCTTTCTACTTCCCACTTTGAGGGAGATGTGTAATTCCTTCAATACTTTAATATGGAGTTGACATGTGATATTTAAAAAAAATATTAATAAGAAAAAAAATCAATGTGGACCATAAATAAGATATTTCAATGTCCACATTAAGTAAAATATTTAATATCATTTTTACACATACATATATGCATAGAACAATTGAAAGTAAATATATTCTTATTGCACCAAAAGACACTTTCTACATATAGGTGTTTTCTACTTCCTCATGTGAGGCATACATGTAATTCCTTCAATGGTTAAGATACTTCAAAGAATATTAATAACAAGTAAAATATTTCAATATCAACTTTGTAGAAAAACTCTATGTGTGTGTGTGTGTGTGTGTGTGTGTGTAAACACATCTTAAGAACCATCATAGATCCATCGTAACTCCATATCTAATCACGAGTAGAGAGGGATTAAATCTCTTGAGGAGCAAACATTTCCTCAAGTTCTGCACTCTAAAAAAGGTTTGCACCTCAAAGGATTTGATGCCTCTCAGTGCATGATAGATCTGTAGTTAAGATGGATCTATGCTAGTTAATAATTTTTTTAAATGACATATGTCAACTCCATGTTAAGCACATAAGAAATTACACATCTCTCTCATACTAGGCTGTAGAAAACGCCTTTTGGTGCAATAAGTATGTAGTTGGGAAATTTTATAAGCTTGAAAACTAGTAAGAGCCTATTATTAAAAAAATGAATTATCTCAAAAATACATTTAAATCTCATATTAATAGTGCAATATTTTGCTTCTAGTAATTAATATTTCATTTTGATAATTAAGAATAGTATAAAGAAATGAAATCCAAAAATTCGTAATGAAGTGTTACTATTAACAATATATTGTAATTACTTGTTTAATTATTTTATTAAGGAAGCTAAGTAAGGAAAAAATAATAATATAAATAAAACTTCAAGAAATATTATTATTACTATAGTATAGTAATGGCTTGTATTAATCAATTTATTAGGTATTTCATGTAGGGAAAAAAAAGAGTGACCTCCATAGAAAGACTATGAGAATGTAACACTGGACCCTTGGACCAATTGGCCATGGGATTAGTAGCTTGGGTTTGTTTTTTGTTTGTTAATAAATGAGTTCAAATAAAAGCTCCATTTTGTATTGGCTAACAGATCGTGCAAAAGATCACATTTTTATTGTGAACATGGTCATCTTGGAGAGAATACACATTCATAAAAGGGGCAAGGAACCTAGAAAATTGAACAATGAGAAACACTTGAAAACTAATAGGACTCTATTATTACATTTAAATATCTTACTAATAGTGTAATATTTTTCTCCTTTTACTAGTATGCGTATTTTTTCCACATTGGTTGAGAGATGTGGCCCACAACAACTTATAATTTTTAATATACCATGACATTCAAGAAAATGGGGGAAGCCACAAGGGAGTGGTGCCTCCTCCTACTACCATAATGGTTGATTGGTTGTAATGTGAATATGTTTGATGCTATGTCTTCCCCCCTCCCTCTACCAAAAAATAAAAGGATGTCTCACTAACAATATTCCACCATACCCCTTTCGCATGCCTTCCTAAAAAATACCCATTACTAAGTCAAATATGCCACAAGGGAGTGGTGTCTCTTACTCCAAAGTACCCCTTTCACATGTATTCTTAATAAAGGCCTATTGCTTAGTCATATATGTTTAAAATATGTCTATGTTAGAATTTTGTAACACACCCAAATCCTAATCCTTACTTAGGATGATTGGGTGTCAAAATTATTCTTTCATCAAGTGTTTCATATCTCTAAATGAACCTCGTAGATGAATTATTCTCTTTGAGATCTTTCCAATGATTATAACCATGCTCAAAGTCGAGCTTTGGATCAAAATTTACAGCCTCCCAAAGTTTTTCGGACCCTTCCTTTATCATTCCACCTCATTTTCATGTACCATCCATGTGGCTCCCTATCACTCATGCCATTTGACATGGCACTGACTTAGAATATGGCGTGGCACTAGCCACCTGGTTCATCAGAACCTACAGATGAACATATTCGATCACTTGGGCCTTTCTTCATCGTCATTGGGGTTCTTCTCCTTTGGAGTTGTGAGTCACCCCAACCATCAAGTTCCAACGAAAAACACTCTAACTATTCTATCCCCAGATCTGATGGCTCTTAGACCTTGACATCTAATGACTCTAAATGCGTCAATGCCTCTAACTTGCACAACGATTAGCATCTAGTCCTTTAACCTTTTCTAGGGTGAATAAGTGGTACCTACATCAAATCCACAACTGAGATCCATTCGCCACACCAAATTGACGGATGTAATTTTCCCCAACTCAATCACAAGGGTTTCTACTAGATAATGGTATGAAATCAAGACTTGGCCAATTTCATGAGTTCTTCAAGGGTTTTACTATATCTTCAAGAGTTCAGGTACTACTCTGAGACCAACTAAGGATTTCTAAATTCATCGAAAGGGAATTTCTTGCATATCTTGCAAGATTTCCACTTAATTACAAGAGGTTCCCCTAGACATAAGGTCCTTTTATCTATATAGGGACCTCCTAGCTACCAGGGCATCCCATCCTTCCTCAAACGAAGATTTTTTCCATATCTTGTAAACTTTCCTCTCAAGGATGCAAGAATTTTCTGGGATACATATCATTCACACATTATATACATACTTTCATGAGCTATTAGATTAACACTGAAAACAAACATTCATATTCCATTTCACTTAGGAATTTAACCATTTAATACCTTCTTTTCACATTCATCAGTCAATCCATAAACAACATATTTATAGTATTAGATATTCATCTAACAAGCCAAGGAAAACACTTATTTTTTTGGTGAATGTGACAACCAACCAACTGACTGAGAAAGGACGCCTTTCCTCCCAACCTTAGGCTATACTACAAAGTGTCTTCCTACAGCATGTCACCCATGTGCCAAGCCTTGATATCACACGGGAAGTGATTAAAACTGAAAACAAACATTCATATTCCATTTTACTCAGGAATTTAACCATTTCATATCTACTTTTCATATTCATCAGTCAATCCATAAACAACATATTTACAATATTAGACATTCATCTAACAAGCCAAGTCAAACACTTATCTGTTCGATGAATGTGACAACTAGCCATTACTTTCAAGGCTTTTCCCTGAGTCAGTTGTCTGGTGTTTTTCGTTAATCAAAATATAATCACAAACTTCATAACCACATTATATGAAATCTTATCATAATTAAAATTATGGGGGAAAATAGGGTGTTACAAATTGTTTCTATGACATAAATACCTTTCTATACAACAAAAAAATCTCACATTGGTTGAGAGATGTGGCCCACAACAACATATAAGTTCAAATATACCATGATCCAATACCTCTCTATACAAAAACAATAATCCCATGTTAGTTGAGAGATGTGGCCCACAACAACATATAAGCTCCAATATACCATAGTCCTTATTCCAATAACAATAGAAAACCTCCCATTAATATAATGGTTCATTAATAAAAAAATTATTTATGAATAGTCCATATTCTAGAATATTAAGGTAGAGATTAAAATTCTTATATTTTGTTGTTCAAATTAAATCATTTTAGTTTTAAAATTTCAATTTGAAATCATATTATCTTTATAAATATGTGTTTCTATTTTTTTCAAAAGTCATTTTATGGACAACGTCATCATACTCAACCTCACTGCTATGGATCTGCAAGGCCCCATTTCTCCATTCTTCGGGAATTTTCCGTTTCTCTGATTGCTCGATATTTCAGAGAATAATGGTGATATCCCACTTCAATTGGGACGTCTCTTTCATTTGAGAGAAATCTCACTCAAATATAACATTTTAAGTGGAAGTATCCCCATTGAGTTGGGTTACCTTGCACATTTGCAGAGTCTTATGTTAAGAGAAAACAACTTCATAGGTGTTATTCCCTCTTCCTTTGGAAATCTCTCAGTGTTGATTTTTTTAGAAATTGGTGAAAACAATATCACTGGGAGTATTCCACAAGAATTAGTGCTCCTCCATAGTGTTGACGATTAAAATTGCAATGATGAATTCTGTCCGCAAAGGATTGCTAAACGCTATTATTTATTTATGATAATAATATTTAACTAGTAGGTGGGACCCCCTTGTAGACTAGAGGTGCAAAGATAAACATGTTACACTCATATGTTGTTGTTTTTATGATGTTTCATACACACTCCTATACTTTTGATAATGCAATCTTGGTTTCATTTGATATGATAAATGGGTGGTTGATGCATTGTTGCTAAATTTTGTTGAGATTTACTTGTGATACAGGGAAGTTCTCATATTGTTTACAGGTGCTATGCTATGTTATGTTATAAGATTGGTTACTAATCCAAATATGATTTATGAAAAGGATAATAAAATGGGAGCTTGATAAAAAAAAAAAGGAACTATGGATAAGTCCTAAGGCCATGATAAAAGATTCCATACAAACTTTAAATGAATATATGAATTGATACAAGTGGTGGACCTAGTTGTTATACTATGCACTTTGTTAAAGAGTATATATGGAAGCACATATGGTAAATTTAATATGTGATTATTGTTGAAGTTATGGCATAAGGTTAACATATAATTATGATATGTCTTGAATGGCACACTATACAAAGGATATGGAATTTAATTTTAGATTGGATATGGTTTGATTTTAATGGTGGATGTTATGTTTATGGGTTGGCTCGTACATGGGATTGAATAGGCCAAGGTGAGGAAGCATCGTGCATTTAATCATGTCACTCCAAACCTCCCTTTATCTTGTCACCCTAGCATAGTTTCATTGTTGCTCTGTTGGTTGTGGAAGCTCCGCAATTTTAGGATTGGAAGGGGAAAACTCAACCAGTTCGTCATTGAAGCAATTTTCTCACAGGTATGGCTCTTAGCTTTCCATCCATGATGGACTCTCTGTATTATGAATCAATTGGTGGCTCAGGATTACATGGGTTCTGTGTTTTTTTTAGTTTTTGACTGAGTGTCAATATTGTGTTTTGGTTTCTCTATGATTACTGTGAAATGTTGTCATTTGTAAGCAAAGTAATGGGTGTTATTGATTATAAAGTTTGTGCATTGGTTATTTACTCGGTCATCTTGGTTTTTTATGATGGTTCTCTGTGAAATAATGGTAACAGTGGTGCAACGAGCTCTGAGTTTTATTGTTGAAGGGTTTTAACCACCATTATGTGTATCAGTTGTTGTTAACTCTTTTTCCCTCTCGATTGTTGTTGTGATTCTTTATACAAATTGCAATGCAAAAATTGACAACGATGTAGTTCTTTTTGCTAAGTCCTGAGCTATTGTTTTATGATTCATTCTTCACTATCATTTCACTGAAATATTTCCACAGTCCAATATTGGTTAGACCAGAATATTTAATAGAGGCCTGTGTATGTATCGAATAGATACGAGTTGCATTCTGAAATTCTTTTCACGAAGAGTTTTCACAGCCGCTCCTCTCATATTTTCTATAATGACGATTGTTATTATGTGTGGTCTCACTCTCAATTGTTTTCAAAAGATATTGACATTCGGGGTCTTGGAAAGAGACATGGTCTCTCTTTTTTTTTTAGTACCCTTCATTGTTAAATTAACCCTCATCCCTCTCTACAAAAAAAGGTTTTAGAGGCATTTGTGTGTGCCTAGGTTGTTTAGCTCGAATTTCCTTATTTTCCACCCGAGAATTCTCTATGGTTATGTCAATATCTTGGGGTTATAAGTTGAAGGACTATGGTGTTTTTAAAGAGCAAGGCTCTTTGTTTTTTTCCAAGATTATGTAGTGGCATGTGGTTGTTTATTGATGGTAAATTGAGGATGTAAAAGACCATGGGCTCTCTGTGTGTTTTTTAAGTCAAGCAAACTTTCATTACCTCTCTTCATTTAAATTCTAAAGAGCCTGACTTGGAGTCTAACTTGCTTCTACCTTCCTCGGGCATCTCCTGGGGTTTGTCAAGTTTTTGGGTTTAATGATTGTGGAAATTTTAATGGCATGAGCTCCCTCGCTTCAAAAACCATCTCTTGGCTGAATCTTTGTGTGTCCTCTTTGTAATGAATTCGTTTAAACATAAAAGAAAAGTATGATTACCTACCACCCGAGATCTTCCCTTCTAGTCGATTATGGTGTTCATTATTGTGTTTAATCCTAGCATGATCATGATTACATTTAAGTTAAGAAGGAACATGTGTGAGTGATTATTTCACCAAGCATGATCATTATTCTGTCAAAGTTTGAAAGAGATACATCTGTGGAAATATCATTTTATTATCTTCATACATCATATGGTTCTATGGGTCATTCCTTTTAAAATGAAGTATGTATATATCGATGCACACATAGATCAAGCTCAGGGTTACATTGTTTTGGTTGACTATCATTGTCGATTCAAGACTATGTCAATTATATTGTTGAAGACCTGTCTGTGTTTAAATCGGGCTTGATTTTTGTTAGAGGACAATGACTATTGATTGTTTATCCTGGGTGTATTATTGTTTGATTACCAAGGATGAATGTTGGACATAGATAACATGGATCACTGTGCTTATTCTATTTATTTTAAAAACAAGAGATCAATGTTAGCACATGTAGTATTGTGGTTCGAATGGTTATATTGTTATTGTTGAATTGGAAATGTTTGCATAAGTCATAACACACATACTATTATAGATTGAAGATTTCTGGGAAATTGATTTTTTTTATTGAAGACAATAAACAATCTGTATGAAATTGAGGAACAGTTCCCCTAACAATCCCCTCACAATCCCAATTTCATTTTGCACGCCCTGTTCACTAAAATTAAATTAAAACTCTGTATGACAGTGATAAAAAATGACACAGAGATAGATGGAAGTTGATATGTTTTGGTATTGTTGCACAGTCAATTGTTTAATGAATTATCGAGTAGTAATTGTGTTCTTACTCCCTGTCATGATATCACTTTTTCTCAATACAATCCCCCCATATATCTAATGAATCCTGTTTCACCCCCTGCTCATTTGACAATTATTAAATAAATTTTATGGATTGGATTGCATGGGTCTGATGTTAATTGTTGAGCCAAAATTTGTTTCATATTAAGAGAATGTCATGTATGGTTTGTTTATATATAGTTGCTAATAATTGTTGCATAAAGTATGAACTTCTTCAACAGAGGAAGTAACAGACGAAACAATAGGGGTAGAGGGAATTGGAATAGAGGGCCTAGAAGGCCCATATTCTCAATACATTTCAATGTCAATCCTCAAGAGTTGAACCATATCTTTAAAGATGGATTTTTCAATTGGATTGGAAAAGGGATAGTCCAACCTAGACTAGAGAGGCCTCCCTTCCAACCCCAACATGTTCCTGGTATCCTTGTGCCTCCTCATGTATCTTTGCAACCTGAAGTTCTTGAGAATGATGGATGGTAGGAGATTGTTCACCCAAAAATATCCCATGATCATGGCTAGCCAAATTTGTCATGACCCCCTCCTCCTCCACCTGCTAAACTAAATGTCCAGATTTCCCCTGCACACTCACCTGTACAGTCCTCCCACGCAAGCAAAAAACTCAAAACCGAGGCCCACCATATGCATGAAAAAGGAAAAGTTGTTGCTTCTCCCTCCTCCCCTTCAAGTGACTCGACCAAGTCAGTGTCTTCCCGTATGCACTTGAGGGATGATTGTTCCCATGTCATTAGTGAGATAAAGCCTCAAGGTTCTACCCAACCTAAGGCTAATTCAAGGAAGTCAAAAGGGGATAGCAACAATAAGGGAAAAATTGCCTCTCAAAGTGGAAAATATGGTTTTTGATTATGTGTTATCATTGATTTATTGAGGACAGTGGACCGTTGAAAGTTTTGGACAACAACTATTTTTGGATCTTGTGGATATTTACATGTTTGGATATAATTTGAAATATCTCTGATATTTAAATTTCAAATTGTGGAAAATTATTATGGGAGCCACAAGGAGGCATGTGTTTGATTAATTGTCTAATTATGTTTATTTTTGTTAAGGAATAAAAGGGAGTCACAAGGGGTCCCACCTACTAGTCGTTATTTAATAAAAAAGACCCTTAATTATTATTATTATTTATTCCCCTAAATTAAAGATTAGTTAACTTAACTAAATGAGGTAGTTGAACTACTTCAACCAATTTGGAATGCATAAAGGCCAAATGATAAGAAAGAACAAGAGGATAATAGAAGGAGAAAACATACTAAGTTTTGCTCTTGAGTTTTATTGAGATAGTTCAGTTTTCATTCATTCTTCAATTCATTAAAAGCCTAATTCTCTTTTATGACATCATGGTCTTATTGTAGACAACAAGGTTCAAAGATGAACGATATAATTTAGATGCTTGTTTAAGATGTGTTGATCTATATTTGATAGTCTGTGTAGACTTGTTTGTTTATGAATTAATTTTCATGACTGATAAAGGATATTGTGCAGAGTCAAGTGGGCAACAGTCTGTGGCAAGTTGATCCAAATTTTAAAGTTCAGTTTTTACTTCTTGTCAGAGTCCTTTTGTATGGTTTTCATCGGGGATATCTAAGTTTGATCTTGGTCCATGCCCCCACATGGATTTTTGTAAAGATAACTATTCTTTTGATTTCATGGAATGAAATAAAGCGATTTCTATTTTGTCTAATCTGTGTTAATATTGTTGATTTGTTTAATGAGAAAATCAGAAATATTTCATTCACACATTTCGTCAAACACTTAGGAACCTAGAGATAACTGTCTTCTTAAATTTCAGAAATGCATACCCACATTCAGAAATTTCTATAAGCAGAAATACACATTGTTAAGCAAAATATGCAGCGAAAATGCACAATGGACAACAACCCATAACTCACAGAAATTTAGGCAACTGCCAGGAAAACCCCAATGTGGGGAAACCCAATGAGAGAGAGAAATCTTATTATTTTGCTTCAAGAAAGTTTAGAACAACATCAATAACAATTTTTCAGCCAAGAGAAATACCTCTTATAGCACAAAACTGTCCCCCACAAATCTGTCTAGAAAATCGTGCCACAGTCCGTACAGTTGTACGGATTTGCTGAAATTTGACACATTGAAATTCATGCCACAACATGCTGCTGTACCTTCTCTTCTATACGACCATCCTCCTTTAGAAAGTTCTTCAAGGATGCCTCGAAAATCATACCCAAGCTTGCCTCGATTTTTGTGCCTCAAGAATGCTACTATACGGCCTGTACCAGCAAATAACACTGCTGCAAATCAAAACAGAAAAAGCCTCCTTGGGATTTGCACCCTAGCTCTCTTGGGAATCATGCCCTTCTTGATGTTCACTTTCCTCTCTCAAGCAATCTCTCAACTTCTCCTCTCGTCTTCTCTGGTGTGTCTTTCTCACATCCCTAAGCATGTATATGTATTTTTCTCTTTTCCCAAGAAACCCTAACTTACATAACCAACTCAATCTAATGGCTATCATAAGTCTAATCAGAGGGCTCATATTTAATGCTCCTCATTAATTACAAAATAAGTAATAAATGCTCATTAAATACTTTTTGGGTCCCACAACTTAAAAACACTTTAAGTTATAAAGTACATTCACTTTATAAAAGAACTTTATTTAAAAAGTCACTTTACAAATAAAACATGTCTATGAATTATGACTTTATGTCCTCCCCATGACAAAACACAAAAACATGAATGAGGACATCCCTTGTTATATTTCAACAAATATGTGACTTGGTATTTTTTCTTTTGATCTCCACATTTACTTTTTTCAATCTATTATATTTAGAAAACTATATAAAAATGTTATATTTTGCAACAATATTTTATTTTAAAAAATCATCCTAAGCCCTTGTGATTAATACTTGTAGAATGGGAAACACTTTTTTAGGCTATAAACATAGGGTAATATTCCCATCTATCTTTCCTTAGCCAAGCAAGATTCGAAAATGCTTGAGTAAGATAAATTCATATCTTTTCCTCAATTAGCCAAGAAAGATTCAAAAATCCTTGAGTAAGATAAATTCATATATTTTCCGCAATAGAAATATTTGAAAATGCTTGAGTAAGATAAATTCATATCTTTTCCTCAATTCATCTTTTTGAAAATGAATTGTCAAGGAGCATTCCCACTTCTTTGTCAAATATTTCTAGTTTGATTTACTTAAAGATTTCTGAAAACAATCTCATTGGCAACATTCCAAAAGAATTCGGCCTCCTGAGTCATCTGCAAAATATTATTCTTTGTAAAAATGGATTGTCAAGCAACATTCCCACTGCTATTTCAAATCTCTCTAGGTTGATATATTTGGAAATTTATACAAATAAACTCATTGGCATCATTCCACAAGAAATAAGCCTCCTCACCCAATTGACGGGTCTTTGTATTTTTCAAAATGAATTGTCAGGTAGTATTCCCACTTCTTTTTCAAATATATCCTATTTAACTTTGTTGCTCATTTATTAGAACAAATTAACAGGGCACATCCCCTCATATTTTGGTGTTAATATCAACAAATTGATTGCACTCGATTTATGGGGCAATCAACTCAGTGGAAGAATACCAAATTCCATTGGGAATTATTCTAAACTCACAATTCTTTTTCTAGATTACAACTATTTGAGTGGCACCGTGCCAGTGGAACTAGGTAAGCCATCCCTCCTTAATTGACCAACTTTGGACTCTAATCAATTTGATAGTGGTAGTGGTACCACCATACCCTTTCTTACATCTCTTACCAATTGTTCTCACCTAGAAATACTAGGGTTGGGCACCAATAAACTAAGTGGTATTTTTTCATTTACCATAGGAAGGCTTTCTACCATTCTACAACAGTTTTCAATAAAAGAAAACATAATAGCAGGAAACATCCCTATGCAGATTGGTAATCTTATCAACTTAAACCTTCTCGATTTAAGTGGAAATATTTTCAATGGCAACATTCCATCATTGCAGAGCCTCGTAAAAATCGAACAATTGAGTTTTGCAAACAATGGATTGGAAGGAAACATCCCAAATGACTTTAAACCATTAAAATATCTCGGTCTCTTGCACCTTCATGAAAACGTGATTTTTGGAAAAATTCTCGATTCCTTGCACCATCTTAAACAATTAAGATTACTTTCTCTTCATCACAACTACTTATCTGATAAGATACTAGACAATTTAGGAGATTGCACAAATTTGGCATTGCTTGACTTGTCTCATAATAGACTCAATGGAAGCATACCAAAAGAAATTGCTAAGCTTTATAATCTCCAATTCTATTCGAATTTTTCATGGAATTTATTATAAGGTTCATTGCCCGCTGGGATTAGTAAGATTGTAATAGCTCATGTTGAAATAATGTAACTACAAAGAGTATTCTTATTATTATTGTTATTTTATTCATAGGATTAGTCCCCATTGTGGATTAATCATGTCGGTAATTGTATTAGGACCAAATCCCCTTTTGCGGATTGGTCAACGGACAATTGTAATAGGTAGAATAAGAAGTCAGCCCTAGCAGTTATTATTGAGACCCAAAAATAAATTAAAGGTGGGTTTACCCACCCAGAGTGAGAGGTCAGCCTTGCCAGTGAAGACCCTTCACATGTGCCAATCTTGTATATATAGAGAGGCTAGTGCTTCACTCCAACACACAACTCACTTGCTCATTCTTAAGAGGCAAGCTGCAACTTACCAGTTGGAGAGAGGGAGAAGAGTGGCACATATTTTGGAGAGGACTATCGGTATTGGTTTGAGTTATCTCTTGAACACTGTATTGGCAATTTATGATAAGGAAGTTTTTTCTGGGTTTTCTTCCCCTAGAGGGTGTCCCAGGATAAATGTTGTGTCTCTTGTGAATATGTATTTCTCATTGATATTGTTCTTATATTGCTCTTATCTATTGAAATGCAAAGAGCTATAATAATGTCATAAACATTAACATGGTATCAGAGCCAACCTGAAGGAAACATATTTTGCAAGAGAAAAACGTCACTGTTGCAGTACCTGCAAATTAGGGTTTTTCAAAAGTGAATCTTTTCATCCCTAAAACCACCTAGAAAGTTGCGCCCTCCCCCAAGGATCATTTTGGCACTTAGAGCACACCTTTTCAGTGGTTGGATCTCCCGAAAAGTGAAACCCTAGTTTCACAAAAGTACCAGAAAACTAGTACCGAAAGTACCAGAAGTACCAGAGTACCAGAAGTACCAGAAGCACTAGTCTAGAAATCCACAGATCAGATTTGAAGGGGTAAAAAATGGATTTTTTCAGATCCAAGTACACCAGGCTACTCGCCTCAGCCAAGCGCACCTCCTGGTAAGGTCAAAATTTGATTTTAAGCATTTTCATTTTTGGTCATTTTTTGTAGCCTCAAGTACAAGATGTGTGCAAGCACAAAGATTGTTGAGAAACTAGAAGGCATAGACAAATTTTGTGCCTGGAAGTATAGGATTGGTTTGATCCTTGCAGAGAATGACCTAGCAAAATTCATCAAAGAAGAAGTGGAGGAACCTGAAGATCTCATAGAGAAAGCAAAGCATCATAAGGACTCAATCGGGGCTCAAAGAATCATTGCAGATTCAATCAAAGACCACCTGATCCCGTATGTATCATCCAAGAAAACTACAAAGGAGATGTTTGACTCTCTAAGCAAACTATATGAAGGAAATAACATCAACTGAAAGATGAATCTAAGATCTCAATTGAAGAATACCAAGATGCAGAAAGGAGAAATGATTCAAGAATATTTCTTCCGAATCTCATAAATTAAAGAGCGGTTAAAAGCAATTGGAGACACCATCGATGAAGACGAATTTGTAATGACGACTCTAAATGGCCTCACAAGACCTTGGGAGTCTTTCATCCAGACAATATGTGCCAGAAAGGAGAAACTACAGTTTGAGAGCCTATGGGAAGAATGCATCCAAGAAGAGACAAGGGTAGCCAACCGTGAAGCACTACTAGCAAGGGATGATGATCAATTCCTAGCTACCCATACAAAAGGAGGAAGGAAGAAACCCTACTTCAAAAGGGAAACTCACAGAGAGCCTCAACCATCAAACAAATTCAACAACCAAGAATCTCATCCAAGAAATTTTTAGAAGAAAGGACAATGCAAAGGAAGAGATCTCTCATCTATACAATGCTATCATTGTGATAAGATGGGACACAAGGAGAATTCTTGTCCAGTCAGAAGAGAAGAATACAAGAGGAAGCACAAAAGGCAACATACCCACATAGTCGAAGATGAAGAACCACCTATGAAGATGATTAAGGACCATGTCTTGATCTCAGCTCTCTCAGAATCTATATCACCTAGAGAGGACACATGGCTCATTGATAGTGGTGCATCAAAACACATGAAGGGTAAGAAAAATACTCTCTATTGTATTTCAGAAAAGAAGTTTTCTCAGAAAGTGACAATTGGAGATGATTATCAATATCCCATCAAGGGAGTAGGAGAATGAAACTACAAGCTAGATTCAGAAAACTCAATAACAATGAACGACGTACTCTATGTACCGGGCTTAAAAAAGAACTTACTCTCCATATCAGATTTAGACAAGAAAGTATATAGAGTTTCCTTCATAGATGGAGAAGTTCTTATGTGGGCTAAGGGAGAAACCTTAAATGAAGCAATCGTCATTGGAAATGAAGAAAATGGCTTATATAAGCTGAAGGGTAACCCAGAAACTGCCATGACCCATGCCATCGAAAACTCATGCAAACTTTGGCATAGAAGATTAGCCCACATCAACTACAAGGCACTACCATACATATGCAAAGTTGTCATAGGTTTACCAGAACTCAAGGTTGATCAAGAAGGCATATGCAATGGATGTGTTCAAGGGAAGAATATCAAGAACCCTTTTCCAAAAAGGGATAGCAAAGCAGAAGGAGTATTGGAACTCATTCATTCAGACATGTGTGGCCCAATGTCATCATCCTCCATTAGTGGGTATGTATACTATGTATCATTTATTGATGACTATTCTTGTAAGACCTGGATATATTTCTTGAAATCTAAAGATGAAGTATTCAATAAATTCAAGGAATTCAAAGCCTTGATCGAGAATCTTTCTAAAAGAAAGATTAAGATACTTAGGTCAGATAATGGAGGAGAATATACCTCAAAAGAGTTCATGAACTTCTGCAGAGATGTTGGGATCAAGAGGGAACTCACTACTCCCTATAATCCTCAACAAAACGGTGTAGTTGAAAGAAAGAATAGAACAATTATGGAAGATGTAAAGACCATGATTCATGATCAAGATCTTCCTATGTGCTTATGGGAAGAAGCAGCGATGGAAACTGTTTATGTGCATAACCGATTATCCCATAGTGCACTTGGGTTCAAGACCACAGAAGAAATGTTTGTTCACCGGAAAGAAGCCAAAGGTAACCCATCTCAAAATATTTGGTTGTCTAGTGTTTATTCATATACCAAAAGAGAAAAGAAACAAGCTGGAACCCTCCGAAAAGAAGGGAATATTTGTGGGATACTGTGAGGTCTCCAAGGCCTTCAGAGTCTACATACCTGGTCACCACCACATTGAGATTAGTAGGGATGTGACCTTTGATGAAGAAGTAGCACTTAAGAAATCAAGAAGATGCTAGCTTGATGAAGTATATGAAGAGAAACCTGTGAATCCCATGATTGCAAAATCTGTGAGGGAAGTTCCCAGAGATGCAGAACCTATAAGGGAAGTCGTAACTTTCCCTGATGAGGATACTCCTAAAGATCATGATATAACATAAGTTCAAGAACCTCCTCAAATGACCTTCTCCCATAAAAGAAAGCTTGCTTGGGAAAGAGAGCTTATTCAAGATGGAGAGAAGTATGGTGTTCCAGAAGGAACCATGAGACAGGTGAAAAGACCAAAGCCATTCTCCAATTACACAGCTTTGATGTGCAATCTACTTGATGAAGAACCTACATGATTTGAAGAATCCATTCAAAATAAGGAATGGGCAGATGCCATGACAGAGGAATACCAATCCATAATAAAGAATGATGTATGGGAAATAGTTCCCAAACCAAAAAGTAAGGATGTGGTGTCATCAAAATGGCTCTTCAAAATAAAACATGCTGCTGATGGAAGTATTGAAAAATATAAAGCAAGATTTTTTCCTCATGGCTTTTCTTAGAAGGAAGGAATTGACTATGAAGAGACATTCACTGTTGTGGCTAGATACACTTTGATCAGAACCATCATAGCTCTTGCAGCTAAGATGAAATGGAAGATGCATTAGATGGATGTGAAGACATCTTTCCTGAATGGTATTATCGAAGAGGAAGTGTATATAGAGAAACCCCAAGGATTTGAGGTTGAAGACAAGAAGTCTCATGTCTGCAGATTGAAGAAAGCCTTATATGGATTGAAGCAAGCTCCCAGAGCTTGGTATGGCCGTATAGATAGTTTCTTGACAAGCTTAGGCTTTACCAAGAGTAAAGCAGACTCAAATCTCTACTTCAAAATTATGGATAATGAACCAGTAATATTACTACTATATGTGGATGACTTATTCTTAACTAGAGAAGAAAATCTCATCACTGAATGTAAAAAGAGACTTGCCGCATAATTTGAAATGAAAGACCTTGGCCTAATGCATTACTTCTTAGGTCTTGAGGTATGGCAGAGTCCAGAAAGGATATTCCTTAACCAAGGGAAGTACACAGTTGAAATATTAAATAGATTCGACATGCTAGAATGTAAGTCCATGAATACACCCATGGAAACGAAGCTAAAGTTGTTGGTCGATACTTCATCAGACTTGATAGATGCCACATTGTACAGACAAATTATTGGATTGCTAATGTACCTGACGAACACCAGACTAGACATTTTTTTTGTAGTGAACACCTTGAGTTAGTTTCTGGTAGAGCCCATACATGTTCACCTAATGGATGCAAAACATGTGATGAGGTACCTTAAAGGTACAATGGATTATGGTCTCAACTATGATGGAGATCATGACTTCACATTGAGTGAATACATTGATGCAGATTGGGCAGGAAGTGTTACTGATAGAAAAAGCACTTCCAGATGTTGTTTCAGTTTGGGATCAGCCATGATCTCGTGGTAGAGTAGGAAGCAATCCAGTATTTCTCTCAGCATAGTAGAAGTAGAGTACATTGCCACATGTTCTGCTAGCTGCGAAGCTATATGGCTTCGAAAGTTGTTGACTAGCCTATTTGACTTGGAGATGAGAGCAATCGTGATCCTATGTGACAACTAGAGATGCATAAAGATGACAGAGAATCCTGTATTCCACGACAGGTCGAAGCACATAGAGATCTGCTATCATTTCATCGGAGACATGGTATAGAGAGGAGCCTTGAAGCTCCAATACATTAGCAAGGATGAATAGGTTGCTGATGTGTTGACCAAACCTCTATCTCATGTAAAGTTTGAACACTTTCGAGATAAGCTTGGTATAGTCCGAAAGGACCCTCTCTGAAAGGGGGAGTATATATATTTATTCCTTACTTTTGACATCGCTGTTAGACGTAAAGCAAGATGATTCATTGCTTCTGACCTCGTTGTTAGATGTAAAGCAAGAGGTTGTGTGTTCCTTGCTTCTGACCTCACTATTAGATGTAAAGCAAGATGAGTCATTGCTTCTGATCTCGCTGTTAGATGTAAAGCAAGACGTTGTGTGTTCCTTGCTTCTGACCTCATTGTTAGATGTAAAGAAGGATGAGTCATTACTTCTAACCTCACTGTTAGACGTAAAGCAAGACGTTGTGTGTATTCCTTGCTTCTGGCCTAGTTGTTAGACGTAAATCAAGATGATTCCTTGCTTCTAACCTCATTGTTAGACATAAAGCAAGATGATGATGTGTTCCTTGCTTTTGACCTAGTTGTTAGACGTAAAGAAAGATGATTTCTTGCTTCTGACCTCGTTGTTAGACGTAAAGCAAGATGATGTATACCTTGCTTCTGACCTAGTTGTTAGACATAAAGCAAGAGGTAATTGACACTGAGCTACCAGCTTATCAGCAGTGACATTGATCCAGTGTAGTACTGTGATGTGCCAGCCTAGTGCTGTGATGAGGTATCATTTTTACTGATACATATTGATGCAGATGATGATGGGATTCTTTCGAGAATGATGATGCTGCCAATGAAGAAAAATTTTGATGACTCGTAAATTTGTCAACCAATGTTCCAAGATGATATTGACGATACTGTCCTCCTGATGCCACTGATGATGAAGACCTCTCTCACCTGATGATGTTGAAGAATACCCTTCTTGTTAAGGGGGAGTGTTGAAATAATGTAACTGCAAAGAGTATTCTTATTATTATTGTTATTTTATTCATAGGATTAATCCCCATTGTGGATTAATCATGTCGGTAATTGTATTAGGACCAAATCCCCTTTTGCGGACTGGTCAATGGACAATTGTAATAGGAAGAATAAGAAGTCGGCCGCAATAGTTATTATTGAGACCTAGAAATAAATTAAAGGTGGGTTTACCCACCCAGAGTGAGAGGTCGGCCCTACCAGTGAAGACCCTTCACACATGCCAATATTGTATATATAGAGAGGCTAGCACCTCACTCTAACACACAACTCACTTGCTCATTCTTAAGAGGCAAGCTACAACTTACCAGTTGGAGAGAGGGAGAAGAGTGGTGCATCTTTTGGAGAGGATTATTTGTATTGGTTTGAGTTATCTCTTGAACATTGTATTGGCAATTTATGATAAGGAAGTTTTTGCTGGGTTTTCTTCCCCTAGAGGGTTTCCCAGGATAAATGTTGTGTCTATTGTGAATGTGTATTTCTCAGTGATCTTGTTCTTATATTGCTCTTATCTATTGAAATCCAAAGAACTATAATAATGGCATAAACATTAACGACTCAAGCTATAGATATTTCTGTGAATCAATTGACTGGGATCATTCTATCTTTTCTCAGAAATTGCATTGCACTACAATCATTGAATTTATCTCAAAATGTCTTCCAAGGTTCTATTCCAAATTCACTTGGAAATTTACAAAATCTCATCATCCTAGATCTCTCTTCAAACTCCTTATCATGTATAATCCTAGTTGCTCTCAAGAAGATGGAAATGCTCTATTATTTAAATTTATCTTTTAATAAGATCATAGGGGAAATATCAAAAGGATATTTTTATGTAAATCAAACCATCATCATATCTTTAATTGGAAATCCTGGTCTATGTGGATTGAGAGTGTTTTTGTTACATGTTTGTTCAACATCAAGAAGTCATTTTAACATTCTGAAAGAACTACTCCTGCCATTTGTTGGTGTTGGTTTTATATTATGCTGTCTACTTTTAGCATTCCTTTGGGGAAGGAAGTTGCAAACACTAAACTTGAGTTTGCAAACAAAAAAATTTCTTTTCAACAAGTTATTTTCCAAAGAGTAGAGCATCGAAGGATCTCATATCAAGAGCTTTCCAGAGCAACAAATGGATTTACAGAGGCCAAATTATTGGGGAGGGGTAGTTATGGATCGATTTACAAAGGAATTTTGAGTGATGGAACACTACTTGATGTGAAAGTTTTCAATTTTCCAAATGATCAAGTTGAGAAGAGTTTGGAAGTAGAATGTAAGGTATTTCAAAACGTTCATCATAGAAATCTTGTGAGAATCATAACCTCATGTTCTAACCTCCATTTCAAAGGTGTAGTGTTAGATTTTATGTGTAATGGAAGCTTAGAGAGTATTTATATCCCAATAGAGATGGAAAAAACAGTGAGAAAGTGTGTGAATCAGGATTGGAAACACAATTAGGCATTGCCATAAATGTGGCCCATGCCATGGAATATCTTCATCATGATTCTCTTGTGCAAGTACTGCATTGTGATATAAAACCCAACAATGTGCTTCTAGATGAAGACATGACTGGTCATGTAACAAATTTTGGGATTGCAAGATTAATTGGTGCAATTTCTACTGATTCATTTATTTCAACATTTTGTTTGAAAGGATCTACGGGATACATTTCCTCAGGTCTGGCTTTTGAAAACGTTATATCTACTTGTTTTTTCATTATTAATAAATTTTGTATGGATTGATTGGATATAATTTGATCATGGTTGTCTTGAATGCAGAGTATGGATTGGGTAAAACAATTTCTACCAAAGAATATGTTTATAGATATGGTATTTTGTTATTGAAAATGTTTACTACAAAGAGGCCAACTAGTAACATGTTTGTTGGAGACCTTAACCTGCACAAGTGAGTGAACTTTGCATTTCCAAATAGATTGAAGGAAGTAATTGAAAACATTTTTTTAGTGAGGTGGATGGAGATGCATTTGAAGATAATGTTGTATACAAATGCATACTTTCTTTACTGCATGTTGGTTTTCTTTGTTCAAAATATTCACCCTAATAATGACCAACTATGAGATATGTGACAATGATATTGAAAGGTATTAGGAAGTATTTGGTGAAAGATACAAAACCAAGATGAATCATGTCCAATTTGCTTGGTAATACAAGTGAAACAAGGAATGATGTAGCCACATCAAATGACCAAAGTTTTACATTTTTGTTTGTAATAATTGTCTCTGCAAAAGATTTCCATATTGTCCCTATTCTTCGAATGAAAAGATTTATATTACTTTTAGTTGTTCAAGAAAATTTCTGTTAGGGCAATATTATATATGTGTAATCATGTTCAACATGAAAAATAGATATGTTTGCAGTACTATATTAAGTGGATTGCAGATCTGCAATTTTTTTAATGTGTTATACATGATGCCAATACTCATATCCATGAAGTGATCTTTAGATGCCCATAACATCAAGTGAAAAGACATCAAAATTGTAGAATATCACCAAACAAGTTAGTAGATCAAATGACTATCAGCCCAGTCAATTCTAAAGTAAACCAGATTCAAAGTATTAGTCTTGACCTTAAGATACATTCCATTTCTGTAGTAGAATTATGATGTCTCACTTAGTACTACTCTCGCCTTGACTTACTTATTTCAAACATGAATTTTGACAGAAGACTATGAGTTCCCACTTTTCTTGTATCACTATTGCTTTGCATGCTACCAATGTGAATGGAATTTCCCTATTGACATGAGTGACCTAAGTGTTATGATTGACATGAGTGACTACCTTATGTTGATGGCACCGACATGTTCCATAGTCCCTGCATTTACCCTGCAAACAATGATTTTTTTTGTAACTTCCTTCTTGTAACGAAAAGGGTTGATTTAGAAGAGCGATAATCAATGACACAACATACACTCATTTTAGTATTTTCTTCTTTAATAAATTTTCATTGGGGTTTTTTGAAATTCATGAGCTAGATTATTTAAATACATGCCATTCTCAAAATGGGGCGTCGGGACTTAGACACACGATTCTTGTCTTCCCATAGAAGCAGTTGTCAGAATGTTCATTTTTTGGACATTTAAATGAAAGGTCAATGTGGAGAACATTTTGGGAATCCGGATCATGTTTTTTTTCATCATTAGAATTGGTATGAGATGATGGATTTCCTAATGTGGATCACCTGTATGAGTCTATTCTCAGTTTTTTAGTTATGATGGTTTATAAATATCAAGAAGATAATCCATTACTAAGGCATTGATTGTTTTATAGGAGTATTTGCAACCAAATAGGCTAACTGTGTGCACCTACTTAAATTGTTTTACCAGATACATAATTCCCTTTGGAACCTTCTTGTTCTTCTCATTGCAAATATCAGTCCCAAATTTATTTTTCCTCTTCACTCTTGGTAGTGTTCTCTCCTCAAATTTTAAGGGACACAATATTATTTTGGTTTCTTGAATGTTGTGGAATGTAGATAAAAATGATTTTTTCATCTCTTTATCTTATGGCCTTTGGTAGAAACTTGAGCACCTACATTGTTTTCTTACTTGCAACGCATATAATCAGACACCACTATACGTAGGACACCCTAAAATATATTCTATATTTTGTAAATTATGATGGCACATAAGATGCTCTGGGCACTCACCTTTGATATGGTTTCCAACATGCTTGTGCTTGTTAAAATTAATGCATCTACAAGAGCCATTATCCAATAGGATGGAAAAGACCCGAGTTGTGATCTATGGCCCCCAGTACACTCCTGGGGTTCTTGGTCTGGGACCAAGCAGTTAGAGCCATGGAAAAAGACCCTAGTTGGGACCCATGTGTATTTTTTAGGTTCTTGGTAAAGGACCAAGAAATTTGATGGTATAAGTCCTTATATGTGTTCCAGGGAATCCTTTCTTGGTCTTGGATTGATCCTTGGTTGTATACCTTGGTGTATAAGACCCTAGTTGTGGTCTAGGGCCCCCAAATGTGTTCTAGGGTATCTTGGTTTGAGACCAGGCAGTTTCTTGGTTAAGTACCAAGCCGAGATGAGGTGTGACCTTCTTCTCTCACGGGATGGTCCATGTGACCTAGGAATAGTTAAGAAGAAGGGAATGATCACATCATTGACCCTCCTCATATCCTAGGATGATAAAAGATTATAAGTTATATCATGAGACTCATGTGGACATTCTTCCATTAAAGAATAACTTACCTTTTGACCTTGTCTTATTGTTTTAAAACCCCCCTTGCTTGAGTTATGCCCCCCCTAATTGTTGATTTGGTGTTGGTTCGATTTGTTAAATTTGGAAGCATCGACAATTATTCTCCAATGAGAAGCCATATGGGCCACCCTGAGGCTAGCCAAGGAGATTTAGAGAATCAACCAGTCTTGTGAGGTATTGAAAAAATCTAGGGGGAATGTACAACCTCTGTGAGCATAGAAAAGCTAGTACAAAATTCATGGGGAACGTACAACCTCTGTGAGCCTAGTCAAGCCTTGTGAGCCATGAGAAAAAGTCAAGGTATCTAGCAAAAGTTAGGTTGAACATAAAATTCCTATGAGATAGAAACAAACGATCTTCCTGATATTGAAAATGATGTAATCTATTGATCTAGTGTGTTGTCATGTGTAACACCTTCCACCATGAAGAAATTTGAATTTCCTTGTAAAGAATCAAGTTGTAAAAAGTCTACGATGCATGTCTAGGTCAAATTCAAAGTTTTCAAGTTTGTCACATGTTGCATGTTGCATGCATGCATGTCATGTGCATGCTAAGGAGTTCACATGCATCTCATTTTAAGGGCGAGTTCCTAACTGAAGTGTTAAATTTATAGCAGCTGCGAGAGCCATTCTCCTGAAGGATGGCTAAGACCCTAGACAAGATCTAGGGCTCCCAGTGCACTCCTGGGGTACTTGGTCTAGGACCAAACAGCCAGTGCTATGACAAAAGACCCTTGTTAGGGCCCCCAGTATACGACTGGGGTTCTTGGTCTGGGACCAAGCAGATAAAAACCCCTATATATGTCTAGGGCCCCTAGACATGGTCCAGGGTACCCATGCCTAGGGCATGGGTTTATTGGTCTGGGACCAAGAAGCTAAAGCCCCTAGATATGTCTAGGGCCCCTGGACAGGGTATAGGGTACCCATGCCTAGGGCATGGGTTTCTTGGTCTGGGACCAATCAGCTAAAGCCCCTAGATATGTCTAGGACCCCTAGAGAGGGTCCAGGGTACCCATGCCTGGGGCATGGGTTTCTTGGTCTGGGACCAAGTAGTTAAAGCCCCTAGATATGTCTAGGGCCCCTGGAAATGGTCCAGGGTACCCATGCCTGGGGCATGGGTTGATCCTTGGTCTCTGACCTTGGTGGTTAAGACCCCAAGAAAATTTCTGGGGCTACTTGATTCTTTATCAAGTACTTGATGGTACATGACCTTCCTTAAAGAAGGACATAACCACAAGAGGGATAAGTCCCATATGCAGTGATGATAAAGTAATAGGTTCACCATGCGATATGAAGGAATGAGTAATGCCACCTTGCAAACCCTCCTGTACCCTTGTTTGGGGTTTGTTGTCTTACTAAAAGGGGTAAATTTAAAGTTAAAGTATAAAATGCTATTATCACATGTTTAAATTGGAATTTAAACATGTGATTTTAATTTGATCCTTACCCTAACCTAAACCTATATATTAAACCCTCTCCCCTCACACAAACTCACTCACACTCTCCTATTGCTGCGGCTACATCAGTTACTCTCTCCTTGTGTTGCTGTGGCCTCTCCTTTTGGTTTATCAACTTTAGATCTGAGGTATTTTCTTGGTTGGTGTTGGCTGGGAACTCCATATTGTTGTCTGCAGGTGTATAAGGTACATGTGGCCCCCTTCTTTGGATGCCATACTTGTATACTCATGCTGAGTTGCATGCGGTACCTCCTGTGGCTGTCGAACCTATCTTTTAGAGCCACAGTCCTGTGTATGAGAGCCGTGACCCTTCCTTTAGTTTCCAGTCTGGTGTGTGAGAGCCATAGCCTCTCATCTTGGCTATCGCTAGGGCTGTTAGGGCTGTTAGGGCTCCTGTGGTGTATTCTCTTGCTGTCCAGATTTATCCCTGTGTTGTCTTTTGTTTCTGTGGAGGGTTTTCCTTGACCTTGTTACAGGTGTGGCTCTCCTGGTGTATGCTGCAAGTGAAGGAGGAGTCTCCTCTGTGCTTGATGGTTAGGGCATCGAGATTTAGTGTGTGAGTTGTGTGCTTTTATTTGGGAGCAAACCTTTGAGGTTACGACCCTGTCTATTGAATAGATCTAAAGGGTTTGGTACCCCTCTTCTCTATCTACTGTGTGAAGAGTCTGTCTGGTGTGCTGCCCTCTTGTTAGGGTATTTTTGGTAGTTGCTGAAACTGCCTAACAGTTCACATTTGTTCACTGCTAAGAAAAGGTTTAACACACTGTTCTATTTTTAGCCTCTTGAGTAGGGGTTTTACTATGTGAGGGTTTGGGCATATTTACCTTGGTTGGTTTTGTGTTGTCTCCCTGTGGCCCTTGTGTTTGGTGGCAAGAAAGTTCCTTCATTCTATGGCATTAATATCCACTATAGATCCATGAAATGAACCTTTGTCTAAGCATACTAAACTGGCCCTACACCTCTTGTGGTTAATGTACCATCTTCAAGGTAAGGTTGCAGTACCAGGTATGTATTTTGCTCACCTCTTCTAGATCTAGTTTGATTTTATTACAGAACTGTCTGACCTAGTAGTTCTGAAGAAATGCTTTGAAGTTATAAGTTATTCAATGATGAAATGATTGGACTAAATAGTTAGATCAGAAATCTGTATTTAGTCATTTAGATTTATTGAAGTTTCTCAGATATGTTTACTGCTACATTAGATCTGAGTACTTTCTTTTTGGATCTGAGTTTATATTTATATTGATCAGAGTTTTTCTCTACAAGTTTGTTGCTGTCCTTCTTGGTTCTTCATGCTAGGTGTTCTATCTCTGTTTGAGTTACAGATTTAGTTGCTTCAATCATTGAATTTTAAAAGAGACAACTGTTCTGAAATTTTACCTTAAATCTAACATGGTATCAGAGCTATGGACATGAAAGGAGATCAAGAAAAAGTCTTGAGCCCACGTAGATCCTACACTAGGTATTTGTTTTGCAAATTAGAAGACTTTGGAAAGGAACTTAAATCTCTGTCATGGCAAGAACAGATTGAAGTTAAATCTCTAGCATATATCCTTACCAACAGGTGATACTCCTTGGTTTTATCTCTGCATCTATCAGTGAGTTAGATCTGATTAAGGGTTTGAATGACTGTGGGTCTTGCCTATGGCTGTGATCAATTACATGTCCTTTTAGTCTAAAAGCTAAGAGCCTTTTGTTTTTAGAGTCACAATACTAGATTGTCAACCTAAATGCATGCTAAGGTTAATCATTGTAACTTGCATGTTCATATTGATCAAGCCTCTTGACATCTAGACTGATTGATATGAAGGAGACAGTGAATGATTATCTTGCTTATAGACTTGTACTTGTGTGAAATGAAAATTTGGAAGCCTACTTCATCTTTTATGAAGTGTCTAATACAAGTATGAAAAAGTTTCTTTATCAAGAAAATTCTAAAGGTCAGGAACTCTTAGTGATCTCATTAGTTTACCCTTGATCACCAAGACTTCTCCTCTACACTGTTTGACTGTAAATTAAATGAAAAACTCAGTTGAGAGAAGGCAAGACTTAAGAAAAAGGACTGATGCAAAATGCCTGGAAAAACTTTCATCATCTTAAGATGATAGGTGATAATCTTGTTTTGAGTAATAAGTAATCAGCTTTCAAGCTGTTAATGAATTACATTGTCTTAACTGAACTGCTGGTAATGAGATTCTTAAACTGTGGTATTGACAACACCATATGCATACTCATGTTTCATGTTACAAAGAGTAAACAAGTCTTAAAATTGACCACATTACATTGAATGAAATGACTTTGGTACTTAGCTTTGAATGAGATGACTCTTGACAATGTAGTTTTTGACATATTTTCTTATGGATGAGTATGCACAGGACTGTAAGTGAATCACTTACAGATAGTAAAGTTATTTGAATTGACATAATTATTTCTGTAGAAGTCCTGATTAATTTGAGTCAGTAGCATGATACAAAGTTCATGCATATCTCAAACCTAAGCAAGCTTCATGTACACTTCATTTACATGACTACAAATGACATCAAGATGAGATTACCTTGCTTCCTTTTCTATGTACCCATGTCTAAACTGAATACTATTAGAGTTTCATATTTTAACTAAGGAATCTATGATCCCAGCACCTACTCTTTTTGATAAAGGTTAAGCCTTTCTCCTTGATTGGAAACCGAGTTGTCTGTTGATCTTTCATGAAAGACAACTTATAATCTTGGGCTATCTCATTAATTAAAGAGTCCAACATTGTATCTTGGTAGATGGGATAATCTTTGTTTTGAGGAAACCCTACTGATATCATTTTTGTATTTGAGTCATTATCCTTGGCACAGGAACTCAGAAGTCTGATTCATATTTTCATTTTGAATCCCGTATTGGCTCTAAGAACATCTTGAAAAGTTATGACACCTGATCAGAGTAAAATGTCTGTATAGGTTCAGAGGGAGCAAATTTTTTAGAGGGAGCAAATTGACAGAAAGGCAGTTATTTAGACTCAGAGGGAGCAGTCCCTGAATATGAGTTAGTCCTTGACTGACAACAGAATTGGCATCTTAATAGAATCCAAGTATTCTATCAGTTCCCTTGAAATAAAACTAGCCTGATGCCAAGAAATACTAAAGAAAGCAGAAAAGCCTCCATCACCTAAAGGCACTGGCATAGGAAGCAGAAACCAGATGTATTATGGTCCTCTAGATGAAGTAAATTTTTTGATTGATTCAGAAACCTCCAAAATTGAAATAAGGAAGGTTGCTGTGACAAAAAAGAATGATGTATGGTCTATAAAAATTCGTAATAAAATAGTGGTAACCTCCATCAAATAAATCCTAGATGGAGGATATACTTGTGATTCATGACCTATGACAAGATATTTATCTTCATCAAGATTTTTCTTGTCACTTTCTTGCTTTTGGATACTTCATCTGATAGATGTTAAGTTTGTTTTTAAACAGTGAAGTAAAACAAGAAGCTATCCATGAAAAGAACCTCATGTATTATAACTCTGGGAGCTCGGTATGACAAATTTTTGAGATCATCCTTATGTGAAGATTGTTCAAAATCTTCATCTGGTTCTTACAGGAAAGAATTGTTATAGCTCAGACTAAGAGGGAGCTTTTCTGAAGAAATTGAAATGAAAGACTTGGATCTTTCACATTACTGAGCATGAAGTTTTTGGCAGAAATTAGGAGAGATATCTCTTCCACAGGGTAAATATGTAATTGATGTGCTTCGCAGTTTTGGCATTATAAACTGCAAATACATGAGCACACAAATGATCTCTAATTTAAAGAATCTACGAGATCAGGCCACAAGCTCAGATCCAAAATTTCCCACCTTACATCCACAGATCAGTGATTTATCTTGTACATACGAGAACAGACATTTGTTATATGGTAAGTGTTCTCAGTCAGGTCATATGTGAACCGAAACATTTACATACAGTTACTATGAAACACATTTTGAGATACGGTCTCAGATACACCTCAAGTAGAGGTATATGGCTCCATGGCTTCACAAATCTAGATTGGATGGGCAGTACAGTGGATATGAAAAGAACTTCAGGTTATTGCTTCAGTTTGGGTTCAACAATGATTTTCTGGTCCAGCAGGAAATAGGGATCCATAGCCCAATGCACTGCAGAAGCTGAATACATTGCTGCTATCGCTGCAAGTAGAGAAGAAGTGTGGCTCAGGGAGCCTCTCTCAGACTTGTTCAGTTTAGAGCTTGAACCCACAGTCATTCACTGTGTCAAATCATAATAGTGTTGAGCTCACTGAGAACCCTATGTTTTCAAACCACATTGTGATAGATAGTTCAGAAGAACGTCCTCAAATTTTAGTGCTTCAAATAGTAGAACTAACAGTAGATATTTTACCAAGCCACTATCCTTGACAAAGTTTGTATACTTTCATGACAATATTGGTGTAGCTAAGACTGCCTCTCTTGCTGAGAGGGAGTGTTAAATTTATAGCAGCTGCGAGATCCATTCTCCTGAAGGATGGCTAAGACCCTAGACGAGATCTAGGGCCCCCAGTGCACTCCTGGGGTACTTGGTTCGGGACCAAATAGTCAGTGCTGTGACAAAAGACCCTTGTTAGGGCCCCCAGTATACGACTGGGGTTCTTGGTCTGGGACCAAGCAGATAAAATCCCCTATATATGTCTAGGGCCCCTGGACATGGTCCAGGGTACCCATGCCTGGGGCATGGGTTTCTTGGTCTGGGACCAAGAAGCTAAAGCCCCTAGATATGTCTAGGGCCCCTGGACAGGGTCCAGGGTACCCATGCATGGGGCATGGGTTTCTTGGTCTGGGACCAATCAACTAAAGCCCCTAGATATGTCTAGGGCCCCTGGACAGGGTCCGGGGTACCCATGCCTGGGGCATGGGTTTCTTGGTCTGGGACCAAGTAGTTAAAGCCCCTAGATATGTCTAGGGCCCCTGGACATGGTCCAGGGCACCCATGCCTGGGGCATGGGTTGATCCTTGGTCTCTGACCTTGGTGGTTAAGACCCCAAGAAAATTCCTGGGGCTACTTGATTCTTTATCAAGTACTTGATGGTACATGACCTTCCTTAAAGAAGGACATAACCACAAGAGGGATAAGTCCCATATGCAGTGATGATAAAGTAATAGGTTCACCATGTGATATGAAGGAATGAGTAATGCCATCTTGCAAACCCTCCTGTACCCTTGTTTGATTTGTTTGGGGTTTTGTTGTCTTACTAAAAGGGGTAAATTTAAAGTTAAAGTATAAAATGCTATTATCACATGTTTAAATTGGAATTTAAACATGTGATTTTAATTTGACCCTTACCCTAACCTAAACCTATTTATTAAACCCTCTCCCCTCCCACAAACTCACTCACACTCTCCTATTGCTGCAGCTACCTCAGTTACTCTCTCCTTGTGTTGGTGCGGCCTCTCCTTTTGGTTTATCAACTTCAGATCTGAGGTATTTGCTTGGTTGGTGTTGGCTAGGAACTCCATCTTGTTGTCTACAGGTGTATAAGGTACATGTAGCCCCCTTCTTTGGCTGCCAGACCTGTCTACTCATGCTAAGGTGCATGCGGTACCTCCTGTGGTTGTCAGACCTGTCTTTTAGAGCCACAGTCCTGTGTATGAGAGTCGTGGCCCCTTCCTTTAGCTTCCAGTCTGGTGTGTGAGAACTACAACCTCTCATCTTGGCTTCCGCTAGGGCTGTTAGCGCTCCTGTGGTGTATTCTCTTGCTATCCAGATTTATCCCTGTGTTGTCTTTTGTTTCTATGGAGGGTTTTCCTTGACCTTGTTATAGGTGTGGCTCTCCTGGTGTTTGCTGCAAGTGAAGGAGGTGTCTCCTCTATGCTTTATGGTTAGGGCATCGAGATTTAGTGTGTGAGCTGTGTGCTTTTCTTTGGGAGCAAACCTTTGCGGTTACGACCCTGTCTATTGAAAAAATCTAAAGGGTTTGGTACCCCTCTTCTCTATCTACTGTGTGAAGAGTCTGTCTGGTGTGATGCCCTCTTGTTAGGGTATTTTTGGTAGTTGTTGAAACTGCCTAACAGTTCACATCTGTTCACTGCTAAGAAAAGGTTTTACACACTGTTCTGTTTTTAGCCTCTTGAGTAGGGGTTTTACTGTGTGAGGGTTTGGGCATATTTACCTTGGTCGGGTTTGTGTTGTCTCCCTGTGGCCCTTGTGTTTGGTGGCAAGAAATTTCCTTCATTCTATGCATTAATATCCACTATAGATCCACGAACCGAACCTTTGTCTGAGCATAATAAACTGGCCCTACACCTCTTGTGGTTAATGTACCATCTTCAAGGTAAGGTTGCAGTACCAGGTATGTATTTTTCTCACCTCTTCTAGATCTAGTTTGATTTTATTACAGAACTGTCTGACCTAGTAGATCTGAAGAAATGCTTTGAAGTTATAAGTTATTCAATGATGAAATGATTGGACTAAATAGTTAGATCAGAAATCTATATTTAGTCATTTAGATTTATTGAAGTTTCTCAGATCTATTTACTGCTACATTAGATCTAAGTACTTTGTCTTTGGATCTGAGTTTATATTTATATTGATCAGAGTTTTTCTCTACAATTTTGTTGCTGTCCTTCTTGGTTCTTCATGCTAGGTGTTCTATCTCTATTTGAGTTACAGATTTAGTTGCTTCAATCATTGAATTTTAAAAGAGACAACTGTTCTAAAATTTTACCTTAAATCTAACATGAAGTGGTATGTTCAGTTCTAATTTTGACTGTTGAGTTAATGGCGAGTTCTAATTCTGATGGTTGAGTTAACTTCAACATGCACTCATGCCTCTAATTCGAGCCCCCTCCTCTTCCTCTTTGTTATCACTATGTAATTTCTAGAGGCTGTAGAAGAAAAGACATAGGTAACTACCAAACCACTTTGGAAGCTGGGATCTAGCCCTGCTAGCTTTAGAGAGAGATCTCTCTATATGATTTAGATTTGTTTGAGTTTTAAAATGTTAGGCTAGTTGTGATAGTTTGAGTTTTGTTTGTTTGTTTGAAATAATTGGCTAAAATAATGCTTAATTTTCCATTGGGCTATGGGGTCTATACTTAATGATGAGGATCCAATTCATATTTTTATAAGGTTTTCTCCACAGGGCAGGGTAGTACAAATGTTGGATCTATTTAAATTAAATGGAATGAATAAGAATAAAGAGAAGGTAAAGTCCACCAAGTAAAAGAGCAGTTAAGAATTCCTTTACTTAGTTTTAGATGAACAACATGCAGATCATTAAAAAACCAGAGACAAAATATAATCAAATAATTTTTGTTCTTTTAACTTTCTTTTAATGATTAGAACTGGAAACACATGAAATTATTACAAAGAATGGAAAAACACTTGACAAAGAGAGAAAGTAGATCACCAATGATCTGACACAAGAATCCTGCGAATAAGCCTCTTTTATTACTGGTCGATCCTTTGAAAAATTACACAATATCTCTTGGGTGAAAAAATCAAGCCATAATACTTCGAAGAGAAAAGTGTTTATAAAACTATTTACATCAGATCCTGTCATAAATGACCAGGATATTATGGAGGAATTTCTAACTAACTAGATCTATAAATACAAAATATAGGTATTTGTAGATTTGCTTGGATATCTGGTGTTGATTTCGTGGAAGTAGTTGGTGACTCATCTCTTTGACTTTGGTTGGCTGCTCCATGCTAACTAGAACATCAAAACTGTCTCTACTCAAGTAATGTGCATAGATCTTCCCACCTATTTTTACCTGGGATGGAAATCTTGAGTAATTTCCTATATATTTCATCCATTTTTGTATACTTGGAAAAGGTAGGCTTAGTGATGAGAATATGCTTAATATCATGTTGAATACTCAAGTCTAACTGTAGTGTCTCCATGAAATATTTACCAGTAATTCTTCCCTGTATCCTTGCAAAATTTGAACTGTCCTTTGCCACTGTGCTCATTTTCTGCTTATAATCAGGCGGAGTGATAAATTTGTCATTTATTACTAACAATTCAGGGAGCCCTTTCTTTTGTAGCACCTTAAACTTACTGAAGAATATCTGCACTCCTATGTACATCACTTGAGTTTTTTCCACTAGCTACAACATTAATCCTTTCTTGGTGAGGACCTTCTTGATCTCAAAAATGGTTTTTGTTCTATCCTCAATTTCTAGTTATTCTACTACTTTTTGTTTTTGGAGTTTAGAAATCAGATAATTTTAGTGGCCTCTGTGGGCTTTAGTCTCAGCCACTTATTTGTCTATTGAATCTTCTGTAGTTGGAATATTCAACTGCTTTCTCAGAGATGTTATATCAACATTCTTATTTCTTAACAACTCCTCTGCTACCTTGATATTTGTTGGGTCATAACCAATCTTCAACACCAATTCTTCTAATGATTTGATTTTGTTGTCCTTGGCCAAAGAAGAGATATTCTCCAGCTTTAATTGGGTCTGAATATTATTCAGGGACACCTACAACTTAGAAGTAGTCATCGAGGTATTTTTCAAGGTTGAGAAAATCATCTCTCCTATCTACCTATGCATATCCATCTAGTCCACTAGATGGACATCCTTTACATCAAATTCAAAGGCAGTCTTCTTATAGTCTACAACTTCTCTAGGATGGGGAAATTGTGATTGTAAGAATTCCATTTGCATTCTTCCTATTTCTGTGTCAAAAGTTGACAACAATATATGTTGAGCAGTGAAGGTATGCTTCCAGAACTGAGCATAGGTGTTGTTGTTAAGGAGCTCAGTTCTTTGCTTGATCTATTTATACTTGTCAAAAAATTTTGACTCTGTTTTCCCATGAGATGATTAAGCTATCAGGGTACTGTATAGGTGTCTTTGATATGTTGGTGATGATGTAGACACTGTAAAAGGATTGTCTAAATAGGTTGAAGAGTGTGTTCCCTCAAAGACTATGGTGGAATTCATTTCTCCCTCCTTGAGTAAATCTAGTGTATGACTAGTTTTGGCCCTTTTTCTATAAACTTCGAAATCCTTGACTGATACCTTTGTGACTAAAAGAGAAACCTCCTTCCTTGCTCTATTCTCTTCTTTCTTTTGGGGTGTGTTAGTATGTGAAGTAGTTACAGGGCAAGCTGCTCCTCTGGTTCTTGTAGTGTGTTCTCTTGCCATTCTGTCTGGTTCATGTTTTTATCCACTTTTGTCTTCTATGTATGAGCATAAGGAGTTCTCCTTTGTTTGATACTACGATCAGAGATGACACCAAATGGGTCATATGCCCAAGTGGAACCCATAGTAAACCTCATTTGTTTCAAGAGGTTATTTGTTTCTTCTCCTACTGATTTGTTGTTGCAGATGAAAGGGCCAATCTGAGTCTTGATTCTGAAATGAGACTTCTTCTTTGTTGCAACAAAGTGGATTTCATCTGAATTCACCATTTTCCTTATGTATTCTAATGCAAAAATCCTCACTAGGAGGCATTTGGGAAATCTATAAGGAGGCACCTATAAGGAAAATAGCGAGCTTGGCATATGAGGGAAAATTCGGGAAAATGATGGATTTGGGGAAACATGTACAGAGGTAAATTGGACTCCCAGAGTCCAATTTCATCACTCTGGTCCAGAAAGATGTCTTCTATCCATGAGTGAAATTTGAGGAAGTTGAATTCACACCTTGGCTCTGTGATTTTGTAATCTTTGTCCACTAGAGGGATGTGGTCCAGGTCTACATGATGGGGAAGTATTAGGTTCTCAGACATATCAATGGATTTAGCCTTGGGGCCATAATTGACAGAGCTTGTGGTAAAGTAATGGAAAAACTGTAATTTCCTGGGGAAAGACGCCTGTTGACGGTGAGAGGTCATGGTGATTGGATTGACAACTTGGTTTGGTGCGGTGTCCATGGTGTTTGTATCATAAAATGGCATTATAGGAGGTGAAACGAGGTTTTACAATATGTAGGAGGTGTCTATTATGTCACGGGAATGTTATTGGGTGGTTAACGATCATGGGAAGTGTTTTAATTAGGTAATGGGTATGTAGGATGGGACAGATGGTGGGTAGTAATAGGGTTACGGTGGCAGAGTGAGGTGAGTGGTATTGGGTGGTGGTTTGGGTAGATTTCGGAGGGGGTGGGGGTAGGTGGTAAGTGGAAATAGGAGGGGGATGGTCCGAAATGTTGTGGATGTGCCACGTTAGGTGGGACCAACATGAGGGAAAACTATGTTTCGTATCCCCCCCACCATTAAAGGAAGAAAGGTCGAGGGTTTCTGAAAAGAGCTGAGGACCGCTAATCTGTGTGATGATGGATGTCACCGATGGATACATGTGCGAGAATTAACACTACAAGACAAAGTTTCTTGTCCTCTAGCAAACTTAGGATATAAATATGCGCTAGGTAGCGATAAGATTTCCTTTTTCCACTTTACACCATAACTTTATTTTCCTAAGCTAAAATAATCAAATTTAATCCAGTAAGGGGTATTTTGACGTCCCTTTCAATTTTCTTGAGACCAAATCACCTAACCTGTCTACTAACCTAGGAATCTAACATATTAATCCAGTTTAAACTCTTGGATTAATTATTACTCTAACCTATCAACACAAATTTAAAGAGTTTGATCATGATTATACAATATGATTCAAACTAAATTTATTTTTGATGGTGTTTTATATTTTTCTTTTCTTTTCTTTTATTTTTCTTTCTTTCTTTCTCTCTTTTATACCCTCTTTTCATTTTTTCTGTTTTTGTCCTTTTTTTTTTCTTTTTCTTTTTGTAAAATGACTGGAGGAAGAAATTTCAATCACCAGGTGATACTATGAAATATAGGGTTATAACAATGGCTCCACTTGGGGATGGTGCTCTCCTTGTGAGGTGCCAAGAACCAACTACTGGTTGCCTTGAATAATCTTCTCCAGTACGTTTTGCATCTGATTAGTGCTAATGTTTATGCCATTATTATAGTTCTTTGCATTTCAGTAGTTAAGAGCAACATAAGAAAAAGATCACTGAGAAATACACATTCACAAGAGACACAACATTTATCCTGGGAAACCCTCTAGGGGAAGAAAACCAAGCAAAAACTTCCTTATCATAAATTGCCAATACAATGTCAAGAGATAACTCAAACCAATACAGATAGTCCTCTCCAAAATATGCGCCACTCTTCTCCCTCTCTCCTTTGCCAATAACAGATTAGAACTTGTCTCTCAAACTGAGCAAGTGAGTTGTGTTCAAATGAGGTGATAGACTCCTTTATTTATACAAGTTATGGCATGTGTGAAGTGTCTCTTCACTAGCATGGCCGACTTCTTAATCTGGGTGGGTAAACCCACCTTTATTATATTTCTAGGTCTTCTTATTAACTGTTGGGGCCGACTTCTTATTCTGCCTATTATAATTGTCCATTGACCAATCCGTAAAAGGGGATTTGGTCCTAATACAATTACTGACATGATTAATCCACAATGGGGATTAATCCTATGAATGAAATAACAATAATAATAAGAATACTCTTTGCAGTTACATTATTTCAACACTCCCCCTTAACAAGAAGGGTATTCTTCAACAACATCAGGCGAGAGGTCTGCATCATCAGTGGCATCAGGAGGACAGTATCGTCAATATCATCTTGAAACATTGGCTAGCACATTTACGAGTTATCAGAAGTTTTCTTCATCGGGAGCATCATCATTCTTGAAAGAATGCCATCATCATCTGCATCAATATGTATCAATAAAAATGATATCTCATCACAACACTAGGCTGGCACATCACAGTACTACACTGGCTCAATGTCACAGCTGATAAGTTGGTAGCTCAGTGTCAGTCACATCTTTTTTTATGTCTAACAACTAGGTCAGAAGCAAGGTATATATATATATTCTTGAATTACATCTAACAACTAGGTCAGAAGTAAGGAACACATCAAAATCTCGCTTTATGTATAACAATGAGGTCAAAAGCGAGGAATCATCTTGCTTTACATATAACAACTAGGTCAGAAGCAAGGAACACATCAACATCTCGCTTTACGTCTAACAACAAGGTTAGAAGCGAGGAATCATCTTGCTTTACGTCTAACAACTAGGTCAGAAGCAAGGAACACATCAACATCTCGCTTTACGTCTAACAATGAGGTCAGAAGTGAGGAATCATCATCATCTTGCTTTACATCTAACAGTGAGGTCAAAAGCAAGGAACACACAATGTCATGCTTTACGTCTAACAGTGAGGTCAAAAGCAATGACTCATATTGCTTTATGTCTAACAGTGAGGTCAGAAGCAAGGAACACACAACGTCATGCTTTATGTCTAACAGCGAGGTCAGAAGTAATGAATCATCTTGCTTTACATCTAACAGCGAGGTCAGAAGCAAGGAACACATAGCATCATGCTTTACGTCTAACAACTCCCCCTTTCAGGGAGGGTCCTTTCGGACTATACCAATCTTATCTCAAAAGTGTTCAAAATTTACATGAGATAGAGGTTTGGTCAACACGTCAGCAACCTGTTCATCCGTGCTAATGTACTAGAGTTTCAAGGCTCCTCTCTGTACCATGTCACGGATGAAATGATAGAGAATATCTATGTGCTTCGACTTGTCATGGAATACAGGATTCTCTGTCATCTTTATGTAGCTCTGGTTGTCACACAGAATCACGGTTGCTCTCATCTCCAAGTCAAATAGGCCATTCAACAACGTTTGAAGCCATATAGCTTCGCAACTAGCAAAACATGCGGCATTCTACTCTGCTTCCATTGTGCTGAGAGAAATACTAGATTGCTTCCTACTCTTCCATGAGATCATGGCTGATCCCAAACTGAAACAACATCTGGAAGTGTTTTTTCTATCAACAACGCTTCCTGCCCAATATTCATCACTATATCCACTCAATGTGAAGTCATGATCTCCATCATAGCTGAGACCATAATCCATTGTACTTTTAAGGTACCTTATCACTTGTTTTGCAGCCACTAGGTGAACACATTTGGGCTCTACCAGAAACTGACTCAAGGTGTTTACTGCAAAATAGATATCTGGTCTGGTGTTCATCAAGTACATCAACGATCCAATAATCTGTCTGTACAATGTGGCATCTATCAAATCTGATGAAGTATCGACCAACACCTTCAAATTCAACTTCGCTTCCATGGGTGTATTCATGGGCTTGCATTCTAGCATGCCAAATCTCTTTAAGTTTTTGACCGTGTACTTCCCTTGGTTAAGGAAGATCCTTTGTAGACTCTGTCATACCTCAAGACCTAAAAAATAATGCATTAGGCCAAGGTCTTTCATTTCAAATTATGCGGCAAGTCTTTGTTTACATTCGGCGATGAGCTTTTCTTCTCCAGTTAAGAATAAGTCATCCACATAGAGTAGTAATATTACTGGTTCATTATCCATAATTTCGAAGTAGAGATTTGAGTCTACTTTACTCTTGGTAAAGCCTAAGCTCCTCAAGAAACTGTCTATACGGCCATACCAAGCTCTAGGATCTTGCTTCAATCTGTATAAGGTTTTCTTCAATCGACAGACATGAGACTTCCTGTCTTCAACCTCAAATCCTTGGGGTTGCTCTCTATACACTTCCTCTTCGATAACACCATTCAGGAAAGCTGTATTCATGTCCATCTGGTGCAGCTTCCATTTCATCTTGGCTGCAAGAGCTATAATGGTTCTGATCGAAGTGTATCTAGCCACAGGAGTGAATGTCTCTTCATAGTCAATGCCTTCCTTCTGGCAAAAGCCATGAGCTACAAATCTTGCTTTATATTTCTCAATACTTCCATCAGTAGCATGTTTTATTTTGAAGAGCCATTTTGATGATACCACATCCTTACTTTTTGGTATGGGAACTATTTCCCATACATCATTCGTTATTATGGATTGGTATTCCTTTGTCATGCCATCTGCCCATTCCTTCTTTTGAATGGATTCTTCAAAGCATGTAGGCTCTTCATCTAGTATATTACACATCAAGTCCGTGTAACTGGAGAATGGATTTGGTCTTTTCACCTATCTCATGGTTCCTTCTAGAACACCATACTTCTCTCCATATTGAATAAGCTCTCTTTCCAAAGCAGGCTTTCTTTTATGGGAGAAGGTCATATGAGGAGGTTCTTGAAATTTTGTTATATCATGGTCTTCAGGAGTCTCCTCATTAGGGGAAGTTACGGCTTCCCTTATAGGATCTGTAGCTGTGGGAACTTCCCTCATGGATTCTACAATCCTGGGATTTACAGGTTCCTCTTCATATACTTCTTCAAGCTGGTATCTTCTTGATTTCTTAAGTGTTGCTTCTTCATCAAAGGTCACATCCCTGCTGATCTCAATATGGCGGTGATCGGGTATGTAGATTCTGAAGGCCTTGGATACCTCACAGTATCCCACAAATATTCCCTTCTTTTCGTAGGGTTCTAGCTTGTTTATTTTCTCTTTCGGTATATGAATAAACACTAGACATCCAAATATTTTGAGATGGCTTACCTCTGGATTCTTTCTGGTGAACATCTCTTCCGATGTCTTGAGCTCCAGTGTACTATGGGATAATCAGTTCTGCACATAAACAGTTGTCATTGTTGCTTTTGCCCATAAGCATGTAAGAATATCTTGATCTTCATAGCTTCCAGCATGATTTTGTTCTTCCATTTAGCCACACAGTTTTGTTGGGGATCTTGATCCCAACATCTTTGCAGACATTCACGAACTCTTTTGAGGTGTATTCTCCTCCATTATCTAACCCAAGTATCTTAATCTTCCTTACAGAAAGGTTTTCTATCAAGGCTTTGAATTCCTTGATCTTGCTGAACACTTCAAATATATCCAGGTCTTTTTACGAGAATAATCATTAATGAATGATACATAGTATACATACCCATTAATGGAGGATGATGGCATTGAGCCACACACGTCTGAATGAATGAGTTCCAGTACTCCTTCTGCTTTGTTGACCCTCTTTGGAAAAGGGTTCTTAATATTCTTCCCTTGTGCACATCCATTGCATATGCCTTCTTGATCAACCTTGAGTTCTAGTAAACTTGTGACAACTTTGCATATGTATGGTAGCGCCTTGCAGTTGATTTGAGCTAATCTTTTAGAGTTCACATGAATTATTCAATAGCGTGGGTCATGGCAGCTTCTGAGTGACCCACCTTCTTCTTTTCCACTGGTGATTGCTTCATTTATGATCTCTCATTTAGCATGTTGCCTTCTGCAACCTTCACTATAGCTTCCTCATGTGACCTGGAGTAAGGTCAACAAAACAACAAGCAAGAATAATATCCTTCTGATAATATAAAGCAATAGCATGAACAATCATCACAGTAGCTCCTTTAGAGCTATCACTTATAATTTATCTGAAGCAAAGATTAAAGGTAAGGAATACAATACGAAATGAGGTCAACACTCTCATAGTGTTGTGACCAAGCATTCTTCCATGGAAATCTGAAACTAACACACAAGGTTTCTTCTAGAGGAGATGTTAATTGTATCAGGAAAAGCATATACCTCTATATTCTCACATGCTATCAAGTATAATACTTTACGACGATTGCTATCTCAACTAAAGTCATCGGCTTGTCATGTGTACCTTTGAATCTTGATTAATCAAAATTGGAGCCTTGTCCTCAAGATTTAGTGCTTGCTTTTCTTCCAAGTCTCCTTCACTCAAGTGATGAGTGCTTTCTTCAATCTGTCTATTGTACTAAGACAATACGCTATCTTGACAGAAGGTTAGGTTAGAGGATAAGCTCTATGATCAACTTTTAATTCTTCTAATAATTTGATCATAGATTCAACATGCAACACTGATCAAGATAATTTCATAACAAATAGATGTATATCATAATAATCACACCTGGGTTGCATCATTCCTCTAAATGTGTTGGATCTTGAGATCCTTCTAGATCTATGGCAAGATATCCCTTCTCCTACAAATACTCTTTAGGGTTTAACCATTAAACATATGTAAGTACATACCTCTGATAGCATTTGCAAGTAGTGGCTCCATCTGGTAGCAACAGTAATCCTTGCCAACTCTTGAGAAAATTTCAAGGGTGATTGCAACTAGTTCTACAGCTGCAACTGCAACTAGTGCTACAACTGCAACTGGTTCTAAGACTGCAACTGCAACTACAGCTTAAGGTTTTATGAGGAAACCCTAATTTTTCAAACTTCGAATTTTGAAATTCCGATCCAGGGGATAGATGTGCTGAGCTGAGGCAAGTTAGCTGGTGCAGTCGGAATTTCAAAAATCCAACTTTTACTCCCTCAAACTTGATCTCCGGATTTCTGGACTGGTGCTTCTGGTTTTCTGGTACTTCTGGTACTCTGGTACTTCTGGTACTCTGGTTTTCTAGTACTTTGTGAAACTAGAGTTTCACTTTTCGGGAGATCTAGCCACTGAAATGGTGCACTCTAAGTGCCAAAATGATCCTTAGGGGAGGGTGCAACTTTCTAGGTGGTTTTAGGGATGAAAAGATTCACTTTTGAAAAACCCTAATTTGCAAGTACTACAACAGTGACGTTTTTCTCTTGCAAAATATGATTCCTTCAGATTGGCTCTAATACCATGTTAATGTTTATGCCATTATTATAGTTCTTTTCATTTCAATAGATAAGAGAAACATAAGAACAAGATCACTGAGAAATACACATTCACAAGAGACACAACATTTATCCTGGGAAACCCTCTAGGGGAAGAAAACCCAGCAAAAAATTCCTTATCATAAATTGCCAATACAATGTCAAGAGATAACTCAAACTAATACAGATAGTCCTCTCAAAAATATGCGCCACTCTTCTCTCTCTCTCTCCTTTGTCGGTAACAGATCAGAACTTGTCTCTCAAACTGAGCAAGTGAGTTGTGTTCAAATGAGGCACTAGCCTCCTTTATTTATACAAGTTTTGGCATGTGTGAAGTGTCTCTTCACTGGTAGGGTCGAATTCTTAATCTGGGTGGGTAAACCCACCCTTATTATATTTCTGGGTCTTCTTATTAACTACTAGGGATGACTTCTTAATCTGCCTATTATAATTGTCCGTTGACCAATCTACGAAAGGGGATTTGGTCCTAATACAATTACCGACATGATTAATCCACAATGGGGATTAATCCTATGAATGAAATAACAATAATAATAAGAATACTCTTTGCAGTTACATTATTTCAACAATTAGTTTTATTGTAGATGTAAATCTAGTGACAGTTGATTACGGGCTTAGGGCCTTCTCTTTGGGCTTCAACTTCTAATATAAGTCACCCACTCATGAAAGACAAATTAAACTAGTATTTACAATGAACTTGGTGAGGGATACTTTCATTCCAATGAAAAATAGTGTTTGAGCATTCTGCTATTGACAGGTCCTCCTGACAGATCTACTCCATCGATATATTTGATAAAAAATGCATTACTTCCTCTGTAAGCATAGATTGTGAATGGACCTTTCCATAAATTCTCAAATTTTCCATTCTTTCCCGTCTCTTCATTCCTTGAGTCCCATTTCAGTACTTTGTCTCTTATATGGAAGTCATCATCCTTGGTCCTTCTATCATAAATCTTCTTGATATTTTCCTGGATCACTTGAGTTTGGTTGTAGACCTCTTCTCTGGACTGTTGCAACTATATGGTTTGATTAATTCTCCTCTCAATGTCATTTGGTTCTACCTATACTTCCTGTAGTAATTTCATGACAGGGACACCTAAAGAAGTGGGAAAAACAACATCCATTCCATATACCAATTGGTATGCAGACATGCCAATTGATCTCTTTGTAGTAAGCTTGTTTTCCTATAATGCATTGACTAACTTGTTGTGCTATGATCTTTTGTTTTCCTGCAGCAAATTTTTGATGATGTTGACCAGAATCTTGTTTGAAGACTCTGCTAATCCATTCCCTTGAGGGTAATAGGTAGTAGAGTGTCCTAAGGTGATTTGATATTTTCTGCAAAATTCCACCATCTTCTTTGATTTGAATGTTGTTGCATTGTTAGTGATGATTTTCCTAGGACATCCAAATCTTGAAAGAATGTTAGTTTCCAAAAACTTAATGATCACAACATTGGTGGCTTGCCTTGTGGGTACAGATTCAATCCACTTGGTGAAATAATCAGTGGCTATGAGAATCCATTTGTGTTGGCCTGATGATGGTGGATGGATTTCTCCAATGAAATCCAAACCCCATTGTTGAAAAGTAGTTTCAACTGAAATTGGTTTTAAGGGTAAAAGAAGAAGTTTCCTTTTTCCTTCAAAGATTTGACAGCGATGACGGGAGGTCAATTTCTTATGGACATATGCAAATAAAGTTGGCCAGTAAAAACCAGCTCTTAGAATTTTGTTGGTAGTGGTCTTCCAGCTAAGGTGTCCACCACAATATCCTTCATGAAATTCCTACAAATCTTTATCTGCCTCATCTTTCAACAAACAGTTTAGTAGAATCTGTTAAAATAATGTAACTGCAAAGAGTATTCTTATTCTTATTGTTATTTTATTCATAGGATTAATCCCCATTGTGGATTAATCATATCGGTAATTGTATTAGGACCAAATCCCCTTTTGCGGATTGGTCAACAGACAATTATAATAGGCAGAATAAGAAGTCGGCTCCAACAGTTAATTAAGAGACCCAAAAATATAATAAAGGTGGGTTTACCCACCCAGATTGAGAAGTCGACTCTGCCAGTGAAGAGGCGCTTCACACATGCCAGAACTTGTATAAATACAGGAGGTTAGAGCCTCATTTGAACACAACTCACTTGCTCATTCTCTTATGAGGCAAGCTGCAATTACCAATTGGAGAGAGGAGGAGAAGAGTGGCTCATCTCTTGGAGAGGACTATCTATATTGGTTTAAGATATCTCTTGACATTGTATTGGCAATTTATGATACAAAAAGTTTTGCTGGGTTTTCTTCCCCTAGAGGGTTTCCCAGGATAAATGTTGTGTCTCTTGTGAAAGTGTATTTCTCAGTGATCTTGTTCTTATCTTACTATTACCTATTGCAATGCAAAGAACTATAATAATGGCATAAACATTAACATGGTTTCAGAGCCAACCTGAAGGAAGCATATTTCGCAAGAGGAAAAATGTCACTGTTATCGTACCCACAAATTGGGGTTTTGCAAAAGTGAAGTTTTTCAACTCCCAAGCCACCTAGAAAGTTGCACCCTCCCCCAAGGATCATTTTGGCACTTAGAGCGCACCATTTTAGTGGCTAGATCTCCCAGAAAGTGAAACCCTAGTTTCACAAAGTACCAGAAAACCAGAAAACCAGAGTACCAGAAGTACCAGAAGTACCAGAGTACCAGAAGTACCATAAGTACCAGAAAACCAGAAGCACCAGTCCAGAAATCCACATATCAAGTTTGAGGGGGTAAAAGTTAGAATTTTCAAAATTCTGAGTACACCAGCATACTCGCCTCAGCTCAGCGCATCTATCCCCTGGATCAGATTTTCAAAATTTGAAGTTTGAAAAATTAGGGTTTCCTCATAAAACCCTAAGTTGCAGTTGCAGTTGCAGTCTCAGAACCAACTGCAGTTGCAGTTGCAGCCATAGAACCAGTTGCAATCACCCTTGAAATTTTCTCAAGAGTTGGCAATGATTACCACTGCTACCAGATGGAGCCACTACCTACAAATGCTATCAAAGGTATGTACTTACATATGTTTAATGGTTAAACCCTAAGGAGTATTTGCAGGAGAAGGGATCTCTTGCCATAGATCCAGAAGGATCTCAAGATCCAACACATTCAGAGGAATGATGCAACCCAGGTGTGATTATTCTGATATACATCTATTTGTCATGACATTATCAGTGTTGCATGTTAAAGCTATAATCAAATTATTAGAAGAATTGAAAGTTGATCATAGAGCTTATCCTCTAACCTAACCTTTTGTCAAGTTAAGCATATTGTCTTAGTACTGAAGATAGGTTAAAGAGAGCACTCGTCACTTGAGTGAAGGAGACCTGGAAGAAAAGAAAGCACTCACTCTTGAGGACAAAGCTCCAGGTTTGATTAATCAAGATTCAAAGGTACACATGACAAGCTGATGACTTTAGTTGAGATATCAATCGTCATAAAGTATTATACTTGATAGCATGTGAGAATATATATGTAAATACTTTGCCTGATATGACTAACACCTCCTCTAGGAGAAACTTCCTGTGTTAGTTCCAGGTTTCCATGGAAGAATGCTTGGTCACAACACCAAGAGATTGTTGACCTCATTTCGTACTGTATTCCTTACCTTTAATCTTTGCTAAATTATAAGTAATAAGCTCTAAAGGATCTACTGTGATGATTGTTTGTGCTATTGCTTTATATTATCAAGAAGGATATTATTTTTGCTTGTTGTTATGTTGACCTTTCTCCAGGTCACATGAGGAAGCTATAGCGAAGATTGTAAAAGGCAACGTGCTAAAGGAGAGATCATAAATGAAGCAATCATCAGTGGAAAAGAAGAAGGTGGGTCACTCAGAAGCTATCATGACCCACGCTATTGAAGAATCCAAGTGAACTCTAGAATATTAGCTCACATCAACTACAAGGCACTACCATACATATGCAAAGTTGTCACAGGTTTACCGGAACTCAAAGGTGATCATGAAGGCGTATGCAATTGATGTGCACAAGGGAAGAACATCAAGAACCCATTTCCGAAGAGGGGCAACAAGACAGAAGGAGTCCTAGAACTCATTCATTCTGATGTATGTGGCCCAATGCCATCATCCTCCATTAATGGGTATGTATACTATGTATCATTCATTAATGACTATTATCGTAAAAGACCTGGACATATTTGAAGTGTTCAAAAAGATCAAGGAATTGAAAGCCTTGATAAGAGAACCCTTCTGTAAGGAAGATTAAGATACTCAGGTCAGATAATGGAGGAGAATATACCTTGAAAGAGCTCATGAACTTCTGCAAATTTGTTGGGATCAAGATCCCCAACAAAAATAGTGTAACTAAATGGAAGAATAGAACCATGCTGGAAGCTGTGCAGATCAAGATCTTCCTATGTGCTTATGGGCAGAAGCAGCAATGATAGTTGTTTATGTGCAGAACCGATTATCCCATAGCACACTTGGGCTCAAGACATCGGAATAAATGTTCACCGGAAAGAAGCCAGAGGTAATCCATCTCAAAATATTTGGCTGTCCAGTGTTTATTCATATACCGAAAGAGAAAATAAACAAGCTGGAACCCTACGGAAAGAAGGGAATATTTGTGGGATACTATGAGGTATCCAAGGCCTTTATAATCTACATACCTGGTCACCACCATATTGAAATCAGCAAGGACATGACCTTTGATGAAGAAGCAACACTTAAGAAATCAAGAAGATGCCAGCTTGAAGATATATATGAAGAGGAACCTGAAAATCCCAGGATTACAAAATCCGTGAGGGAAGTTCCCAGAACTACAGAACCTGTAAGGGAAGTTGTAACTTCCCCTGATGAGGAGACTCCTGAAGATCATGATATAACAAAAGTTCAAGAACCTCCTCATATGACCTGCTCCCATAAAATAAATTATGCTTGGGCAAGAGAGCTTATAAAAGATGGAGAGAAGTATGGTGTTCCAGAAGGAACCATAAGACAGGTGAAAAGACCAAAGCCATTCTCCAATTACACGGCTTTGATGTGCAATCTACTTCATGAAAAACCTACATGCTTTGAAGAGGCCATTCAAAAGAAGGAATGGGCAGATGCCATGACAGAGGAATACCAATCCATAATAAAGAATGATGTATGGGAAATAGTTCCCAGACCAAAAAGTAAGGATGTGGTATCATCAAAATGGCTCTTCAAAATAAAACATGTTGTTGATGGAAGTATTGAAAAATATAAAGCAAGATTTGTCGCTCGTGGCTTTTCCTATAAGGAAGGCATTGACTATGAAGAGACATTCACTCCTGTGGTCAGATACACTTTGATCAGAACCATTATAGCTCTTGCAGCCAAGATGAAATGGAAGCTGCACTAGATGGACGTAAAGACAACTTTCCTGAATTGTGTTATCGAAGAGGAAGTGTATATAGAGCAACCCCAAGGATTTGAGGTTGAAGATAGGAAGTCTCATGTCTGCCGATTGAAGAAAGCCTTATACAAATTGAAGCAAGCTCCCAGATCTTGGTATGGTCGTATATATAGTTTCTTGACGAGCTTAGGCTTTACCAAGAGTAAAGCAGACTCAAATATCTACTTCAAAATTATGGATAATGAATCAGTAATCTTACTGCGGTATGTGGATGACGTATTCTTAATTGGAGAAGAAAATCTCATCGCTAAATGTAAAAAGATACTTGTCGCAGAATTTGAAATGAAAGACCTTTGCCTAATGCATTACTTCTTAGGTCTTGAGGTATGGAAGAGTCCAAAAAGGATCTTTCTTAACCAAGGGAAGTACACAGTCGAAATATTAAAGAGATTCGACATGCTAGAATGTAAGTCCATGAATACACCCATGGAAACGAAGCTGAAGCTGCTGGTCGATACTTCGTCAGACTTGATAGATGCCACACTGTATAGACATATCATTGGATCACTGATGCACCTGATGAACACCAAACCAAACATTTGTTTTGTAGTGAACACCTTGAGTCAGTTTCTGGTAGAGCCCAGACGTGTTCACCTAGTGGCTGCAAAACATGTGATGAGGTACCTTAAAGGTACAATGGATTATGGTCTCAGCTATAATGGAGATCATGACTTCACATTGAGTGGATACACTGATGTAGATTGGGCAGGAAGCATTGTTGATAGAAAAAGCACTTCCAGAAGTTGTTTCAGCTTGAGATCAGCCATGATCTCGTGGCAGAGTAGGAAGCAATCTAGTATTGCTCTCATCACATCGGAAGCAAAGTACATTGCCACATGTTCTACTAGCTGTGAAGATATATGGCTTCAAAAGTTGTTGACTGGACTATTTGACTTGGATATGAGAGCAACCGTGATTCTATGTGACAACCATAGCTGGATAAAGATGACAGAGAATCCTATATTCCATGATAGGTCGAAGCACACAGATATCCGCTATCATTTCATCTGCGACATGGTACAGAGAGGAGCCTTGAAGCTCCAATACATTAGCACGGATGAACAGGTTGCTGATGTGATGACCAAACCTCTATCTCATGTAAAGTTTGAAAACTTTCGAGATAAGCTTGGTATAGTCCAAAAGGACCCTCCCTGAAAGGGGGAGTATATATATATATTCCTTGCTTCTGACCTCATTGTTAGACGTAAAGAGAGATGATGTGTGATTCCTTGCTTCTGACCTAGCTGTTAGACGTAAATCAATATGATTCCTCGCTTCTGACCTCGTTGTTAGACATAAAGCGAGATGTTGATGTGTTCCTTGCTTCTGACCTAGTTGTTAGACGTAAAGCAAGATGATATATATATACCTTGCTTCTGACTTAGTTGTTAGACATAAAGCAATATGTGACTGACACTGAGCTACCGAATTTTCAGCTATGACATTGAGCCAATGTAGTACTGTGATGTGCCAGCCTAGTGCTGTGATGAGGTATCATTTTATTGATACATATTGATGCAGATGATGATGGCATTCTTTCGAGAATGATGATGCTGTCAATGAAGAAAACTTCTGATGACTCGTAAATTTGCTAGCCAATGTTTCAAGATGATATTGACGATACTATCCTGTTGATGCCACTGATGATGCAGACCTCTCTCGCTTGATGTTGTTGAAGAATACCCTTTTTGTTAAGGGGGAGTGTTAAAATAATGTAACTACAGAGAGTATTCTTATTATTATTGTTGTTTTATTCATAGGATTAATCCCCATTGTGGATTAATCATGTCGGTAATTGTATTAGGACCAAATCCCCTTTTGCAAATTGGTCAATAGACAATTATAATAGGCAGAATAAGAAGTTGTCCCCGACAGTTAATTAAGAGACCCAGAAATATAATAAAGGTGGGTTTACCCAGCCAGATTGAGAAGTCGACCCTGCCAGTGAAGAGACACTTCACACGTGCCAGAACTTGTATAAATATAGGAGGTTAGTGCCTCATTTGAACACAACTCACTTGCTCATTCTCTTATGAGGCAAGATGCAATTACCAATTGGAGAGAAGAGGAGAAGAGTGGTGCATCTCTTGGAGAGGACTATTTGTATTGGTTTAAGATATCTCTTGACATTGTATTGGCAATTTATGATAAGGAAGTTTTTGCTGGGTTTTCTTCCCCTAGAGGGTTTCCCAGGATAAATGTTGTGTCTCTTGTGAATGTGTATTTCTCAGTGATCTTGTTCTTATGTTTCTATTATCTATTCCAATGCAAAGAACTATAATAATGGCATAAACATTAACAAAATCCCTCCAACATATTTCCAATACAAAATTCCATTTAAAATACAATACTTCATAGCTTTAAGTTTAAAAAATCTATCTTTAGTTTTGATTAAACCAGGAGGAGCTTGTAAATGATGTAAAACAAAAATCATGTCGGCATACCAGGGAGAGGTTGAGAAAACCTCTTTAACTTGTGGAGTCGGATGCTCTTCTTGTTCATCCACTGCAGCTAGAAAATTAATATCCAAAGCATGAAAATTTGACTCAGCCATCAATTTAGCTAATCCTTGACCCTTAATGAGCTTGGTAGGTTTGATCTCAATATCATATTCAAGGATAACAACAATCCATCTACCCCTTTTTCCATTAGGACTGTCTTGGTTCATAATATCTTTTACCATAGAACTTGGGACATAAGCAATAATGTGTGAGTGGAGAATATATACTCTAAAATATTTGATTGCTTTCACCAAAGAAAAATCTTGCTTTTCCATGATGTTATAATTCAATGCAGCATCTCTCAAGGATTTACTGAATAAAGAAATAGGTTGTTCATGGCCTTCACTGTTCTTCTGCAAAAGAACTACTGCAATAGTATGCTCAGAGGCAAAAGACAATAGGAGGAATTCTTTTGTGTAATTAGGGATGATAAGCATAGGGGCTTGATCAAAGGAATGTTTTGCTTCTATGGTCCATTTTATTTTTGTATCTTTTTTCAACATATTTGTTATATTTCTAAGAAGTTCTCCCAAGTTAGGGATAAAACTTCTTAGAAAGTTCATTTTTCCAATGAAAGATTGTAATTCTTTTATGTTTCTGGGATGATCTATTTTTTGAATGGCTTCAATTTTTATAGGATCAATTTTAATTCCATCCTTTGATATGATATTTCCAAGTAGTTTACCTTCTTCTAGACCAAACAATTTTTTCTTTGGATTAAGTGAAAATCCAAATCTCCTGCATTTTTCAAAAACTCTTCTAAGGTGGAGTAAGTGTTCTTCATTTGTTTTTGAAAAAACAGTGATATCATCTAGGTATATACCAATGAATCTTCCAAGTTCATCCACAAAAGAAATATCCATTGCTCTCTGAAATGTATCCCCAACATTCATTAAAACAAAAGACATTTTCACATACATGAAAGTGCCCCAAGGTGTATTAAATGTTGTTTTTTCTTGATCATCAGGGTGGACTAAAACTTCATTGTAACCAGAAAAACCATATAATAGATAAATTCTACTAGACCCAACTACCTTATGCAAAATATGGTCCATTTTGGGCAACGGATAGTTGTCTTTGAGAGAGAATTTATTAACGTTTCTGAAATCAATGCACAGTCTGATTTCTCCACTCTTCTTCCTGGTTGGAACTAAATTTGATACCCATTTATAAAATCTTATTGGGACAATGATTTTAGCATCATACATCTTTTTTATTTCTTTTTCAATCAGAGGCATCAAATTTGGATTAATCCTCCTAATTTTTTTTTTAAAAGGATTTTGATCTTCTTTTATGGGAATTTTATTCTGTATAATGAGAGTGTCATAAGAATTCAGATCTTCATAGCTCCATGAAAAATTTCTATAAATTCTTTGACTATTCTATATATTTCTATTTTTGAGCAGGGTAAAGATTTTGACAGTTTAATCATCTTTGGTTCTTTTTAAATTCCTATGTTGCAGTCCTCAACTTCCTTTCCAGTAGGTTCAATTTTAGGGTTTTTTTCCACATCATCAAAATCAAACAACTCTTCCAAAGGGACTAATCCTTTAGGAAAAATATTATATTTCAATTGAAAAATGTCCAGATATTCTTGTTTTTGATTTATTTCTTCTAAACCTATCTTATCTACATTTTATTTTTCATCATCACTATCAACATCTATGTTAGCACATTCAAATTCATTTTTTGATTGCAAGAAATTTTCAATTTGTTCATCATTTCCAAAAACTTGCCAATACCTGATGTTGTCTGGGACAACAGGTCTTCACTTCACTTCAATTGTGTATTGGTGATTTGGATGAAATGGTATCTTACAAGTAGCTGCTGAGGTATCTAGACCATCAACAAGAATATTTTTTTCTCTGGGAATGGCTAGCAAATCATATTCAGTAAAGCATTGCAGAAAATCTAGGACAACATTTCTGTAGGCTCTCAATATTGGGTGCTTAACAGAGTATTCACCTTTGATATGTTTTATTATTAGTTCAGAATCACCCCTTATTGAAATTATCTTAGCACCAATCTTCTTTAATAGTTTCAAACCTATCATTAAGGCTTCATATTCATCAATATTGTTGGTTCACTGGAAATTTAACTTGTAGGAATGACTTTCTGTATGTCCTATTTTTTAATTTGAAATCCACACACCAACTCTTGATCCTTCCTTACTAAAAACACCATCAAAGTCTAAACTCCACAGAGGTTTGTTTGGTTCATCATATTGTACCATTACTGTTTTTTCTTCTTCAAGGGTTGTTTTGTCTTCCCCAATGTTATCAACATCATCCTCCAGATTGGCAATTTGTCTTTCCATGTCTCCATCATTGTACAAAATAAAAGAATAAAGGTCTGAATGAACATAATATAAGGGATAATTTTGTGGTTTGTCCTGACTATTGACCATGTATTTCATCAATGTCTCCCTATATAATCTCCTATGTTGACCAAATAATGGGATGGTGGCATAAGACATGTCTAGTTGTAGGGTACCTTGTAACTTGTCTCCCCATGAGTGAGACAATAAAATTCCATATTTAGGAGGTATGTCTGCAACAAATATGTCCATTACCATGCTCTTGGCTAGAATTTGTGCTAAAGTAACACACAAATCTTTGATAAGACCTATGCATTTTACTTTACTTGAATAAAAAGAATATAAATCTTTGTAAGGTCTAGTGATATCAAGTCCTAATTTCTCCATAACAACCTTAGTCCATCATGGCATTGTGCAAAGTTTTGTCATGAATGTTCAAACTGACATAAAAAGGAGGTACAACACCACTTTCAGATTTTCCATCAACTTCAAGCCCAAATAATAACTCTGGTTGATCATCATCAATGTTTACTATATTTGTACCCGTTCCTACCTCTATGTTCAGATCTTTTATCACTTGTGATCTGTAAGCATTATTATTCATTAACTATGTTATAGGAATGAGTATCTTGAGTTTTAGCAATTCACTTTCCAAGTTGAATGTGTTTTGAGTTTTATTTTGGTTAAGGAAATATGATTTCTCAACAACATTCTTCTTTGAAGTATCTTTAGGCTGGCCAGTGGAGGGAACATCAGTTTGAGTTGTCTTTGAGACAAAATCAGATGTTATTTTGGTTAGGACCTCTGATTTTTTCTTTGGGGGACTATCAGGAACTTTCTTGGCAAGTGTATCTGTTGTCTTTCTAAATTCAAAAGATTTCTTAGTTGGATTATCATTAGACTTCTTACTTCTTAGGTTATACTATCTATGAACCTCCATAATTGCATTTTCAAAAGCTTGTTGTTCTGATTCTTCCTCATCAACTTTAGTTTGTGAAAGGAGGAAAAGATCATGTTCTTATTGGGTAAGAAAAATAGAATCCTTATCATTTATTCCCATTAGATTAATGTGAACATCATCAAGTCCCTCAATTGTTTCTTCCCCTTCATCAACATAATTTTCTTGAAAAGGATCTCTAATCTGTTGATCTGGGCCTCTTTGTTCTCTTTGTCTAATTTGGGGTGGATTTCTCCTAAAATTAGGATTTTTGATTTGGGGACCAGGTTGATTTTCTCTTGGTGGATTCCTATCAGTGATGTCTAATATTTCCATCATCCTTTCCATGGTTATGACTAAGGAGTCTATTTTAACATAACATAAGAGGTAGATGGTTCTTCTTTGATAGTTACTCTCCTCTCTGTTCTTTGTCTAGCTCTCTTAGCTAACATATTTGCCTCTACACTCACAACACATCTTTTCATTTCTTCCAAAGTTGCAGGGTTTCTCTCTCTCAATTGATAAGACATGTCAACATCAAAACCATCAAGGAATTTGAACAAAGCTAAGCCTTGAGGAGGTTTAATGTTTGTTGGAATTGCATTATAAATATTGTTAAATCTAGTGCAATAATCCTTTAGACATTCCCCTTGGTTTCTTTTAATACTTTCATATTCAAATAATATTTGAAGTGGATTTTTCTTGACTTCCCATCTATTGAGATTTGATTGGTGAAAGGCAGTAATGTCATTAAGGCTAGAATCTGGTAAGGATTTGAACCATTTCCTAACTTCTCCATTTAAGATTTGGGAAAATAACCTCATTTTTACATCTTCCTCATCAACTTCTTGCAGGTCAAAGAAGTCATTCATCTTGTCAACATGTTTTTGTGTAGTCATGTTTCCAGTGACATCAAACTGAGGAATCCTAGTTTGATAATCCTGGGGCATATTGTGTAAGGGAGTAGCCAAAATGAGGAGAGCATATCTTGCTACCATGATTAGTGGGGGAGGATGAATATCATATGAGATTATGGAAGGTGTGGGTGCAAAAACTCATGTGACAGGTTGGATCACAACCTGTAAAGTTATTGGAGAAGTTGTGGAAGATATGGAAGAGGCAGGGCTGGAAGATATAGGATTTACTGATTGAGGATTGATAGATGATGCAGAGATGGTCATGGAAGAAATATCAACAGACTGTTGAATGTAGTCTTTATGAAAATCTTGATCAAAGTATGATGCTATATCTTGTAACTTCTCAATTTTTTGTAGGATTTGTTGATCAAGATATGACCCAGGAGAGTGTCTTTCAAGGCTATTAGGTTGAAGGATAGCTTGATATAAAATTGTTTCATCCACAAAGCTATTAGATTTGGTTTTGAATAGGCTATGCTCAAATGGTAGATCAAACTGGATGTCTTGGATTGTGAGAAAACTTCTCTGGAAGAGAGGTTTCCCTAGGACGAGGACTACTATTCCCTTGACTTTCTGTTGAACTTCTTTTTTTGATCAATTTTTCAGGATTATCTACTACTTTTATAGGTTCTGGATCAGGATGAGATCTGGTATGAATTCTTTTTGGATCCAGAACTTAAACTTTAAAAAACCTAAATAATTATCTACAACTTTTTACAACCTCTTAACATTTATCTCTTAAGATTGTAGATCTTTGATTGTACAGAAATAAATTTTTCTTACTTAGGGAAGATAATTCATAAAGTTGGAAAATTTGTTCAATCCCCAGTATGGTCACCACTATGTTATCACTCTGTAATTTGTAGAGTTTGTAGAAGAAAAGACATAGGTAACTACCAAACCACTTTGGAAGATGGGATCTAGCCCTACCAACTTTAGAGAGGGATCTCTCTATAGGATTTATATTTGTTTGTGTTGGCATGTTTTACAGGAAGCCTGTTCTTGTCATTGATGAAATAAAAACAACGACGATGGAAAACAAGAGAGATCAAAGCTCAAAAGGAAAAATGCAGTACAAAAATGTGATCAGGATCAACATCTCCATAGGACAAACTATGGCCGTTGAGAATTCGAATATCCGAATACCCGATAGTCATTAGATCAATTTTGAGTGGAAGGAAAGGATAAGCTGAAATATATGAGATCTTGATCACCTGAATATCCGTCAACTGTTGATCATTTTATAGTGGAAGGATAGTTTAAGTAGAATAGTCACAGTCTCAGAGTAAATGGTGGCCATACATCTGAATGCTTGATTAAGTCCCAACCATCGGATTAAGTAAGAAAGGATCGAATATGACCATTGATCTAGTTCTGTGATATAAACATGAATCATCAGATCCAGTTGAAGAAATCATATTGGAAAGGTTGAAAGTCCTAAAAGGTCAAATTCCTGGTGTGAGCGAGGACCATTGATTTGATGAGGAATTTGTGGACTCCGGATAAAAGATTTATGGGAAAGCGTGAAGGTTGAGAATTGAAATCACCGAAGCCCAAAGTAGCGAAGTAGATATCGACCATTGATCGAGAAAGGGTACACAATACCATTGATCTAGTTGAGAGGTAAAATCCCCGAAGTAGAGGTAGAGTCGTCGATTGATAGGAAAGGTGTCCGCAGATCATCGACTCCAAAATATTGATGTATGGAAGAAATGAGAGTTTGAGAATTGAAAGTCCCGAAGGCTGGACTCGCGAAGGATATTCTGATCGTAGATTCAGGGAGATAGGTGTCAATATATCTTCTACTCTAGAATATTGTCATATGAGAAAAGAGATATTTGAGAGTTGAAACTCTCGAAGATCGAAAGGTCAGAATCAATCGTAGTCGTTGATTTGGAAGGAAGCTATGTGTCGATGGATCGTGGAGATCTGGGATTGCACATAGAAGGAGAAAAGGAAGGAAGATAGCAGTCGTTGATCAAGTGGCATCGCCAAGGGATTGGAGATCAATGGTAATGCTCAATTGCGAGGCCAAAACATGCTCGGGTCTTAATTTTTCATGAGTGGTCCACAATCAAAACCATGGTATCACCAAAGGCATACGTGGAGCTCTGTAGTGAATTGTGGGGCAAAAAGAGGATTTCCCTCAAACCACCTTTGGTTGTACCTGCAATCACGTGGTCACATGAGAGCATCACCCAAGGTCACATCAGCGGAATTTTGGGGAAGGAACTATTGCTGCTAGGCTCCACATCGGAGGTTACAAATTGAAAAGTAAAAAATCATCTGCGGGTATAATCCAACAACGTTTATCAAACTAAATCTGATCGAAGCTCTGCTATTTCATCTCATGATTTCTTAATCAGTTATGATTCAGTTACACTAACTGAATCATTGTTCCTGAGCGGTTGAATCATTTTTCCTGAACGTTGAATCATGATTCCTGAGCATTTCTTTGAGATTCCCAACTTGAGCATTGGATATGCAGAGTGTAATGAATGATGAGAGTAGGGATAAAAGAAAAATGCAGTGATAGAGAGAGGTTGTTGTTTCTCTATAAAAAGTAGTTGAACTGTAAGCAATGAAGTTGTATAGCATGAATTGAGGGAGAAAATGAAGAGATGAAGAACATAAGTTGGATAGAGAAGAAATGGTGAAAACAATAGACTGTACAAGAACTTAAGCGCAAGAAGATGCGAGCAGGAAGACACTGATGCAGGTAGAGCAAAGCGGTGTAGCAGAACAATGATGAGACTGGTAAGCCATTGATAAATACTATATCACTGTAATAAATTTCACCAAGCAAAGATTTATATCTCAGGGTGGTATGGTGGTGCTAGGGAGGATTGTTTTTGTCAGAGTTTCAAGTGGGTGCTTGAACACAAGGAGTTTTAGCTTCCATCTGGTTGCATCCAGAAAAACCAGTGTGGTAGGGTGGTGCAAGGGAGAACCATAGTTTTCTGTTATACAGGTTGGTGCCTGTGTGACTGGAAGTTGGTGCTTCCACGCAGTTGGTGTTGGAACACTCAGTGAGTTTGTGCTTCCTTCTAGTGGGTGCTAGAGAAACCAAAGGGTTGGTGATCTCTACAAGTTGCATCTTGTTAAAGAATAGGCTGTAGCCTCATTTTGAGTTGGTGCTCAAAGATTGATGATGTACAAAACTTAAAAGACTACCTCTCATTCTAAGAAGAAGAGGTTTTCTCCCTTTGTGGGTTTCCTCGTAATATCTTTCTTTGTGTATATCATATGTGTGATTGATGTTTATTATTTCTTTTGTTCATGACTTGCATAATATTGATGATAACTTGGAGAACATTAAATAATATTTCAATAGGCATAAATTTGTTTAAACACAGTAACAAATGATTCACTCCCCCTCTCAGTTGCCTTAGTATTTCCAACAATTGGTATTAGAGTGGGTTCCTTTTAGCTAAAGGTAGATCAGTAAGCTTAAACATGACAAGTCATGAAGGAAATTCAACCGATAAGCCTCCTCTGTTTGATGGAATTCTTTTTTCTTTCTAGAAGATTAGAATGAGAACATACATTATGGCCTTAGGTGTTGATGTTTGGGATGTTGTAGAGACTGGATATATGAAACCTATTGTGCTAGCTTCCAAAGATGATAAGTTAGAATTTAGCTTCAATGAAAATGAAATGCATGTTATCTTGAGTGGGCTTGCTGAAGCTGAATTTGTAAAGGTAATGCATCTTGATTTTGCCAAAGGGATGTGGGATAAACTCATTAGCAGTTATGAAGGAAATTAGAAAGTAAAAGATGCCAAAATTCAGACATATAGATTGAAATTTGAACAACTAAATATGAATGAGGATGAAACTGTTAATAAATATTTCTTAAGAGTTGAGGAGATTGTGAATGCCATGAAGGGTCTTGGTGAGAATATTGAAGATGTTTTTTTAGTTCAGAAGATTTTAATATCTCTACCTAATAGATTTAATCCAAAAGTTTTTCCAATAGAAGAACTGAATGATCTTAAGATTTTGTCTATTAATAAACTCCTAGGAATTGTGACTGCTTATGAAATGAGGATTGGTAAAGATAAACCCACCTCTAGAGAAACATCATTTAAAGAAGATAATAATGAGGATTCTGAGCCTGATGAAGTTGAAGAAAAATTTGTGAGAAGACTAAAGAAAGGATCAGGTAAGTACCAAGGCAAGTTTCCCTTCAAGTGTTTTAACTGTGGAAAGATAGATCACTTTGCATATAAATGTCCACACAAGAAGCAAGACCATAACTCTGAAGGTGAAAAGAAGTACAAATCCAAGAGATTTGGTAAAAATAAAAGTTTATGTGTAAACAATGATGACTCTTCAGGAGACACAGATAGTGATTATTCTTGTGAAGATAAGGTTAATGAATTTATGCTTATGGACAAAGAGGATTATGATAATAAAATCACAAGAAGTGATGTTAATGATGAATAATATGTGGTTGACTTGGAAGGAGAACTGATCAATGCTCTAGAAGAAATTATGAGACTCAGATTTAAGAAGAAAAAGAAAAAACAATTGTTGATACAGTTCGAGAAAGAAAGTAAAAAACCTAATGAAGACTTTGCCTTGCTAAAAGTGGAATTAGAAGAGGGAAAGAAAATAGAGGACATTCTAAAACAACAGTTATCAAAGAAGAAGGCAAGATGTGAAGCTTTGGAAGAAGAGGTAGTAAAAACTAGAAAAAAAATGGAGAATTTTAAAGCATTGTATCTCCAAAAAATTCCAAGCATTAAAGCCTCAACAGAACTAAACGACATTCTGAGAAAACAAAGATCTCCTTTGTTGAAGACTAGTTTAGGTTATGTAAGTGGTTTAAGAAACAAACAGTCGGAAAAAAAGAGTCAGTAAAGATGATCAAGTTCCAAGTCAGCAGACAATCAGACCATGTGATTACTCTACCACCAAAAGCTAATAAAGACAAGATGATCCTTGATAAAAAAGAAAGATATCGGAAGATGGAGCAAAAAATTCTAAGAATAAGGCCATCCTTCAGGTACCAAAATTTATTCCATGGTTACTATTTTTACTGCTCTAATTTTGGTCATAAGATTGCAAATTGTCAAATTAAGTTTAGAGACATGCAACTGAGGATATCAAGAAATAAACAATGTTTGCAAGATAGAACTAAATAGCCAATGAGTAGACAAAGTTGCACCAATAACTTTGACCTATTGAACAATGAGCTCGAATTCTATAACTGTCATAACTTCGGCCACAAAGCTGCAAAATTCCATCTAAAGAATTACAAAGAAGATCCATGGATAAAACCCTTAGCTATAAATGTCAACGCATGGAAAAAGAAAGATAGTGAAAATGTGGTCTAGTACTTTCAGCTCAAAAACAAAAATACCCCTGGTATATAGATAGTGGATGGTCCAAGCACATGACTGGAGAAAAGGATAAGTTTGTTTCTATAAGTAAAAGAAAAACATGAAATGCGACCTTTGGAAATGATGAACCAGGTAAAATCAAGGGTAAAGGGATGGTGAGTTTGAGTAATGGAAAAGGAAAAGCCCAAGATGTTATGCTTGTAGATGGGCTGAAACATAATTTCCTCAGTGTAAGTCAAATGTGTGATAGAGGATGTGAAGTGGTGTTCACTTCCAAAGATTGTAAGATAAAGTCTGTAAACTCAGGACAAGTGGTGGCTAAAGGCATAAGAACAGATAATAATGTATATGTGCTGAAAAAAGATAGAGAAGAGTGTCATATAAGCAAACATGATGAAATATGGCTATGGAATATGAGACTTGGACACCTAAATTTTGATCATCTAATCAAACTTAGTAACAATGGGGCGGTAAAAGATCTTCCAAATATATCAAAGCCATATGATTTTGTAAGTAAACCTTGCCAAATAGGAAATCTTACTCGGACACAATTTAAATCTAAGAACTTTGCATCAACATAGAAACCTCTTCAGTTAGTACATATGGATTTATGTGGATCATTAAAGAAGGAAGGTACATGAAAAGAAAATTATTTCATGTTGATTATTGATGATTATTCTAGACTTACACGGGTTTCCTTTCTAAGAGAAAAATCTGAAGCATTTGAAAAATTCAAAGTGTTTAAGGCTCTGACTGAGAATCAAACAGGAAAAATATTGAAGGAAGTAAGGTTTGATAGAGGAGGAGAGTTTAGTTTAGGATACTTCAAATATTTTTGTGATAGACATGGGATCAAAAGAGAGTATACTATTCCAAGGACTCCACAACAAAATTGAGTAGTTGAGAGGTAGAATAGATCAGTTTAGTAGATAGCAAGATCAATGATGAATGAAAAGAATATTGCTCAGACATATTGGGTAGAATAAATTCATACAACTATACATATTATTAACAAATCTCATTTCAGGCCACAAAGTGACAAGACTCCTTATGAACTATGGTTTGGAAGACCTTCTTCAGTCAAGCATTTTAAAGTCTTTGGGAGTAAGTGTTATATCAAGAATAATGATGAAAATCTTGGAAAATATGATGACAGGGATGATGAAGGTATCTTCTTAGGGTATGCTACAAACAATAAAGTATATTGATGATATAACAAGAGGTTTCATAAATTGGTTGATTGTATTGACATAAAAGTTAATGAAGAAATCCTAGTATGAGATGTAAGTAGTGTTGAATAAACAACAAAGGATATAGTTGAAGTTGAAGATGAACAGGTCCAAGAATAAAAAAAACAAGACTCTGAGTCAGATGAAGATACAAATACTCAGGCAAACTCAAATCAACAGAAAACATCAAATCCTTCCTCCAAAATTACTCAAAAGAATCATCCTGCAAGTCAGATAATTGGTGAGAAAGACAAAGGTGTACAAACCAGGAGAATGATAATCAAAGACATCGAGCAATCACATATAGCCTTCATATCCATGATAGAACCCAAGAAATTTAATGAAGCCAGTAAAGATGAAAATTGGTTAAAATCAATGAATGAGAAATTGGATCATATTGAGAAGAATAATACTTGGGAGCTTGTTCCTAGACCTGCAGGTAAGAATGTAATTGAATCCAAATGGGTGTTTTAGAACAAAATGAATGAACAAGGGAAAATTGTTAGGAACAAAGCCAGATTGGTCTATAAGGGGTATGCACAAGTTGAAGGACATGATTTTAATGAAACCTTTGCACCAGTGGCAAGATTGGAATCCATCAGAATGTTTCTTGCCTATGCAAGTCATAAGAAATTTAAAGTATATAAGATGGATGTTAATTCATCATTTCTTAATGGATATATAGAAAAATATGTATATGTGGAGAAACCTGAAGGATTTTCATTGACAGATAATCCTAACTATGTCTGTAAGTTGAAAAAGGCATTATATGGACTGAAACAGGCACCACGAGCCTGGTATTATAGACTGGAAAAATTTCTACAGGACAAAGGGTTCAATAAAGGTACTGTTGACAGTAATCTATACATTAAGTTTGAAGGTGATGATTTATTAGTTGCTTTGGTTTATGTAGATGGCATTATTTTTGGATGCACTAATGACCCTTCAATTCAATGGTTTGCTAATTCAATGTAGACTGAGTTTGAGATGTCCATGATAGGAGAACTGTCATATTTTCTTGGTTTACAAATCAATCAGAGTTCTGAAGGGCTATTTATCTCACAAGAAAAGTATTTGAAAGAGATTTTGAAGAAGTTTCATATGGAAGATTCCTCTCCTGCTAGTACACCTATGGTAGTTGGTTTCAAGCTTAGTAAAGATGATATTTCACCTGATGTTGATCAAAGAACATATCGATCAATGATAGGCAGTCTTCTGTACATCACAACATCCCATCCTGATATAATGCAAGCTATTGGAATGGTAGGTCATTATCATTCAACTCCTAAAAAAAGTCATTTAGCAACTGTTAAGAGGATATTCAAATATTTGAAGGGTACAATGACTTGTGCTCTTTGGTATCCTAGAAATAAGAATTTTCAATTAACTGCATATTCAGATGCTGATTGAGCAAACTGTTTGGATGAGAGAAAGAGAACTAGTGGAGGTGAATTCTTCTTAGGTGATTCATTAGTAGCATGGATTAGTAAGAAGAATGTATCTATTTCATTATCAACTACAGAGGTAGAGTACATTGTTGTTGCTACTTGCTGCACTCAGATTTTATGGATGATAGAAACTCTTGCAGATTTGAAGGTAACTTATATTGATCCAATTCCACTTCACAGTGATAACATGTAACACCTTGTTTCCCCTAGTCTGTAAATATAAATTTATTGGCCAAAAACTATGGCAAACTCAAAGTGTGAATGTTTGATTTGATGGACCTTTGTATGAAAGGTCGATGAATGTAAATCCTATTATTTTTAATAGATAATGGAAACGTGTTTCATAACTACTGAGAAGGGGACATGCTAAGGAAGACCACGATTGCTAATGAAAAGGTGGTGGAGGGGACCTGGAATGGTTGTGTTAACCTTCACCGAACCAGTACCATGCTGGAATTAAATTTCTCAGATCATAACAACCCTCTGACCAGGAATAAATTCCCGTCAGGTTGGTAAGTGGTAAGGGATGGGGAAGACTACCCATCGTAAAGGCT
>ML788857.1:664872-677598 GCA_009831015.1 Picea engelmannii | reverse complement strand
CGAGCCACACATAATCTTTCCGAGGGAGGCAAGAAAGGAGGCGTGGTGGACAAAGGGAGACAAGAGGAGAATGCAGAGGCAAGAGCAGAAATTCTTGGGTTTGAGGAAGGATTGAAAAGAGAAAAGTGAGTTCTGATCATGGGAATGGAGACTAAGTCAGGAGAATGAGAGTAACCTTCGTCCTCATCTATTCCTGTGTAGGGAGAAGGAGAGTAACCTTCGACCCTAACTTCTGTTGATCTAGAAGTAAGAGACTGAATCTCAAAGCATCGTGGCCTAAGCTCGAGGGTGGCCAGTGATAAATCCATTGGGAGTGATTGAGCCTATGGTTGGGTGGAAACAAGCACCCCTCTCAGCAGTCGCATCCCACCTTATGGTTCTGATAAGTGTTTCTTTCATGATTTTTGCTTCAACTGGAAATAATGAATGCATGCTTATATTTATATGCCTATAACTTGTTTCCGTATTGAATGATTTAGTTAAAACTATGCATTCATAATTTGAGGAATTTTATATCTTCTTGATTTTTCCTTATGCTCTAGTTTAATTCCTCGAGAATACTCTTCCTAGAGAATTTCATCACCGTCTTAGAATCAAGTGAGTACTTACCTGATTTCGGGGGTAGAACCCCGCAAACACTACGAGGACAGAGTCTATTAAGCTCATGAGAGGTAGTGTAGGTGTGTACCGAGTCTCTGCAAGGTGGGAAGAGACTGATACCTTCTTAAGTCTTAAAGTCAAGGAACGAACATAAGGAGTGCACTGAAGAATGCTTCCAAGCATTACGTTCAAGAGAAAGAGTGAAAAAACCTTAAGCTTTTCAAAGCCATTGAAGCCCATGAAGAATAGTAAGGTTCAAGTATCGAAAGGGAATATCCTTTCGTTTAGAAGATGAATGGATGAGATTCATTCCGGAGGACCCAGGGTCTGTCACAATCATTAGGTTTGAATAAGGGGAGCAGGGTTAACACCTCGACTCCTTTAGTCTTCCCAATATCGCACATCGGGAGATTCAACACGTTGGCACGACTAAACTCCCGAAACCCAAAATTGTGACGTGCTTTGGGCCATATATCTAAGGATCTATCAGGACCCTCCTTGACCGTCGGATTGGCGAAATCGGGGATTCGCACATCATAATTTTCACACGTTGGTGCGACTAAACTCTTGAATCCCAAAGTTGTGATGTACTTTGGTCCATTGGATCAAGGAAGGTCATGGACCATCGATTTGACATGAGAAAATTAACGCAAGAGTTTGTGGGAAGTCGAAATTCCCTAAGAACCAAGCTTAGAAGAGATAAATGCCTTTGTGAAGCACAGATGGGGTCCGAGAGGTGAACTTGTATCAAGTTTGTAAGTTCAGGAGGAGGAACTACAGTGATTGTTGGATCAATCATCATGAAATATTTGGACCGTCGAATCATAGTCCAGACAATGAGGAGTGAGCACAGAGGAGAACAAGTCTTAGCCATTCGGTCTGAGCGTAAAAGAATCATGGCCGCCCAATCAAGGTAAACTACACTAACTATAGGCCTTGAGGGTACATGAGAGGAACGGGTTCCGAAGTCCCGAAATCATCAGAACCATCCATCCAGGAGGACATGTGGCAAGAGTTCAACATTTCGCTGATCTGCGACTCAGGAAAGTCAAGGGGTGGAGTTGTAAGAATTCACAAAATGTGAACTCATGATTTGATCGTAGTCGTCGATCGAAGGGATAATCGGGACCATTGATCTGTGGTGAGGAGATATCAACATTTTGGATATCAGGAGAAGGGAGGTGAGTGACCCTCCAACTTTGAAAAAATGTGAAGTCCCGATAAGCGCTTGAGGTTGAGCACCGGGTCACAGCCGATGGTCATATGAAGGAGGATATAGTAAGTGTTAGGCCCTTGTTGGGAGATTGGAGATTGGGAAGAGTCAACGTGACTCACACGCGACGCACCCGTTAGTTAGGCTTGTGGTCACATGGAGGGGGCTTGCACGGGTTAAGTCTCGCAAAGACCCATGGGTCAATTTCTTACAGATTCCAGTAGGGAACCAAAAAGCTTCTTCAACTCATAAATTTTGAAGGTCCATTGACCAAGTTAGAGACCATGGATGAAGGATTCGACTAATTGAGGAAAAGGAGAATTTTTTTTATTATTATTATGCCCCGTCGTGGGTATGTTACAAATTGGTATCAGAGCATGGTTATAACACTTGGCTTGCTTGGGATCATGGAAAATTCGCTTAAAAAATCTATTTGGAGTACTTTCAAAAGAGTGACACTCTACCTTACCTCTTTCTTAAAAAGGTATGGTTAAAAAGGTTATTAAAGAAAAGAATGAAGCTTTCTACTATGTGTATGCATTTAAGAAACTGAACTGTGTATTGTTCATGAACTAATAAATTGTTGGATAATGATAAGTGTTTTTGTCAACACTCGAGAAGTCAGTGAATCATGGGAAAACTCCAAGACTAAAGGATGGTGACATGTCGTGAAGTTGGGGATGGCTCCCACAATAGAGACAAAGAATCCAACGAAAGGAGGGCGGTGGAGACCCTTGCAAATCTGGCTAAAACTATAAGGAGCCTCAGGGGCGAGTTACAAAGTTTCAAGGATGACAATGAGAGATGTATAAATGAGTAATAGAAACAAACTGAAATTAACGCAATCTTTCTACAGAGCTTATCCAACATACAGAGGCAATTGCAGCACAAACCCGTGACCAATCATGCAGACTGACGACACAAAAAGAGAGGTCAGAGTCCAAGTGAGACCTAAAAACATGACTCCATAAGTGACTCCACTGGGAGAAGTACCATGAAGAAGGTCCAACCTGGAGGCAGGGGACACTCATTGGGAGAGTCCTATGGAAAGGGAGCTGACAACTCCGAAGGATCTTCTATTAGTAGTGCCAGCTTGCATTCTCAGAGGAAGGGAAAGAAACGGAAGCATTCTAGAACCCATGATCCTGAAGAGTTCAATAAATCCAAACCACCCTCCTTCGATGGAGAGATTAAGAGGGGAGAAGAGGTGGAAGATTGGTTGCTTGTTTTAAAGAAGTATTTCAGAGTCCATGACTACTCTGAAAACTTGAAGGCTCAAATAGCCATCTTCAACCTGAATGGAAAGGCTTTCATATGGTGGGAAGAACTTAGGAATGTGAAAGGAGTCCATGAGAAGGACTTGTCATGGAAACAGTTTGATAAATACTTCAGGAAGCAGTATCTATCATAAAAATACATGGATGGAAAAACTAAGGAATTCTATGAACTCCGGCTGGGGCAGCTCACCATAGAGGAATTTGTCAATAAATTCATTGAACTACTAAGGTATGTACCCTACATAAAAGATGAAAAAGAAAAAATGCAATGGTTCATTAATGGGTTACCTCTGACCTACCAAGATAGGATTGAGTTCGATGAACCAAGGACCTTAGAAGAAGCTATCTGGAAGGCGAGGTATTTTTATGAATAGTTTGGGAGAAAAACAAGACCTCGCGAGGACTAGAAGAAGAAGAATAGTTCGGGATTCCAGAAGAAAAGGTTTAACTCCTCAAGATTTTATAACTATGGAAAATATTCTATGGGGATCGTTCCTACTAGAAGTGTATATCAGAAAAATTTCCCCTCTCAAAGTGGAAATAAATCTTTTCAGACAGTCCCAACAAAGATCGATAACCTAAAGAAGGAACCATTAAAATGATGGGGTTGTGGAGAAAATCATATATTGAGGGACTTCCCACACAAACAACAAAACAGTAAGGGGGTCTACAATATCCAAGAATCTATCACTATCAATGATGTGGCTAGGAACATGCCACAAATATATGCAGCCCTGGACAATAATCAAGCCGACCACCAAGCTTCAGTAGTGGAACTTGAAGGTATGATTGCCAACCATCTAGTTTCTATTTTAATTGACCCAGGTTGTAATTTGAGTTATGTGGCCCCTCAGGCTCTTGATAAATGTGAGCTACAACCAAGTATACATGTTAAACCATGGTTGGTGCAATTAGCCACTAGGACCAAAAGAAAGGTGGCAGAGGCCATACCAGCCTGTCAATTCATCATGGGTGGATTGCCCACCTAAGCAACCCTTAACATACTTCCCTTGGGATTGTATGACTTGTTGATTTCTATGGATTGGTTGGATGCTTATAAAACTGAAGTGGACTATTATCATAAAAATTTAGAATGTGTAAACGAATAAGGGATAAAGATGACCCTCCAAGGGATTCAAAATCCTGTCTTAGTGAGACAAATATCGACCCTTCAAATGAAGAAGTATTGTAGAAAAGGGTGTTCCTTATATACAATAAAGGTGTTGGAATTTGTTGAGGATGACAAACAAAACCTAGAGGACCACCCCATATTAAGAGAATACAAGGACGTGTTCCTCAAAGAAGTACCAGGTCTAGCTTCGAGAAGGTATATTGATTTCTCGATAGAGATTACACCAGGAGTGGTACCTGCATCTAGAACACCATACAAAATGAGCATGCCAGAGCTGGTTGAGCTCAAGCTACAGATAAAGGAGATGATGGACAAAGGCTACATCCGACCCAGTGTATCTCCATGGGGAGTGCCTGTCCTTTTTGTGAAAAATAAAGATGGCACACTCTAACTGTGCATAGATTACAGACAACTCAATAAGGAAACCATAAAGAACAAGTACCCCTTACCAAGAATCGATGACCTGTTCAACCAATTGGGAGGTGCATCCATATTTTCGAAGATTGACCTAAGGTCTGGCTACCATCAAGTCCAGATTAAGGATGAAGACATCCAAAAAATATCCTTCAAGATGAGGTATGGTCACTATGAATTCGTGGTGGTGTTCTTTGGGTTAACCAATGACCCCACCACTTTTATGTGCTTGATGAATAATGTACTCAACAAATTCCTAGACAAATTTGTGTTGGTTTTCATTGATGATATCCTAATATACTCCAAGAATAGGGAGGAGCATGAAGGACATCTTAGACTCGTACTTCAAGTACTAAGAGAGCATCAGATCTACGCTAAGTTTAGCAAGTGTGATTTCTTTCAGAAGCAAGTCCATTACTTAGGCCATGTCATATCTAAGGAAGGGGTGGTAGTAGACCTCGACAAGATCAGATCCATTATGGAATGGACTACCTCGAAAGATGTATCTGATATTAGGTCCTTCATGGGCTTAACACGATACTATAGAAGGTTCATAAAAGGGTTTTCCAAGATTGGTTGTCCAATCACTGCCCTTCAGAAAAAGGGGACTAAATTCATTTGGGTGTCAAAATGTGAAGAAATATTTCAGGAACTAAAATACCTCCTGACCCATGCCCCCATGCTAAAGATTGCGGACCCGGATGATGATTTCCTTATGTGTACAGATTCCTGCAAGGAAGGAATCAAAGGAGTCCTTATGCAAGAGGGACGTGTAATTTGCTACACATCCAGGAAATTAAATAATCATGAGATCAATTATGTGACCCATGACCTAGAATTGGTTGTCATAGTACACACTTTAAAAATGTGGAGGCACTATCTCCTGGGAAGAAGATTTGTTCTTATGAAAGATCATTGTGGATTGAGGCACCTGTTTGATCAACCAAAACTCAATGCCAGGCAAGCTAGGTGGATGGCTCTCCTAAGTGAATTAGATTTCAAAATCAAACACATAAAAGGAAGGGAAAATAGAGTGGTTGATTCCCTTAGCAAAAGTATAAAAACGATTCATCTGGAAACAGTAAGCACCTGTCAAACGAATGTCAGGGAAAGAGTAAAAAATGCACAGGAGATAGATGGATTCTTCAAGACCGTGACCTCATACCTAAGAGAAGAGCCTACGGGGATGAAGTATGAAGGCTACCAAATGCTTGAGGAAGGGTTGCTGACTTACAGAAATAGATTATATATTCTGAATTGTTATGACTTGAAGAGGTTCATAATGGATGAACTGCATAAGAGACCATATACTGGTCACCCGAGATATCAGAAGATGATCATGACCACTAGGAAAAAATTCTATTGGTTTGGGTTAAACAAAGACATAGCTAACTATCTAGCTAAGTTCCTAGAATGCCAGCAAGTTAAGGTAGAGCATCAACATCTAGCAGGATTATTACAGCCCCTACCGATCCCAGAATGGAAATGGTAAACCATCTCCATGGATTTCATCATCGGGTTACCAAAGCCGACCAAGAAAAATGATGCCATCATGGTCATGGTGGAAAAACTGAGTAAGTCTTCCCATTTCATCCCTGTCAAGTCAACCTGCAAGGCAATAGATATTGCCAACATATTCATGAAGGAGATATTCATGCTGCATTGCATGCCAAAGGAAATCATGTCCGACAGAGATACCAAATTCACTTCAAACTTTTGAAAATCCCTAATGGTCGGTTTCGAGACTAAATTGTTGTTCAACACAACCTATCACCTTCAAATTAATGGACAGACAAAAAGAGTGAACCAAATATTAGAATACATGCTAAGGATGCATGTAATACATCAGCCTAAAAAGTGGGAATACTACCTACCATTGGTAGAGTTTGCCTACAACAACGGTTATCAAGAATCCTTGAAGATGAGTCCTTTTGAAGCCCTCTATGGTAGATATTGCAAGATTCCAATCAACTAGAGCAATCCAGTGGACATAATTACAATTAGACCTGACATGATGAAAGAAATGGAAAAACAAGTGGTTCAGATAAGACAAAATCTGAAGATCGCTAAGGATAGACAAAAACGTTACGCCAACAGAAAGAGAACTCCCAGAGAGTTCAAGACCGAAGACCATGTCTATCTTAGAGTTAGACCCAGGAATAGTTCCCTGAGAATGGGAGGATGTGCCAAGTTGGCACCTCGATGTTGTGGACCCTTTGAAGTCTTAGATAGAGTGTACCAGTAGCCTATAGGCTAGCACTTCCTCCCATTGTAAAGGCACATAATGTTTTTCATGTTTCATTATTGAAGAAATATGTACATGATGCTAATCATATAATTGATTGGTCTATGATACAAGTGGAGTCAGAGGGAGAATTCCATCCAGAACCCTAATGCATATTAGACAGGAAGGAAACCTCACTCAGGAACCAAACCATTTCATAGGTCAAGGTGCAATGGAAACACTTTGGCCCAGATGAGGCTACGTGGGAAATGGAAGATGCCATGCATATCCGATTTTGTTTACTTCTGTACATACCTATCATGTTGATAGATAGAACATCGTGGATGATGATTACTTTAAGGGGGAGGGAATTGTAACACCCTATTTCCCCTAGTCTGTAAATATAACTTTATTGGCCAGGAACTATGGAAAACTCAAAGTGTGAATGTTTAATTTGATGGACCTTTGTATGAAAGGTCAATGAATGTAAATACTGTTATTTTTAATAGATAATGGAAACATGTTGCATAACTGCTGAGAAGGGGATGTGCAAAGGAAGACTTTGATTTCTAATGAAAAGGTGGTGGAGGGGACCTAGAATGGTTGTGTTAACCTCCACCGAATCAGTACCATGCTGGAATTAAATTGCTCAGATCAGACAACCCTCTGACCAGGAATAAATTTCCATCAGGTTGGTAAGTGGGAAGGCCTCCTCAAGAGTTAATGAGGGATGGGGCAGACTGCCCATCGTAAAGGCTTCCAGACCTGACCAGGAACGAGGGGGGGGGATTCGAGCCACATGAAATCTTGTCGAGGGAGGAAATAAAGGAGGTGTGGTGGATAGAGGAAGACAGGAGGAGAATGCAGAGGCGAGAGAAGAAAATCTCAGGTCCAAGGAAGGATTAAAAAGTGAAAAGTGAGTTCTGATCACGGGAATGGAGACTGAGTCAGGAGAAGGAGAGTAACCTTCGTCCTCATCTATTCCTGTATAGGGAGAAGGAGATTAACCTTCTTCCCTAACTTCCATTGAGCTGGAAGTAAGAGATTGAATCTCAAAGAATCATGGCCTAAGCTCGAGGGTGGCCAGTGATAAATCCATTGGGAGGGATTGAGCCTATGGTTGGGTGGAAACGAGCACCCCTCTCAGCAGTCACATCCGACCTTATGGTTCTGATAAGTGTTTGTATCATGCTTTGTGCTTCAATTGGAAATAATGAGTGCATGCTTATATTTATATGCCTATAATTGGTTTCTGTATTGAATGATTTAGTTAAAAGTATGCATTCATCCCTTGAGGACTTTTATATTTGCTTGATTTTTCCTTATTCTCTAGTTTAATTCCTCAAGAATACTCTTCCCAGAGAATTTCATCACCATATTAGAATCGAGTGAGTACTTCCCTAATTTTGGGGGAAGAACCCCACAAACACTGCGAGGACAGTGTCTATTAAGCTCAGGAAAGGTAGTGCAGGTGTGTAACAAGTCTCTTTAAGGTGGGAAGAGACCGAGACCTTCTTAAGTCTTAAATTCGAGGAATGAATGTAAGGAGTGCATGGAAGAATGCTTCCAAGAATTACGTTCAAGAGAAAGAGTGCAAAACCCTTAAGCCTTTCAGAGCCATTGAAGTCCATGAAGAATAGTAAGGTTCAAGTATCGAAAGGGAATATCCTTTCGCTTAGAAGATGAATGGATGAGATCCATTTGCGAGGACCCAAGCTCTATTGTGACCATTAGGTTTGAAGAAGGGGAGTAGGGTTAACGCCTCGACTCCTTTAGTCTTCGCATGATCTCACATCGGGAGATTTTCACATTGGCGCGACTAAACTCCCAAAACCTGAAATTGCGACATGCTTTGGGCCGTAGATCTAAGGATCTATCGGGACCCTCCTTGACCGTTGGATTGGCAACATCGGGGATTCACACATCGGGAGTTTCTCACGTTGGTGTGACTAAACTCTCGAAACCAAAAGTTGCGATGTACTTTGGTCCGTTGGATCAAGGAAGGTCATGGACCCTCGATCTGACGAGAGTAGATTAACGCAAGAGTATGTGGGAAGTTGAAATTCCCTAAGAACCAAGCTTAGAAGAGATAAGCGTCTTTCCGAAGTGCAGATGGGGTTCGAGAGGTGAACTTGTCTCAAGTTTGTATGCTTAGGAGGAGGAACTATAGTGATCATTGGATCAATCATCATGAAATATCTGGACCGTCGAATCATAGTCCAGACAACAAGGAGTGAGTGCAGAGGAGAACAGGTCTCAGTCATTCGGTTTAAGCATAAAAGAATCATGGTTGTCCAATCAAGGCAAAGTACACTAACTATAGGCCTTGAAGGTACATGAGAGGAATGGGTTCCAAAGTCCCGAAATCATCAGAACTGTCCATCCAAGGGAACATGTAGCGAGAGTTCATCATTTCATTGATCTGCGACTCGGGAAATTCAAGGGATGGAGTTGTGAGAATTCGCAAAATGCGAACTTGCAATTTGATCACAGCCGTCGATCGAAGGGAGGGACCGTTGATCTATGGCAAGGAGATATTGACATTTTGGATATCGGGAGAAGGGAGGTGAGTGACCCTCCAACTTCGTGAAAATGTGATGTCTCGATAAGTGCTTGAGGTTGAGCACCGGGTCACAACCGATGGTCATATGAAGGAGGAGATAGAAAGTGTTAGGCCCCTATTGGGAGACCAGAGATCGAGAAGAGTCGAGGTGACTCACACGCAAGGACCCGATATGCAATTTCGCAATGTGCCTGTTAGTTAGTCTTGTGGTCATAGGTAGTGGTCATGTGGAGGGGGCTTGAATCTAGTGCTAGCTTGCACAGGTGAAGTCTCACAAAGACTCGTGGGTCAATTTCTTAGAGATTCCAGTAGGGAACCGAAGAGTTTCTTCAGCTCAGAAATTTTGAAGGTCCATTGACCAAGTTAGAGACCATGGATGGAGGATTTGACTAATTGAGGAAAAGGAGAATTTTTTTTTTATTATGCCTCATCGTGGGTATGTTACATAACACCAGTGCCATTAGTGTCTGCAAGAACCCTGTTCTCCTTTCAAAGATGAAGATATACCAATAAAGTATCCTTTTCTCAAAGAGCAGGTTACAAACAAAGTTGTTCAGCTGAATTATATTCCTTCCACAGAACAAATTGCAGACATCTTTACTAAACCCCTAGCCAAGACACCATTTGAATATCTTCATCAGAAGTTGGGTGTCATACCTTCTCTCACCTAAGAGAGTCCATCCTATCAGGGGGAGTATGTGTTGGTTGAATATCTAATACCTCCAAAAAAGTACCGCGACAACTCAGGGGGAGCATGATTTCTTTGACATTGATGTCAAAGGGGGAGAAAAGGTGTGGTATGGATGCTACAGTTGGAGGTCTAAGAAGAATAGTGTAGCCTTTTAGGGTTGCCATCAATGCCAAAGGGGGACATTTTTGGCATGTTTTACAAGAAGTGTTTTCTTTTCATTAATGGAAATAACAACAATGAAAATGGAAAAAAAAAGAGATCAAATCCCAAAAGAAAAAGCACAGTATAGAAATGTGATTAGGATCAACATCTCTAGAGGACAAACCAAGACCGTTGAGAATTCGAATATCCAAATACCCGATAGTCATTGGATCACTTTTGAGTGCAAGGAAAGGATAAGATGAAAGATATGATATCTCGATCACCCAAATATCCTTCAACCATTGATCATTTTATAGTGGAAGGATAGTGTAAGTAGAATAGATGAAGTCCTAGAGTAAATGGTGGCCATCCATCTCAATGCTTGATTAAGTCCTAGCCGTTGGATTAAGCAAGAAAGGATAAATGTAAGGATCGAATATGACCATTGATTTGGTTCTGTGATATAAATGTGAATCGTTTGATCCAGTCGATGAAATCATATTTGAAAGGTTGAAAGTCCTAAAATTTTAAATTCCTGAAGTGAACGAGGACCGTTGATTTGATGAGGATACGTGGTAGGAATCTGTGGACTCCAGCTAAAATCATTCTGGGAAAGCATGAAGGTTGAGAATTGAAATCGTTGAAGCTCAGAGTAGCGAAGCAGATCTTGACCATTGATCAAGAAAGGGGACACAGGACCATTGATCTAGTTGAGAGGTAAAATCCCTAAAGTAGAGGCAGAGCCGTCGATTGAGAATGACATGTGTCCGCAGATCATCGACTCCGGAAGATTGACATACGAAAGAAACAAGAGTTTTAGAATTGAATGTCTCGAAGGCCAGACTCGTGGAGGATATTCTAATCATAGATTCAAGGAGACAGGTGCCAATATATATTCCACTCCAGAAGATTTTCATATGGGAAAAGTGAGATTTGAGAGTTGAAACTCCCGAAGACTAAAAGGTCAGAATCAATCATAGTTGTTGATTTGGAAGGAAGCTATGTGTCGATGGATCGTGGAGATATGGGATCACGCGTGGAAGGAGGAAAGGAAGGAAGATAGCAGTCATTGATCAAGTGGCATTGCCAAAGGATTGAAGATCAACATTCATTCTCAATTGCGGGGCCAAAACATGTTCGGGCCTTAATGTTTTGTGAGCGGGCCACAATCAAAACCACATTATCGCCAAAGGCATACGTGGAGCTCTGTATGAAATTGCGGGGTGAAAAGTGGATTGCCCTCAAACCACCTTTGGCCACACCCACAATCATGTGGTCACATGAGAGCATCACCCAAGGTCACATCAGTGAAAGTTTGGGGAAGGAACTAGCACCGCTAGGCTCCACATCAGAGGTTATGCATTGAAAAGTCAAAAAGCATATATGGGTATAATCCAACGATGCTAATCAAACTGAATATGATTGAAGGGTTGTTGTTTCATCTTGTGATTTCTTGATCAGTTATGATTCAGTTACACTAACTGAATCATTTTTCATGAGCGGTTGAATCATTGTTCTTGAACGTTGGAATCATGATTCCTGAGTGTTTCTTTGAGATTCCCGACTTGAGTGTTGGAGATGCGAAGTGTAACGGATGATGAGAGCAGGGATAAAAGAAAAATGTTGTGATAGAGAGAGGTTGTTGTTTCTCTGTAAAAATTAGTCGAACTGTAAGCAATGAAGTTTTACAGCATGAACTGAGGGAGAAAATGCAGAGATGAAGAACATAAGCTAGACAGAGAAGAAATGGTGAAAACAACAAACTATACAATAACTTAAGTGCAAGAAGATGCGAGAAGGAAGATACTGATGCAGGCAGAGTAGAGCAGTGTAGCATAACAATGATGAGACCAGTAAGCCATTGATAAGGACTGTATCACTATAATAAATTTTAGCAAGTAAAGATTTATATCTCAGGGTGGTAGGGTGGTGCTAGGGAGGACTGTTGTCCTTAGAGTTTCAAGTGGGTTCTTGAACATAGGGAGTTATAGCTTCCATCTGGTTGCAGCCAAAAAAACCAAGGTGGTAGGGTGGTGCAAGGGAGAACCATAGTTCTCTGTTATACAAGTTGGTTCCTATGTGACTGGAAGTTGGTGCTTCCATCCAGTTGGTGCTGGAACACTCAGGGAGTTGGTGCTTCCTTCTAGTGGGTGCTAGAGAAACCAGAGGGTTGGTGCTTTCTACAAGTTGTGTCTTGTTAAAGAAGAGGTTGTAGCCTCATTTTGATTTGGTGCTCAAAGATTGATGATGTACAAAACTTAAAAGACTTCCTATCATTCTAAGAAGAAGAGGTTTTCTCCCTTTATGGGTTTCCTCGTGAATATTTGACTCTGTGTATATCATATGTGTGATTGATGTTTCTTATTTTTGTTGTTCATGACTTGCATAATCTTGATGATCACTTGGAGAAAATTAAATAATATTTCAATAGGCATAAATTTGTTTAAGCACAGTAACAACTGATTCACCCC
>ML788857.1:644277-664822 GCA_009831015.1 Picea engelmannii | reverse complement strand
CCCCTCTCAGTTGTCTTAGTATTTCCAACAATTTGAGTTTTAAAATGTTAGGCTAGTTATGACAATCTGAGTTTTGTTTGTTTGTTTGAAATAATTGGCTGAAAGAATGCTTAATTTTCCATTGGGCTATGGGGTCTATACTTAAATATGAGGATCAGTTTCAGATTTTCATAAGGTTTTCTCCACAGGCTAGGGTAGAGGCGAAATTCCACCAAGCAGAAGAGCAGTTAAGAATTCCTTTACTTGGTTTCACATGAACAACATGTAGATCATTAAAAAACTAGAGACAAAGTATAATGAAATAAATTCAGTTCTTTTAAATTTCTTTTAATGATTAGAATTGGAAACACATGAAATCATTACAGAGAATGGAAAAACACTTGACAAAGAGAGAAAGCACATCACCAACGGCCTGACACAAGAATCTTGTGAATAAGCCTCTTTTATTACTGGTTGATCCTTTGAAAAATTACACAATGTATCTTGGGTGCAAAAATCAACCCATAATACTGTTGATGAATGGAGGTATGTGAGACATTCTCTATCTTACAAACCTGTGAGATGTGGATCATTGTAGTTATGTGAGTCTTTCTCTTAGCTTACAAACCTGAGAGAAACTCCCTAAGAAGGGTATGTGGTTCCTACCTGAGACAGAGCTAGGAACATAGAGATGACCTCCTCCATTTAGAGAGTTGAGAAGAAATCTAGATGATTATCCAGTGGGAAAGGTGATTTGTTGAGTTAGACATACCAGTGGCTGAGCACAAGGTGAACGTGTGAAATCCTAAACTATTGGGTGCATCGTAATGTCAACAGAAATGAAGATGATGTATTAGCCTTCTCTGAGTAGCAAAGTTGACGAGAAGACTCCAGATGATTCTCCTATGTGAGGCAGTGGGAAAGAAAATCTGTAGAGTGGACGTGCATGTGGACGAGCACAGGTGAACATGTGAAGATATGGTTCTTCTATGTAATGCAATGAACCAGAGATATGACATCCCTATGGATGTTCCCTTAGTGGATGAGCACTAGTGGGTGTATCAGATCCTTTGCTATATATTGTTCAAGGGTCAGACCTGCCTGTAACCCTAATTGTTATGTAAATGGTATAGGTCGGCCCCACCTTAATGTGATTAATAATAAATGTAAAAGTTTATTTATCTGGTTAATATTAATTATATTAATAATAATTATAATTATAATTATAATGTGACATAGAGAGGTTGTCCCTATTGAGCCAATAGACACTTATGTTGATAGGAAAAGTTTGATATAAGTAAAGGAAGATTCCCCATTGTGGAATCATATCTTTCATGCAAGTTTGGAAATTTCAGCAAGTACATTTACTTGGGAAAAGTGTGAACCTCTCTTGGATGATAATCATCTAGGGTCTGAGCACCCTCTTTTGTGCTAGGTCTTTCTTGGTGGTGAAGGTATTTCTCTTGAAGAATATAGAAAAGGATTTGGTTGGGTTTTCTTCCCTTGTTGAGAAGGGTTTCCCAAGATACTTCTTGTGTTCTTATGCATGGTGTTTCTTCTTGTGATCTTGGTTGTTGCAAAATTATAATCTATAGTTAATTTAAATGCTAAAATGGAATGAAATTCATGCTGAACCTAGCCTATTGAAAAATCAATATCATAGCATAGTTCTTGAAAGAACCCATTGTACAAGAATCTACCAAGTCTCCTCTCTCTTTTCTGCAAAACCGTATGACCCTCCTATGGTTTCCAGAAATTTCATACGACCTACCTCTTTGAGGAGTTTCATCACTTGTCACTTGGAAGTTGGGGATAAAAAGTGCATAGGAGTGTACGTTCTCCTTCAATGCACCTCCAATAAGCTTTAGATTGCATTTTCGAGCATTTTGACTTTTTGGCCCTAGGGTTTCTAGGGTTTCGCTAATTTCTGCAGAAATTTCAGAATTAGGGTTTTTGCAATTCATTGAAGGAGCTCTTCATCTCACCAGTGTTCTCCTATATTTCAAAGGCTTAATGTTGGCAGTCATAAGTTCAATAAAATCTAAAATTTCTAGCCTAGCCTAGCCGTTAGGTTTTCTAGCTTAGTTGACAAGGGTTTGTAAAGAATCTAAAATTATGATGAATAAGAACTATGATGGAAGATAAGCTTGGTGGATCAAGAAACTTCAAGTTCCTGCAAGACAAGACTTCAGAGGAAGGATCATTGTGGGTAATACAAAAGGGTGACATTGTGACTACCTTCTTCATGAATATGTTAGAGGACAAAAATCAACCAGGTGCCATTGAAGAAATCATATCAGAACCCTTAGGTATGCATTTGTATATATATTATTTGTATCATTGTCATAAGGGTAATTGCAGGAGGAAGGAACCTTTGCTGAAGTCATGGATCAAGAGGGATCTCAGTGCATTCAGAGAAAAAACACACTGGAAGTGAAGAATCCAGGTTTGATTGTTGAAATTGTCATTCCTATAATATATATTTCTAAATCTGGTGACATTACAAGTAGCTGTTGTAGCTATGACAACAATTCTTAAATTGTTTTGATTCTAGAGATCTACTCATTATTCTCCTTTAAGAGATATTCTTGTTTTGGTTCCTCTTTTTTTCTTGTTCCAGACAGGGTAAGTGTTAATGTTTATGCCATTATTATAGTTCTTTGCATTTCAATAGATAGGAGCATCATAAGAACAAGATCACTGAGAAATACACATTCACAAGAGACACAACATTTATCTTGGGAAAACCTCTAGGGGAAAAAAACCCAACAAAAAATTCCTTATCATAAATAGCTTATACAATGTTCAAGAGATAACTCAAACCAATATAGAAATTCCTCCCCAAGAGATGCACCACTCTTCTCCCTCTCTCCAACTGGTAATTACAGCTTGCCTCATAAGAGAATGAGCAAGTGAGTTGTGTGTTTGAAGTGAGGTGCTAGCCTCTTATTTATACAAGACTGGCACGTGTGATAGGTCACAACTGGTAGGGCCGACCTCTCACTTTGGGTGGGTAAACCCACCTTTAATTAATTTTGGGTCTTCCATAATAACTGCTAGGGTCGACTTCTTATTCTACCCTTTGTAATTGTTCGATGACCAATCCACAAAAGGGGATTTGGTCCTTATACAATTACCGACATGATTAATCCCCAATGGGGATTAATCCAATAACAATAATAATAATAATAATGACATGATTAATCCGCAGTGGGGATTTAATCTAATAATAAAATAATAATAAGAATGCTCTTTGCAGTTACATTATTTCAACACTCCCCCTTAACAAGAAGGGCATTCTTCATTAGCATCAGGTGAGAGAGGCCTGCATCATCAGTGGCATCTGGAGGATCGTATCGTCAATATCATCTTGAAACATTGTCTTGCACATTTATGAGTCATCAAAATTTTTCTTCATCAGCAGCATCATCATTCTCGAAAGAATGCTATCATCATCTGCATCAAATATGTATCAGTAAAAATGATACCTCATCACATCACTAGGTTGGCACATCATAGTACTACACTAGCTCAATGTCACAATGGTTAAGATGGTAGCTCAGTGTCAGTCACATCTTGCTTTATGTCTAACAACTAGGTCAGAAGCATGACTCATCTTGCTTTACATCTAATAGCGAGGTCAGAAGCAAGGATCACATGACATCATGCTTTATGTCTAACAGCGAGGTCAGAAGCATGACTTATCTTACTTTACGTCTAACAGCGAGGTCAGAAGAAAGGATCACACAACATCATGTTGTACGTCTAACAACGAGGTTAGAAACATGACTCATCTTGCTTTAGGTCTAACAACGAGGTTAGAATCAAGGAATACATCTACTCCCCCTTTCAGGGAGGATCCTTTCGGACAATACCAATCTTATCTCGAAAGTGTTCAAACTTTACACGAGATAGAGGCTTAGTCAACACATCAACAACCTGTTCATCCATGCTAATGTACTGGGGCTTCAAGGCTCCTCTCTGTAACATGTCATGAATGAAATGATAGCAGATCTCTATGTGCTTCGACCTGTCATGGAACACAGGATTCTCTATCATTTTAATGCAGCTTTGATTGTCACATAGAATCATGGTTGCTCTCATCTCCAAATCAAATAGGTCTGTCAGCAACTTTCGAAGCCATATAGCTTCGCAACTAGCAGAACATGCGACAATGTACTCTGCTTCCACTGTGCTGAGAGCAATACTAGATTTATTTCTACTCTACCATGAGATCATAGCTTATCCCAAACTGAAACATCATCCAAAAGTGCCTTTTCTGTCAGCAACACTTCCTGCCTAATCTGCATCAGTATATCCACTCAATGTGAAGTCATGATCTCCATCATAGTTGAGACCATAATCCATTGTACCTTTAATGTACCTCATCACATGTTTTGCAGCCACTAGGTGAACACATCTGGGCTCTACTAGAAACTGACTCAAGATGTTCACTACAAAACAGATGTTTGGTCTAGTATTCGTCAGGTACATCAGCGATCCAATAATCTTTTTGTACAAAGTGGCATCAATCAAATATGACGAAGTATCGACCATTCGCTTCAGCTTTGCTTCCATGGGAGTATTCATGGACTTGCATTCTAGCATGTCGAATCTCTTTAAGATTTCGACCGTGTACTTCCCGTGGTTAAGGAAGATTCTCTCTAGACTCTGCCATACCTCAAGGCCTAAGAAGTAATGCATTAGGCCAAGGTTTTTCATTTCAAATTCTGCGGCAAGTCTTTGTTTACATTCAGTGATGAGATTTTCTTCTCCAGTTAAGAATAAGTCATCCACATACAGTAATAGTATTATTGGTTCATTATCCATGATCTTGAAGTAGAGATTTGAATCTGATTTACTCTTGGTAAATCCCAAGCTTGTCAAGAAACTGTCTATACGACCATACCAAGCTCTGGGAGCTTGCTTTAATCCATATAAGGCTTTCTTCAATCGACAGACATGAGACTTTCTGTATTCAACCTCAAATCCTTGGGGTTGCTCTATATACACTTCCTCTTCGATAACACCATTCAAAAAAGATGTCTTCACATCCATTTGGTGCAGCTTCCATTTCATCTTGGCAGCAAGAGCTATAATGGTTCTGATCGAAGTGTATCTAGCCACAGGAGCAAATGTCTCTTCATAGTCAATTCCTTCCTTCTGGGAAAATCCACGAGCGACAAATCTTGCTTTATACTTCTCAATACTTCCATCAGCAACATGTTTTATTTTGAAGAGCCATCTGTAGGATACCCCATCTTTATTCTTTGATCTAGGAACTATTTCCCATACTTCATTCTTCATTATGGATTGGTATTTCTCTGTCATGGCATCTGCCCATTATTTTCTCTGAATGGCTTCTTCAGAGCAGGTAGGCTCTTCATCTGGGAGATCACATATCAAAGCTGTGTAACTGGAGAATGGATTTGGTCTTTTCACCTGTCTCGAGGTTCCTTCTGGAACACCATACTTCTCTCCATCTTGAGTAAGCTCTCAAGAAGGCTTTATTTTATGGGAGAAGGTCATTTGAGGAGGTTCTTGAACTTATACTATATCATGGTCTTCTAGAAGTTCCTCATCAGGGGAAGTTACGACTTCCCTCATTGGTTCTGCAGCTCTGGGAACCTCCCTTATTGATTCTGCAATCCTGGGATTTACAGGTTCCTCTTCATATACTTCTTCAAGCTGGCATCTTCTTGATTTCTTAAGTGCTTCTTCTTCATCAATGGTCATGTCCTTGCTGATCTCAATATGGAGGTGACTAGGTATGTAGATTCTGAAGGCCTTAGAGACCTCACAGTATCCCACAAATATTCCCTTCTTTCCTGAAGGGTCCAACTTGTTTCTCTTTTCTTTAGGTATATGAATAAGCAATGGATAGACAAATATTTTTGAGATGGCTTACCTTTGGCTTCTTTCCAGTGAACATCTCTTCTGGTGTCTTGAGCCCAAGTGCACTATGGGGCAATCGGTTCTGCACATAAACAACTTTCATTGCTACTTCTGCCCATAAGCACACATGAAGATCTTGATCTTCACAGCTTCCAGCATGATTTTGTTCTTCCATTCAGCTACACCGTTTTGTTGGGGATCTTGATCCCAACATCTTTGTAGAAGTTCACAAGCTCTTTTGAGGTATATTCTCCTCCATTATCTGACATGAGTATCTTAATATTTCTTTCGAAAAGATTCTCTATCAAGGCTTTGAATTCCTTGATCTTGTTGAACACTTCAAATATATCCAGGTCTTTTACAAGAATAATCATTAATGAATGATACATAGTATACATACCCATTAATGGAGGATGATGGCATTGGGCCACATACATCAGAATGAATGAGTTCTAGGACTCCTTCTGGCTTGTTGTCCCTCTTCGGAAACAAGTTCTTGATGTTCTTCCCTTGTGCACATCCATTGCATACACCTTCATGATCACCTTTGAGTTCTGGTAAACCTGTGATAGCTTTTCATATGTATGGTAGCGCCTTGTAGTTGATGTGAGATAATCTTCTAGAGTTCACATGGATTCTTCAATAGTGTGGGTCATGGCAGCTTCTGAGTGACCCACCTTCTTCTTTTCCACTGATGATTGCTTCATTTATGATCTCTTCTTTAGCATGTTTCCTTATGCAACCTTCGTTATAGCTTCCTCATGTGACCTAGAGCAAGGTCAACAAAACAACAAGCAAGAATAATATCCTTCTTGATAATATAAAGCAATAACACAACAATCATCACAGTAGCTCCTTTAGAGCTATCACTTATAATTTATCTGAAGTAAAGATTAAAGGCAAGGAATACAATACGAAATGAGGTCAACACTCTCATAGTGTTGTGACCAAGCATTCTTCCATGGTACCTGGAACTAACACATGAGGTTTCTCCTAGAGGAGGTGTTAGTCATATCAGACAAAGTATTCTCACATGTTATCAAGTATAATACTTTACGACGATTGCTATCTCAACTAAAGTCAGTAGCTTGTCATGTGTACCTTTGAATCTTGATTAATCAAACCTGGAGCCTTGTCCTCAAGAGTGAGTGCTTTCTTTTCTTCCAGGTCTCCTTCACTCAAGTGACGAGTACTTTCTTCAACCTGTCTATTGTACTAAGACAATATACTATCTTGACAAAAGGTTAGGTTAGAGGATAAGCTCTATGATCAACTTTTAATCCTTCCAATGATTTGATCATAGCTTCAACATGAAACATTGATCAAGATAATTTCATAAAAAATAGATGCATATTAGAATAATCACACCTGGGTTGCATCATTCCTCTGAATGTGTTGGATCTTGAGATCCTTCTGGATCTATGCCAAAAGATCCCTTCTCCTGTAAATACTCTTTAGGGTTTAACCATTAACCATATGTGAGTACATACCTCGGATAACATTTGCAGGTAGTATCTTCATCTGGTAGCAACGGTAATCATTACCAAAAACTTCAAGAGTGATTGCAACTGGTTCTATAGCTGCAACTAGTTCTGAGACTGCAACTACAATTGCAACTTAGGGTTTTATGAGGAAACCCTAATTTTTCAAACTTCGAATTTTGAAATTCTGATCTAGTGGATAGATGCACTGGGCTGAGGTGAGTTAGCTGGTGCAGTCATAATTTTGAAAATCCAACTTTTACACCCTCAAAATTGATCTGCATATTTATGGACTGGTGCTTCTGGTTTTCTGGTACTTCTGGTACTCTGGTACTTCTGGTACATTGGTTTTCTGGTTTTCTGGTACTTTGTGAAACTAGGGTTTCACTTTGTGGAAGATCCAGCCACTGAAAAGGTGTGCTTTAGGTGCCAAAATGATCCTTGGGGGAGGGCGCAGCTTTCTAGGAGGTTAGGGAGCTGAAAAGAGATACTTTTTCAAAACCCTAATTTTTGGGTACGGTAACAGTGACGTTTTTCCTCTTGCGAAATATGCATCCTTCAGGTTGGCTCTGATACCATGTTAATGTTTATGCCATTATTATAGTTCTTTGCATTTCAATATATAAGAGCATCATAAGAACAAGATCACTGAGAAATACACATTCACAAGGGACACAACATTTATCCTGTGAAACCCTCTAGGGGAAGAAAACCCAACAAAAACTTCCTTATCATAAATAGATTATACAATGTTCAAGAGATAACTCAAACCAATATAGAAAGTCCTCCCCAAGAGATGCGCCACTCTTCTCCCTCTCTCCAACTGGTAATTGCAGCTTGCCTCATAAGAGAATGAGCAAGTGAGTTGTGTGTTTGAAGTGAGGCGCTAGCCTCTTATTTATACAAGACTGGAACGTGTGAAAGGTCACAACTAGCAAGGCCAACCTCTCACTCTGGATGGGTAAACCCACCTTTAATTAATTCTGGGTCTTCTATAATAACTGTTGGGGCCGACTTCTTATTCTTCCCTTTGTAATTGTCTGATGACCAATCCACAAAAGGGGATTTGGTCCTTATACAATTACTGACATGATTAATTCTCAATGGGGATTAATCCAATAACAATAATAATAATAATGACATGATTAATCCGAAATGGGGATTTAATCCAATAATAAAATAATAATAAGAATTCTCTTCGCAGTTACATTATTTCAATAGTAAGAACAAAGGAAGATGATTATCCTTCAGAGGGAGTCACTTGACTCAGAGGGAGTCAAAAATATTTGAGAAAGAGGAAGAATAGAACCATCATTGAGACAACCAATGCAATAATGCATTATCAAAATATTTCTAGGATTATATGGGAAAAATTATGCATGACACAGTATATGTTCAGAACAAGAGTCTTCACCAGAATTTGAAAAGAATAACCCCCGAAGAAGTCTTCACCAGAAATAAGCCTGAGATTGAACACTTTGGATTATTTGGGTGCCCAGTGTATTTTCATGTACCCAATGAGAAGAAGTCCAAGCTAGATCCTTTAGAAAGAAAGGATACAATGAATCTTCAAAGACATTCCAGATCGACATCCCTGGTTAGAGACAGATTGAGACAAGCAGAGACATTGTCCTTGAAGAAGAGATAGTCTTTCAAAGATCCAGAGAATCTCAGGTAGAGATTGACAGTAAGACAATACTTTCTCCCCCTTTAGTAGTTCAGAGGGAGACATACATTATTTCAGTTGATACAGTTTCTCTAGTTGATATGTTCAGAGATATTACAGTAGGGCATAACAGGACTACCTAGACTCACTTTGCAATAGGTAAAGAAACATACAAGCCTCTCAAGGCACATCCCGAGAAAGAAAAAGAGATTTTCTAGTTATCCTTCAGTCATGAGCCATTTCATTGATACTAAGACTCCTTGTCTTAGAGAAGCAATAGGAGAACATGTATGGAAATATGCCATAACAGAAGAATACCACTATATCTTAAATAATGATGCATAAGATATTATTCAGGACCCATAAGGGAAGTCTATGGTAACTTCCAAGTGAATCTATAAGATCAAGCATGCAGTTGATGGAAGTGTCAAGAAATACAAAACGAGATCTATAGACAGAGATTTATCACAAACAGAGGGAGTTGTCTATGATGAGACACTTGATCTAGTAAACGCGATACACTTCCATCCATACTACCATCCATGAGATGGAAACTATATCAAATAAATAAATTCTTGATGAGTTTGGATTTCAACAAGAGTGTTGTTGATCCAAACCTATTACAATGTTGATGATGAGAGCCAAATTTTGATGACTTATTCAGAAAGTGTTGTTGACTTCTGAATTCAAGATGAAGAATTTGAGTATGATGCACTAATTCTTGGGACAAGAAGCACGACAAAGGAGCAATGATATTTTTCCTGAGTTAAGGAAAATATACAGCGAAAATATTAAAGAAGTTCAAGTATGACAGAATGAAAAAATCACCATGATGGATTTAAAAGAAGAATATTGATGATGATTTAGACGAAATTGATCCAAAAATGATTGGACCACTTATGTATCTGGTTAACACCAGACTTGATTCATGCTATGCAGTGAATGTACTTAGTCAATTCATGAGTTAGTCGATAAAGACTCACCAAATAGTAGTAAAGCATGCATTGAGATATATATGAGGCACAATTGGATATGGCCTGAGATATGCCTCCAGTGTGAACTTGATTTTGCAGGATATGCCGATTCAGATTGAGAAGAAAGTACAGTGGATCGGAAGAGAACATCCGGTTGATGTTCTATCGAAAATATTTCCATGGTTTCCTAATGCAGCAGGAAACAAAACTCTATGGCCTTGAGTACCATAGAGGCAGAGTATATAGCAGTGAGTGTGTGAAGCAATGTGGCTTCACAAGGTTCTGACAGATTTACTTGACCATGAGATGGATCCTATGATGATAACCAAGAGTCATGTGTAAACATCCTTGAGAACCCAGTGTTTCTTGATGGATCAAAACATGATGAGATGAAATATCCTTATATCAGAGATATGATGCAGAGGAAAATCGTACACATGCAGTACCTTCTTACACATGATCAGATTACAAACATTTTCACCAGACTAACTTGGTGAAAAATTCCTTTCTAGTTGAGATGGAGTATTGATGACTCCATCCAAAACAAAATTTAGAGTACATCTGTGTGAGAATTGGAATGATGAAGAATGCCTCCCTAGCTGAGAGGGAGTGTTGATGAATGTAGCTATGTGAGACATTCTCCAGCTTACAAAACTGTGAGATGTGGACCATTGCATCTATGTCAGTCTTTATCTCATCTTACAAACCTGAGAGAAATCCCCTAAGAAGGGTATGTGGTTCCTTCTTGAGACAGAACTACGAATGTAGAGATGACGTCCTCCATTCAAAGAGTTGAGAATAACTCTAGATGATTATCCAGTGGGAAAGGTGATATGTTGAGTTAGACGTGCCTGTGGCTGAGCATAAGGTGAACGTGTGAAATCCCAAAGTGTTGGGTGCATCGTCATGTGAACATAAATGAAGATGATGTATTAGCCTCCTCTGAGCAGCAGAGTTGACAAGAAGACTCCAGATGATTCTCCTATGTGAGGTAGTGGGAAATAATATCTGTAGAGTGGATGTGCCTATGGATGAGAATAGGTGAACGTGTGAAGATCATGTTCTTCTGTGTAATGCAGTGAACTAGAGATATGACATCCCTATGGATGTGCCCATAGTGGATGAACACTAGTGGGTGTATCATATCCTTTGCTATATATTGTTCAAGAGTCAAACCTGCCTGTAACCCTAATTGTTATGTAAAGGGTACAGGTCGACCCCACCTTAATGTGATTAATAATAAATGTAAAAGATAATTAATATGGTTAATAGTAATAATAATGTGACTTAGAGAGTTTGTCCTTGTTGAGCTAATAGACACTTATGTTTATAAGACAAGTCTAACATAAGTAAAGGAAGATTCCCCATTGTGGAATCATATATTTCATGCAAGTTTGGAAATTTCAACAACTACATTTACTTGGAAAAAGTGCACACCTCTCTTGGGTGCTAATAATCTAGGGTTTGAGCACCCTCTTGTGTGCTAGGTCTTTCTTGGTGGTGAAGGTATTTCTCTTGAAGAATATAGCAAAGGATTTGGCTGGGTTTTCTTCCCTTGTTGAGAAGGGTTTCCCAGGATATTTCTTTTGTTCTTGTGCATGGTGTTTCTTCTTGTGATCTTGGTTGTTGCAACATTATTGTCTATGGTTAAGTTAAATGATAAAATGGAATGAACTTCATGCTTAACCTAGCCTATTGAAAAATCAACAAATAATTCGAAGAGATAAATATTTATAAAACTATTTACATCCGATCTTGTCATAAATGACTAGGATATTATGGAGGAATATATAACTAACTAGATCTCTAAATACAAAATATAGGGATTTGTAGATTTTCTCGGATCTCTATTGTTGATTTGGTGAAAGTGGTTGGTGACTCATCTCTTTGACTTTGGCTGGCTACTCCATGCTAACTATAACATCAAAACTCTCTCTACTCAAGTAATGAGCATAGATCTTCCCACCTCTTTTTATCTAGGATGGAAATCTTGAGTAATTTCCTATATATTTCATCCATTTCTATATACTTGGCAAAGGTAGGCTTAGTGATGAAGATATGCTTAATCTCATGTTGAATACTCAAGTCTAACTATAGTGTATCTAGGAAATATGTTCCATAATTAGATTTAACATTTCTTCATTGTGGCCTTAAGTCTCAACCACTTCTTTGGCTTGTGAATCTTATGTAGCTGGAAGCTTCGGCTAATTTCTCAAATATGCTATATCATCATTCTTATTTCTTAACAACTCCTCTGCTACCTTGACATTTTTTGGGTCATAACCAATCTTCAACACCAATTCTTCTAATGATTTGATTTTGTTGTCATTGGCCAAAGAATAGATCTTCTCCAGCTTTAATTGGGACTGAATATTGTTCAAGGATAACTACAACTTAGAAGTAGTCATTGAGGTATTTGTCAAGGTTGAGAAAATCATCTCTCATGTCTGCCTATCCATATCCATCTGGTCTACTGGATGGACATCCTTTACATCAAATTCAAAGGTAGTCTTCTTATAGTCTGCAACTGTTTTTGGATGGGGAACTTGTGCTTGTAAGAATTCCATTTTCATTCTTCCTCTTTCTGTTTCAAAATATGACATCAATATATGTTGAGAAATGGAGTTCTGCTTCCATAATTGAGAATAGGTTCTTTTGTTGAGGAGCTCATTTCTTTGCTTGATCTTTTTATACTTTTCAAAAATGTTTGACTTTGTTTTCCCATGAGTTGATTCAGCCGTCAGGGTAGTGTCTAGGTGTCTTTGAGATGATGGTGATGATGTAGAAACTGTAAAGTGATTGTCTGATTAGGTTGAAGAATGTGGTCCCTCCAAGACTATGGTGGAATACATTTCTCCCTCCTTGAGTAAATTTGGTGTATGACTGGTTTTGTCCCTCTTTCTGTAAACTTGGAAATCCTCAGTTGATACCTCTATGACTGAAAGAGAAACCTCCTTCCTTTCTCTCTTCTCTGCTTGATTTTGGGGTGTGTTAGTATGTGAAGCAATTACATGGGTAGGTTACTCCTCTGGCTCTTGTAGTGTGTTCTCTTGCCATTCTGTATGGTTCATGTATTTCTCCACTCCTGGATTCTGTGTGTGAGCATAAGGAGTGCTCCTTTGTTTGATCATGAGTTCAAAGATGACACCAAATGGGTCATATTCCCAAGTGGAACCCAGAGTAAACCTCATTTGTTTAAAGATGTTATCTACTTCTTCTCCTGTTGATCTGTTGTTGCAGATGAAAGGGCCAATCCGAGTCTTGATTCTGATATGGGACTTCTTCTTTTCTACAACAAAGTGGATTTCATATGAATTCACCATTTTCCTTATGTATTCTAATCCAAAAATCCTCACTAGGAGGTATTTGGGAAATCTAGAAGGAGGAAACTCACACCCATATATTCTTATCTTAGTGTGGTTTTTGTATAAATACCAATCCCCTATCTTAACTTGATTAGATAGGTGCATGACTCTATGAATTTCTTCACTGATCCTTGGCTTCATGATGCTGTTCAACATGCAAACAACAGGGTGAATGAACTGATCTATGTAGTCTTTGAAGGTGAAATCTATTGAATTTCTCCTCACTAATGAGGTCCATGATGTCATTAGTTGTGGGCTTCCTTCCTAATTTAATTTTTGAAGTGCACAAGGAAACCTATCTAACTGGTAAAACAAAAACATGTACACTAGAACTGAGGAATATCTGAACATCCCTTCAGTTGGGAACCTGAATAGATGATCATGAATGTTATCAACCAAAAATTGACTAAAATTGAATTTAAGTGAAACTCTTTCTTCTGTGGAGAATATGGATAAAAAACCTAGAATAGATTCATCTTCCCATTCATCTGAAGAATAACCTAACAGGTAAGAAAGCATAGAAATGATCTGGTTGGCTTTGACAGTGAAGATGGAAGATGAGTAAAGTGGATTTTTCTTGGGTAATTGAGCATCCTCAGGGAGGAAAATCTCAAAGATCTGGGCTCTTTGGGGGAAAGTTAGTTTCTGGTACATGTCGTTTAGGGCTTCAATGGAAAATGGGACAACTACATCATTTCTAGGGATTTGTAGCATCTGGTCAATGGCTTCAGAGGTGCCTATGAATAGGGTTTCTCCAGAGTAGTAGACAATGGCCCTTTGGCTAGGCAAATAACAAGCTTGGCATCTGAGGGTGAATTCGGGAAAACGATGGGTTTGGGGAAACATGTGCAGAGGTAAATTGGACTCCCATAGTCTAATTTCATCGCTCTGGTCTAGAAAGATGTCTTTTAGCCATGAGTGCAATTCATAGAAGTCAAATTCACACCTCATCTCTGTAATGTTTGTCTGCTAGAGGGATGTAATCTTTGTCTGCTGGAGAGATGTGGTCCAGGTCTACAAGAGGAGGAAGCATTGGGTTCTCGGATGTATCAACGGATTTAGCCTTGGGGGCCATAATTGACAGAGCTTGTGGTAAAGTAATGGAGAAACTGTAATTATTCAGTGAAAGACACCTGCTGATAGTGAGAGTTTGTGGCGGTTGGTTTGACAGCTTGGTTCGACGTGGTGTCCATGGTGTCTGTTTCATAAAATTGTGTTACAGGAGGTGAAACAAGGTTTTACAATATGCAGGAGGTGTCTCTTATGGCACGGGAATGTTACTGAAAGGTTAATGGTCACGGGGAGTGTTTTAATTAGTTAACGAGTATGTAGGATGGGATAGATGGTGGGTAGTAATAGGGTTACGGTGGCAGAGTTAGGTGAGTGGTATTGGGTGGTGTTTTCAGTAGATTTTGGAGGGGGGGATCCGAAATGATGTGGACGTGCCATGTTAGTGTTGGTTTTTCATAATCTTAGGCTAAGCATGAAGTTCATTCCATTTTTTCATTTCACTTAACCATAAACAATAATGTTGCAACAACCAAGATCACAAGAAGAAACACCATGCACAAGAATGCACAAGAACACAAGAAGTATCTTGGGAAACCCTTCTCAACAAGGGAAGAAAACCCAGCCAAATCCTTTGCTATAATATTCAAGATAAAGACCTTCACCAACAAGAAAGACTTAGCACGCAAGAGGGTGCTTAAGCCCTAGAAGACTAGCGCCCAAGTGAGGTGCACACTTTTTACCAAGTAGATGTATTTGTTGTAATTTCCAAACACACAAGAAGGATATGATTCCACAATGGGGAATCATGTCTTACTTATATTATACTTAACCAATCAACAAGGGCGTCTATTGGCTCAATAGGGTAGACCTCTCTAAGTCACTTTTTTTTTTTATTATTATTATTATAATTAATATTAACATTAATTATCTTTTACATTTATTATTAATCACATTAAGGTGGGGTTGATCTGTACCCTTTATATAACAATTAGGGTTACAGGCAGGTCTGACTCTTGAACAACATATAGCAAAAGATCTTATACACCCACTAGGGGCACATCCATAGGGATGTCATAGCTCTAGCTCATTGCATTACACAAAAGAACCAAATCTACACACGTTCACCTGGGTTCATCCACATACACATCCACTCTACAGATCTCCATTCCCACTACCTCACACATGAGAATCATCTGGAGTTTTCTCATCAACTCTACTACTCAGAGGAGGCTAATAAATCATCTTCATTTATGTTCACATGATGATGCGCCCAACACTTTTGGAATTTCACATGTTCACCTTGTGCCCAACCACATGCATGTCCAACTCATTAGATCGCTTTTCCTACTGGATAATCATCTGGAGTTCTTCTCACTATGTTCATGGAGGAGGTCATCTCTACGTTCCTATCTTTGTCTCAGGCATGAATCACGAACCCTTCTTAGGGGATTTCTATCAAGTTTGTAAGCTAAGATAAAGGATTAACATAGCTGCAATGATCCACACCTCACAGGTTTGTAAGCTGGAGAATGTCTCACATAGCTGCATTCATCAACACTCCCTATCAGCGAGGGAAGCATTTTCCATCAGGCCAAGTCTCTCACGGAAATACTCGAACTTTGTTCTGGAAAGTGGTTTAGTGAAGATATCTGCAATTTGTTCATGAGTAGATAGATACTGTACATGTATTTTCTTCCTCTGCACCATGTCTCTGATATAGTGATACTTGATTTCAATGTGTTTCTATTTGTCATGAAACACTGGGTTCTCAGAGATATTTACACAACTCTGGTTGTCACAATTAATAGTCGTCAGATTCATTTCATGATTGAACAAGTCTGTCAAAATTTTGTGAAGCCATACAGCTTCACAAACTTCCACACTCAGTGCAATGTGTTTTGCCTCTGTTGTACTTAAGGCTACAAAGCTTTGTTTTCTGCTACACCAGGAAACCATGGTTGATCCTAAGGTGAAGCAACAACCTGAAGTGCTCTTTCTGTCTACTACACTTCCTTCCCAATCTGCATCAACATATCCTTCCAATATGAAGTCTACATTGGCTGCATATCTCAGGCCATAACCAATTGTGCCTTGTAAGTATCTCAATATGTGTTTTGCAGCTATCCAGTGTATTTGTTTTGGTTGGCTCATAAATTGGCTAAGCACATTTACTGCATAGCAAATGTTTGGTCTGGTGTTAACCAAATACATCAAAGATCCAAAAAGTTGTTGATATAAATGTGAATCTATGTCTCTTGAATCAATGTCACCCATTTTCTTTAAATCCATTATCATTGGAGTAGGCATGGATTTGCAATTTGTCATTTTGAACTTCTTTAGTATCTCCATAGTATATTTTCCTTGACTTAAGAAAATCTCATGTTTTCTCTGCCATACTTCTAGTCCCAAGAAACAATGCATTAGGCCCAAATCCTTCATTTCAAATTTGGCCGTCAGGGCTTGTTTGGATTATCTAATGAGTCTTTCTGAACCAATGAGGAAAAGGTCATCGACATATAGGACTAAGATTAGGCACTCATTGCCATCAATGTGATAACACAAGTTTGGGTCAGCTATACTTTTTTTGAACCCCAAAATCATCATAAATCCATCCATTTTCTCGTACTAAGCACGTGGTGCTTGTTTTAATCCATATAGGGATTTCTTCAACCTACATACATGAGATTTTTTGTTGTGCATAACAAAACCTTCTGGCTGCTCAATGTTAGGACCACATATTGCACCTTTTTGCCCATACTTTTTTCCATTATTATACCCTTCATCACTTGTATTTAGACTCATAATATCACTTCACCTGATCATTCCAAGGTATACAACGTCCTTTCTCATTACTATATGCTTAATCTGTTTTGCATAATATTTTACATTACTTTTGTACTTAACCATTGATTAGAAGTGCATAAGTGTCCATATTTGCAGAATAGTATTCAAGGCTGGTGTTGAAACACAGAACTGTCCAAGTCGCTGTTGAACTGATGCTGAAACACGGAGCTTCTACAGCAAGGATGCAGATGCTGAAACACGGAGCTGTCACCCAGTTCAGAAGTGCAGATGCTGAAACACAGAGGAGACCGCCACGATGCTGAAACACGAACCGTTAGCAGTCAAGGCCGAAACAGTCAAGAGCACAATTCACGTGGCTGAAACAACCCGTGAATTGCGATGATGAAACAACATCAACAGTGATGAGAAGGAGCTGTTACACCAGCCCTAACAGCAATACCTCGTGCAGCTCCTGTATTAGCATTCAGTTGCGTGAGAGTAGGACATCTTATGCTGATTTAGAAAGAAGATCCGATTTAGTGTAGGATTCAGATATGCTTTGTAATGATTGTATCGAAGGGATTTCCCCTTTAAATTCAGGGGAAATCACCATTCGAGGAATCGAAGTTTTGATGTATTGAAGAACTCTAGAGAGAAGCGGGACGCATTCTGTACCTCCAATTTGTAATGTGATATTTCAACAGATGAATATAAGACTGCTTTGAGTATCCTCCTGTAGCTCTCGTTCAGGGGAGTCTTGTGAGAAGGGAGGGCCCACCTTCTTCACAAGATTCACCCCTTAGTTAGAAGTGTGCTTGTTAATTTCTGTTTATATTTTGTTTGACTGTTGTTTGCTGAAACACTGTTTTAGTGGATTCTGCTTTGCTGAAACACTACTGACTCTGTTTTAGTTATTAATGGAATTTGTAATTCTTTTTATCAGCAATCTTGTGTGATGATCTTAGCAGAGAATTGGTTAAAGGTCCCTGCTCAGACAGAAAGGGATCGGGACATCATACCCTCTGTAGAATTCATTCAATGCTGCAAGTGTGCTAGCAGAGATTTGGTTAAAGTGTCCCTGCTCAAACAGAAAGGGACTACAACACCTTGTCTTCTGTAGATTTCCTTTATCCCTGCAAGTGTGCTAGCCAGAGATTTGGTTAAAGTGTCCCTGCTCAGACAGAAAGGGACTACAACACCTTATCTTCTGTAGGTTTCTTTACCCCTGCAAGTGTGTTATCCAGGAATTGGATTAAGGGTTCCTACTCAGAAAGGAAAGAACCAAAACATCCTATTCACTGTAGACTTTCCTGTGTTAGTCAGAAACTGGGTTAGAGATCCCTGCTCAGAAAGAAAGGAATCAGATCGCCCTGTTCTCTATAGACCTCAACCTCACAAGTGTGCTAAAACAGAAGTAAGGCCCAAGGCTCCTGCTTAGACAGAAAGGAACTAAGTGCTTTGTTTTCTGTTAGATAGAGTTAATTGTTTTCTACATTAATGTTTCCATGAAAGAGTGTTAATACTGAGTCTCTATTTGAGAGTAAGGGTCCTGTTCTCTGATTGCAAGATAGTTGTTCTTTCCCATTGCAATGTTATTTTAATGTAATCCAGGATTCTTAGATTGAACTTTAAAGAATTGCAATAGGGAGATTGCTTTCCTGTGATTTAATTCAGAGCTTCAGTTCATTACAGCAAGTATAGATAGTATAATTTTCTTTACTAAAACACTAAGTGCTTTTGGAATTGAGCATATATAGTGCGTGGCTATCTTTGAAACAAAAGACTTCCCTGGGTTGATAATTTATGTTTCACTTGGTTGTTTGAAATTAATTAAGCAATTATAGTGACCAACATTTTGGCACCGTTGCCGGGGAAGATAGCTATAGATTTCAGAAGCATTTGTGATTTTCTTTCCTTTAGTTAAAAAGAATGCATGAAAGACCCCAAAATCCCCAAAGATACTAACCCTACAGGTGGAAGTGGAAAAGGAAAAGGAAAAGGAGGAAGAAAGACTTTCATTGACGACATTGCATCCAAGTCTGAATCTGCTACCCAACGACCAAATCTTCAAAAGAATTCCCAGCCTTCATTTTGAGCATTTTTCGGAACAGGGAAAGAAGTTTGGAGTCTGGAGACAGTCCAAAAGCCAGTAGGAGACATTGAGGACAGAGCAAGTGTAGCAGGGGAGCAGACAGAAGAAAATATGGATGAGTTTAATGAGCGATTGCATTAAGAGCAGGTAGATCCTGAAGGAGAGGTAAAAGATGAAAATTCTTTTTCTACATTAGGATTTCCTATTGGTGATTTCCCTAGAGGAACAGTCCCCATGAAAAATATCCCACTCTCAGCATTGCCAAATTTTCATGGGTTATCATCAGAGGACCCTGATGAATTTCTGTTTGAGTTTGATATATTGTGTAGAAGCTATGATTACACCTCTAATGCTTAGAAACTAAAGTTGTTCCCAGCAACACTAAAAGGGAATGCACTCAGATGGTTTATGAGCCTTGGAGAACACGTAATCACATCATGGGACCAAATGAAGCAGAAATTTCTGAACAAGTACCAGGACTACTGCAGAATGAGAGAAAAAAGGGAGGAGATATTTAAAATGATGCAGAAAGAAGACGAGAATCTAGAGGACTTTGTAGAGAGGCTTCAATACAATCTGCAAAGATCCAGTCATCCCGATGTAAGTTAGGATATTCTCAAAACTATTTTATTAAAAGGAGTAAGGGATGACTCTCTGGATAGGCTAAACATGCTTGGGAAAGGAGACATATCCAAGGAATCATATGACGAAATTGTCAATTTATGCAAAAGATGTTCAAGGGGAGCTGCAAGAAACAGATCGAATAGCAGGGACACTACATTCTCTAGAGTCCAAAAATCAGCCAATGGAGGAGCAACAAGAGCTGAGATAGGAAATTTGCTTGAAGATTTCAAGACTGAAATGCTGAGCTCTTTTTCCTCACAAATGGATACCCTGCAGATCAAGAAAAAGCAAGCAGAAGCAGAAGCATCCTTGTCTATCTTTTGTCCTCAATGCAGAGATAAGAACCCAAAAAGAGAATGTCCACTGGACAGGAAACCTATCTGCACTATTTGTGACAAAGACCATGATACCCAAAACTGTCCATCTTTACCAGGTATTAAGGCAACATTGCAACCAACGGACGAAGAAGCTGAAGCAATCTATCTGATGACTCAAAGGAGACAATGGCAACCACGAGGACAAGGTATGAAATCTAACATGCCATTTAACCATTGGAATAATTATTCTGCTTATAATCAAATGAGTTACCCCCCCTTCAATCAGATACAATACGCTAACCAAATGAACTACCCATCCATGCAACAAACTTACCCACCCATGCAACAAACGTACCC
>ML788857.1:624191-644177 GCA_009831015.1 Picea engelmannii | reverse complement strand
GCATTGGACCTGACACGCCAGGAGGTTCGAGAAGTCAAGAAGAAAAACAGAGATTTAAAAGCTAGAATGGTCAAAATCTTTGATTTGATGCACACAGTAATGGCCACAAGGAAACCTTCTTGTAATTATTCTTTATTTCTCATAGAGAGACTCACATGGTTCCAGATTAAATCACTTATTGAAGGCAACTCCCATGAAGTTATAGAACCAACAGATTTTGTCAAGACTTTTCTAGCAGCCTCCACCAGGGATCAACACCTCTTATGTGAAGCATACTTCCATAATGAGGCTATCCCGGGAAACAGGCTGCTCAATATCAATCCTCTTGTTGGAGACGTTCAACTCCGAGATTTTACTTCTTTTCTTTACAATCAAGTTTTGTGGCAAAGTGATTTTTCGGCTGCCAAGCACAATGAGGAAAATAAAATCCTCTGGATTAGACCAGAACCAGAGAGGGCAGCCAGATTCATTTCAGAATATTATGAGGTTTTAAAGAAACCAGGAGTGACTGAGCATGTTCTACAGCTACAGTCAGTAGTGCTCCAAGAATGTTAGCAAAGCATCAATGCCATAGAGATTCCTGCCCTCCAGGCCAATAACCTGATTTGGAAGCAATCCACAGAACAGAGGCAACAGCATAACCCTTTTGGTCCTACCAACTTAGAAGCAGCAATTTCAAGGGTACCCAGCTACATCCAGTGTGTTAGACATTGTGCTGAAAACTGGATAGGGTACAAATTTTACTTTCCCCCCCTCTGGATGCCAATAGAAACATATCAAGTCAGTTATAAGCTATCCAAAAAGGAAGAAACAGCAGCATGGAACAGATTGCAGGAAGTACAAGGGTTCAAAACACCGACAGACAGTACCGCCCGGAGCTACTGCTTGAGTAATTTACATGGTCAGAGCCAGTATCAAGACTCTGATTCAGAGTGAGTTTCCTGAGGACATGCAACACTTTGAGCTGGGGGGGATGTTAGGACCACATATTGCACCTTTTTGCCCATACTTTTTTCCATTATTATACCCTTCATCACTTGTATTTAGACTCATAATATCACTTCACCTGATCATTCCAAGGTATACAACATCCTTTCTCATTACTATATGCTTAATCTATTTTGCATAATATTTTACATTACTTTTGTACTTAACCATTGATTAGAAGTGCATAAGTGTCCATATTTGCAGAATAGTATTCAAGGCCGGTGCTGAAACACAGAACTGTCCAAGTCGCTGTTGAACTGACACTAAAACACGGAGCTGCTACAGCAAGGATGCAGATGCTGAAACACGGAGCTGTCACCCAGTTCAGAAGTGCAGATGCTGAAACACAGAGGAGACCGCCACAATGCTAAAACACGAACCATTAGCAGTCAAGGCTGACACAGTCAAGAGTGCAATTCACGTGGCTGAAACAGCCCGTGAATTGCGATGCTGAAACAGCATCAGCAACGATGAGAAGGAGTTGTTACACCAGCCGTAACAACAATACCTCGTGCAGCTCCTGTATTAGCATTCAGTTGCGTGAGAGTAGGACATCCTATGCTGATTTAGAAAGAATATCCGATTTAGTGTAGGATTCCGATATGCTTTGTAATGATTGTATCGAAGGGATTTCCCCTTTAAATTCAGGGGAAATCACCGTTCGAGGAATCGAAGTTTTGATGTATTGAAGAACTCTAGAGAGAAGCGGGATGCATTCTGTACATCCAATTTGTAATGTGATATTTCAACAGATGAATATAAGACTGCTTTGAGTATCCTCCTGTAGCTCTCGTTCAGGGGAGTCTTGTGAGAAGGGAGGGCCCACCTTCTTCACAAGATTCACCCCTTAGTTAGAAGTGTGCTTGTTAATTTCTGTTTATATTTTGTTTGACTGTTGTTTGCTGAAACACTGTTTTAGTGGATTCTGCTTTGCTGAAACACTACTGACTCTGTCTTAGTTATTAATGGAATTTGTAATTCTTTTTATCAGCAATCTTGTGTGATGATCTTAGCAGAGAATTGGTTAAAGGTCCCTGCTCAGACAGAAAGGGATCGGGACATCATACCCTCTGTAGAATTCGTTCAATGCTGCAAGTGTGCTAGCAGAGATTTGGTTAAAGTGTCCCTGCTCAGACAGAAAGGGACTACAACACCTTGTCTTCTATAGATTTCCTTTATCCCTGCAAGTGTGCTAGCCAGAGATTTGGTTAAAGTGTCCCTGCTCAGACAGAAAGGGACTACAACACCTTGTCTTCTGTAGGTTTCTTTACCCCTGCAAGTGTGTTAGCTAGGAATTGGATTAAGGGTTCCTACTCAGAAAGGAAAGAACCAAAACATCCTATTCACTGTAGACTTTCCTGTGTTAGTCAGAAACTGGGTTAGAGATCCCTGCTCAGAAAGAAAGGAATCAGATCGCCCTATTCTCTGTAGACCTCAACCTCACAAGTGTGCTAAAACAGAAGTAAGGCCCAGGGCTCCTGCTTAGACAGAAAGGAACTAAGTGCTTTGTTTTCTGTTAGATAGAGTTAATTGTTTTCTGCATTAATGTTTCCATGAAAGAGTGTTAATACTGAGTCTCTGTTTGAGAGTAAGGGTCCTGTTCTCTGATTGCAAGATAGTTTTTCTTTCCCATTGCAATGTTATTTTAATGTAATCCAGGATTATTAGATTGAACTTTAAAGAATTGCAATAGGGAGATTGCTTTCCTGTGATTTAATTCAAAGCTTCAGTTCATTACAGCAAGTATAGATAGTATAATTTTCTTTACTACAACACTAAGTGCTTTTGGAATTGAGCATATATAGTGCATGGCTATCTTTGAAACAAAAGACTTCCCTGGGTTGATAATTTATGTTTCACTTGGTTGTTTGAAATTAATTAAGCAATTATAGTGACCAACACTCAATATAAACTTCTTCCTCAATTTCACCATTGAGAAAAATTGTCTTTACATACATCTGATGTAGCTTCCAACCCATGGAAGAACCTAGTGCAATGATAAATCGGATGGAGGTATATATAGCTACTGGTGCAAACGTCTCGTCATAGTCAATTCCCTCTATTTGTGAAAACCCTCTAGCCACGAATCTTGCTTTGTATTTTTCAATGCTTCCATTGTCAACATGTTTGATTTTGTAAATCCATTTGGAAGTCACTACAGACTTTCCCTCTAGTCTTGGAACAACATCCCATACATCATTTTTAAATATAGATTGGTATTATTCGGTCATGGCATCTTGCCAAACTTGTTCACATGCAGCTTCTCTATGACAAGATGGCTCTGAATCAATAATGTGGGACATGGCTAAAAGGTAGCTTGAGAATCTCTTTGGTCTCTTACTTTCTCTGATTTCTCCTTGTGGAGCTTTATGTCCTTCTGCTTCTTCTAAGGTTTGTTGAGCCCAAGCAGGTCTCTTATGTCCAGTTGTGACATTTCTGGGTAGGTTTCTTGGGGCATCTGAATCTGCTGGAGCAAGTGGATCAACTGGAGTTGTTGACTCATCTGTAATGACATATGTCTCCCTCTGAACTGATAAAGGGGGAGAAGGTATTGTTTCGCTATCAATTTCCATATGAGCCTCTCTGGATTTCTGGAAGGCTACTTCTTCTTCAAAGGTAACATCTCTTCTTACTTCAATTTGTCTCCAAACTGGGATGTAGATTCGGTATGCTTTTGAGGATTCACTGTATCCTACAAATGTACCCTTTCTTCCTAAAGGTTCTATCTTGCATCTCTTTTATTTAGGTACATGAAGGTACACTAGACATCCAAATATTCTGAAGTGTCGGATCTCAGGTTTTACTTTGGTGAAAGTTTCTTCTGGAGTAATATTCTTTAGGATCTGATGAGGGCTATGATTTTGAACATATATTGTTGTCATACATGCTTATGCCCATATATTCATAGGTAGACTCTGATAATGTATCATTGCTTTAGTTGCCTCAATGATAGTTCTATTTTTCCTTTCAACAACCCCATTTTGTTGAGGGTTGTAAGGAACTGTGAACTCCCTCTTGATTCCTTCTTCAATACAAAAACTGTTAAATTCTTTTGAGGTTCATTCACCTCCATTGTATGATATTAATACTTTGATTTTTCTTCCAGTCAGGTTTTCAACCTAAGATTTGAATTCTTGAAATTTGGCAAGGACTCCATCCTTGTTCTTCAAAAAGTAAATCCAAGATTTCCTAGAGTGATCATCTATGAAGAGTACATAGTATAAGTATCCATTTAAGTATGCAACAATCATTGGCCCATATACATATGAATGTATCAAGTCCAATATTTCCTTGGATCTGTTGTCACTGCTAGAATAGGATCCTTTAACATTTTTGCCAAGGGAACAACCTTTGCAAACACCTTTATGCTAGATTTGGATCTCTGGTATATTTGTTACCATTTTCCCTAGAGATGGAAGAGCTCTATAATGAATGTGAGCAAGTATTTTATGCCATAACTCACTCAAGCTAATAGCGTGATGTAGTAAGGCTTGAACTGGTTTGATGGTCAACTTGTACAAGTTGTTTTCTATGACACCAATTACTTTGGAAGAGATTATATGAGAGTCTTTATGCCATGCAAGGACTCTTCCTTCTGAGAAAGTGATTTTGTAACCTTTGTCTTCTAAGGCTGAAATAGAGACAAGGTTTCTCTTCATTCCAGGTACATATAGAACTTCCTTTAGTTTAAGCTGCATATATGAATCTAGTTGGAAGGTGGAAGTTCCAACTCCTCTTGCATTATATCTAGCATCATCTCCAAGAACAACATGTAGATGTGTCTCTTTCTCAATGAAGTGTGTTAGATGATTTATAATATCGGTCATGTTCTTGGAGGTACTGCTACAATTAACCAAGTATTTTCATTTATAGGAACCACACCTGAGAGTGTTGAGATGTTCATGTCTTCATTGTTTTGGAGTCTTGTGCTAAGCTTGCTTCCCATCCCGATTTTTGTCATCTTCACAAACCCTTGTCAGCTAGGCTAGAAAACCTAACGACTAGGCTAAGCTAGCACATTTAGGTTTTGTTGGGCTTATGATTGCCAACAATAAGCCTTGATAAATATGTTAGCCTTGGTAAGATGAGGAGATTCTTCAAGAAGTTTTCATAAATGCACTTTAGTATTTTTTGCATAATTTTGGCAAAACCCTAGAAACCCTTAGAGACAAAAATTCAAAATGCCCAGAATTTTGATCTGAGACTTGTTGGAGTTGCATTGAAGGAGGTTGTACCCTTTTATGTCTTTTTCAGCTCAAGCATCCAAGTTTTGAGTGGTGAAACTTCTCAAGAGAGGAGGCCATACAAAATTTATGGAAACCCTAGGAGCGTCGTACGATTTCTACATATGAGTGAGAGAAGGAGGTGGAAAATTCTTGTGCAATGGGATCTTCAATACCTATGCTCTGATACCATGTTGATTTTTCATAAGCTTAGGTTAAGAATGAATTTCATTCGATTTTTTCATTTCACTTAACCATAAACAATAATGTTTCTGTAACCAAGATCACAAGAAGAAACACCATGCACAAGAACACAAGAAGTATCTTGGGAAAACCTTCTCAACAAGGGAAGAAAACCTAGCCAAATCCTTTGCTATAATCTTTAAGAGAAATACCTTCACCAACAAGAAAGACTTAGCACACAAGAGGGTGCTTAAGCCCTAGAAGACTAGCGCCCAAGAGAGGTGCACACTTTTTATCAGGTAGATGTATTTACTGTAATTTCCAAACACACAAGAAGGATATGATTCCACAATGGGGAATCATGCCTTACTTATATTAGACTTAACCAATAAACAAAGGCATCTATTGGCTCAACATGGCCGACCTATCTAAGTCACTTTTATAATTTATTATTACTATTATTATTATTATTATTATTATTTTAACAAAAATGTTTAGCGGTTTTTATTTTAGTTGTGGGCTAGCCACTAATCAGTTACATACTAGTAGGGCTTCACTGAGATGCTGCCCGCACTAAGCTAAAATTCAATACTAAGATTGCCAGAATGTCAAGCACCCCCAAAACCAGTTTAGAAACCTGAAACCAGACTTAGTTTAAAGCCTTGGCTTCTATACAAAATGCCAAGATTCTTGAAGAGGTAGAGATCCCTACAGATCAAGAAGCTACAGATCAAGAAGATAACTATTGTTTGGGGTCTTTCCCCCATTCAATGTTTAACTAGGACATTTTTCCTTCAAGATGGCCGATTCTTTGCTCAAATTCGTCTTTTGGGCTTTTCCACTCCTAGTGTAGCTTGCCAAGCTCCTTTGTGAATCCAATTTTGACTGTAGTGATATCCTACTCCAATTTCTCCAACCGCCTACCTGCCTCCGTGTCTAGGTTCTCCAAGAAGTCAAGTTGATATTGGAGTGTCTGCTTCAATTTTTCCAGCGTCTCATCAAGCTATTTCAGTCTCTCCTCTACAGTGAGATTCCGGTTGGAACTAGCAACCATCTCTTCTCCTCTTGCACTCGATCTCTAAATCCTCTACTTCTGCTCTCTCCATGGCTGAGAATGGGTCTGCTCCTGGTCTGAAGGCATAAGCGGATTTAAACTTACTCTCCCTCCTTTCATCATTTCTTCCGTCGATGCTTCCCCCAAGAGGTATGGGGGATGATCCTGCTGTCTCCTTTATGCATGTGAACCGATTTTTTTTGGCCCGTCCTCTACCCGAGTTACACAGTTCCGCGCACCTTCATTGGATGAGTCCTGGCATTGTCTTTTCCTGTCCCCTTCCTACAACCTGCATAGGCTTTCTTTTGGGCATGAGGCCGGATCATGGTAGATCCACCATGGAGGGTTGGCCATTTATAATCATTCATCCTTGTGGTAGCACAACACCCCTATTTGCCTCCTCTTCCGCGTCTTTATTCAACTCCCGTAGAACATGGTACACCTGGAACGAGTCAAATCCTTTAAGGAGCAGGCATATTCTAGCCAGCAAGTTATCGAATTTTGCACTTTGGGTTTCTTTAGATTGGGCTATAGTGCTAATTAACATGCAGGAGTCTCCTATGATAATCAAATTTCGGATTCCATTCCTTTTGGATTGGCACAGGCCTTGCCAGAGTGCCATTTCTTCTGCATGGTTGTTGGTGGTGATGCCAAAGCCAATCACGTAATGCACCATGACTTCTGCATTTGGCTTCACAATTATTCCTCCTCCTCCTGCTTGACCTGGGTTTCCCTTTGAGGCGTCGTCAAAGGACAGGATGTGGGCTTTCCTTTCTCTTTTCCAATTGTCGAATTTTCTCATTCCTGTCCTTATTTCCCAGTGCTCTTGGATTGTGGTTTTGGCTGTGTTCCTGGTTTGCAGTTGAATTTGGAATTGGTCCCTCCAAATCTCTTCTTGTTCTTCCATCTCCCTGCTATAATTGGGTTGACAATGAGAGCTAGCCCATTCACTAAGAAGAGATCTAATCTTTGTGCTTACTAGAGAGGCCCTCTTTTCCTTATCTCTAAAAATTTTGTTGTTTCTTTCCAACCAGATCCCCCAAAGGATGAACCTTGGGATTGCTTGCCATAGCCACGAGGCAGCACTTTGCTTCTTCAGTTGGAATGGATAGAGAGTGGTCCAGCATTGGAGGAGGGAATTAATATCTTGGGGAAGAGGGAGTTCCTTTTGCAACCCAACTGCCAACTTCCAAACTTCTTTTGAATAGCTACAGTTAAGAAGGAGATGATCAGAGGTTTCCTCAGCTTGTTGACACAAGGGGCACCTGAAGGGGCCCTCCCATCCTTTCTTTTGAAGGTTTTCCCCTGTTTGGATGCTGTTGTGGCTTAGAGTATAGAAGAACAGGTCTATTTTGGGAATGGTTTTTGTATTCCAGATGGATTTCCATAAGGACAGGTTGGGTGGAACATGAGGGATGTTTCGGAAGGTGTTGTATCCCAGTGAGGTGGAGTAGGGTTTGGCATTCCTTCCCCATCCTCTCTCATCTTTCCCCTTTTTTATTATGGGGGCTTTCCCTTGCAGGCTGAGTTTTAGAGAGCACCATTCAATTTCTAAGTCCATGGGCAGGTTGCTTACTGCCCATACTTGCCACGTTTTGTGTCTGTCAGTCCCCCATGTAGAGATGTCAAAGAGCGTCTTTATATTTTTCCCGTCCATCCATCCTTTTAGTCGTTGAAGGTTTTGGCTCAGTTCCAGCGGTGGATCACCTAGAATGGAGTCTTGCCAGATTTTAATTTTTTTCCCATTTCTCGGCACCCAGGTAAGATGGGGAGTGAACTGGTCCATGGCCTTTTTGCAGAGGTTGTAGACTGGGGATCCCTTGGCCTCTCTACAAGGATTTTCAATGCACCTCTTCCTTGTGCCTCTGAAATATTTCTTCCACAGGGCTTCCTTGCTCCACGCTATGTCACCACTGACTATGTACCATAGCAATTTTGCCCCTAGGGCCAGATTCTGCATTTTGGTGTTTTTGAGGTTGAGTCCTCCTTCCAAGAGGGGTTTTGAGATTTTATCCCAGTTTATAAGATGGAGTCTTCTGCCTGTTTGCTTCCCCCCTTCCCACATAAAACTTCTCTGCATTGCTTCCATTTTTTTAATTGTGGTGCTTGGAGATAGAAGCAAAGAATTTTGGTAAATGGGTACACTTGCCAAGACAGATTTGATTAGGAATATCCTCCCTGCTAGGCTTAGCCAATTTGCCCCCCATGAGGAAATTCTCTTCTTTATTTTATCTAGTAAATGATTCCAATGTGAGGCCTTTGGAGTTGTCTTGGAGATAGGGATTCCTAGGTAGGTGAAGGTCTCACATTTGGTGTGCCCTTCCATCCCTAAGACTCTGGAAATTTCCAGCATCTCTTTGGGTGTAATATTCCAACTGTAAATTTTAATTTTTGTCTGACTTATCTCGCTTCCTGACACTGTAGCATAAGCATCCAACTCCTCCTTGAATCTTTTCACAACTAACAGACTTGCTCCTCCTAGTAGCAAGGTATCGTCTGCAAATTGCACGTGGTTGATTTCCTTCACACCTTGGGTTATTTTTAGTCCTTGGAGGTTGCTTTAGATTCTGTCATTTTCCAGCTGGTAGCTAAGGACTGAGGCTTGAATTGCATAGAGCAGGGGTGACAAAGGACAACCCTGTCTTAATCCCCTGAACACTTTGAAGAAGTTTGTCACTCTTCCATTTACCATGGTGGCTATCCATGGCGACCCTATGCAGGCTCTTATCCAATTCACAAAGGATTCGTCAAATCCGAACTTCTTCATTACCTCAAATAGGAAATTATGATTAACTCTGACAAAAGCATTTGCAAGGTCCAGTTTAATAATCATACCTTTATCCTTCCTGCGTAGACTAGAGTGAAGAGCTTCTTGCACTAGGATTATGTTGTCTGTTATTTGCCTGCCTTTGATGAATCCTCCCTGGTTCTCTTGCACTATGAGAGGGAGAACATTTTTCAATCTGTTTGCAATTACCTTAGTAAGAATTTTATAGCTTGTGTTACAGAGGGAGATAGGTCTGAATTGGCTAAAGTTGAGCGCTCCTTTCTCTTTTGGAATGAGTGCCAGGAAGGCTAAATTTGTGCTTCCTCCTAGCTTGTTGCTCGCTTGTGATTTCCTTATCATTTTGGTTAGGTCTGATTTGATTATTTCCTAGCATTGCTGGAAGAATCTGGTTGTAAATCCATCTAGTCCGGGGGCTTTGTCTGGGTGCATTTGGTCCACCGCCTCTTTTATTTCTTGCTGTGAGACTTCCTCCAGAAGCTTGAGATTGATGTCATCTTTTACGAGCTTTGGAACAACTGATACAGGGTACATTTGGGGATCAATGCTTGCCCTTTCTGTTTCTGTGTAGAGAGTTTTGAATGTCTCAAAAGTTGCCTGTCCAATGCCCTCCAGCTCAGAGATTGTAGTGTTTTGGACTTGGATTTATGTCACAGCCTTGAAGTGTTTCCTTGCTTCCGCTTGCTTATGGAAATAACTCGTGTTTTTGTCTCCTTCCTTTAGCCATAGACTTCGAGACTTCTACCTCCAATAGCTTTCTTCATCTCTGCAAGTTTTGTACCATTTCCTTTGGAGTTGCTCCTCCTTGAGTAAGTCCTACTGTGTGATCTCCTTTTTTTCCAGAACGAGCTGATGACTCTCTAGTTTCCTTTGGGATTCTAATCGTAGGGCAATTGGGTTAGCTTGTTTTTTTTCCCATCCTTTTAGCTCGGCCTTGAGCCTTCACAATTTTTCTTCCCAAACATAAAACGCAGAGCCATTAACTTTGTTGGTCCAAACATTGGAGACTTTGCACATAAAATCTTTGTCCTGTATCCATGCTAGATTGAATCTGAAGGGGATGGGCCCCTGGCCTTGCTCTTTCCTAATCTCTAGACTGATAGGCTTGTGATCAGAGGTGCTATGGGGGAGAATTTCTGAGGAGGCTGTAAGCCCAAGTGTCAAGAATGAGCTATGTACAAGGAATCTATCCAAACGAGCAGCAATGTGCCCCGGACCTACCCTTTTGTTGGTCCAAGTAAAGCGTCCCCTAGTTGGTTTAATGTCCATTAAGTCCCATGCTAAGATTAGGTCCTCCACCCACTCNCGTTTTTCTTCTTGAGCTAATGTTACATTTAAGTCCCCGCCTAGTATAATATTTTACAGCTCATTATCTGTTAGATAGTCTAGAAGGGTTTGCCAGCAGCTCTTTTTCTCTTCTATATGTTGTGGGACATAGATATTAAAGAGACTTACCATTTTCCTTGATTCCTTGTGGAGCAGTTGGGAGAAGATCCAATGCATGAAAAGTTTGGAGCGGATCAGATCTATTTTGGAGGTGTTCCACAGGGTGCAGAGCCCTCCTGACGCGCCTCTAGCATTTTCGGCTAAACCCTGGCTGCTTCTCCATACATTTTTTGAAACTTTTATAGAGTCATGTTGACTCATCTTGGTTTCCTAAATAAGTAGGACGTCTGTTTTCGTTGTTTTGATTATGTCCCTGAGAGCTTCTTCCTTCCTTTTGCTACCTAGACCCCTACAGTTCCAGGAAGTTATCTTCATTGGTTATTTTATGGAGGGGAGTGGCCTCCTTGGGAGGCCTTAGTCAGCTTCCTGGTTTGTCTTACTCCGATTAGTTGCTTGATGGTTGGTTGCGCTCCTTTGAGAACATCCTTGTAGGTTTCCTAATCCCTTTCCATTTTTTTGGATTTCCTACCTCTGCCTGGCTTCTTTGGAGTGTCCCAGGCTTCACTCATTCCTTCTGATTCATTTCTTGATGAGATATCTCCCTCCTCGGTGCCTTGGTCCGCCCTGTTCCTTGGAGGGGAGGTGGGTTTCTCCACTCCTTCTGCTGCTTTTTGAGTTCCTCCGGTTTCCGGGATTTGGTCACCTCTTTCTTCTTCACCTTGGGCGATGTTGCTTGGGTTCGCCATTTCACCTTCATTTCCCAGTGCTTTGAAGCTGTTTGCCATCTCTATGTTTCCCAGGTTGCCTTGATCAAGAGTTGGCTTGTCCCTTCTTGGGCCTTTGGACTTCGATCTTCCTTTCCGGGGTTGTTTCCATCCTTCCTCCCCTGCTTTCTCTGTGGGTAGGGTTTTTGGGCAGTTTCTCTGGAAATGTCCATATTCATGGCATCCTTTGCATTTAAACGATAGTTTCTCATAGTCCAATTTTTGTAGGTGTTGCCATTCCCCCACCTTTAGCTTTACCGCTTCCGGCAAGCCTATTTCCAAGTCAACTTCCACACAGATTCTAACACAAGAATATTGGTCTTTTGGGTCAACCTTGTCAATGTAGTAACCTAGTCCATTCTCGATGGCTTGCAGCGACGAGGAGTTCCAATAGTGGATTGGAAGGTTTGGAAGTCTGACCCAGACCGGGACGTCTTTTGGCACTTCCGAGGCTGGATCAAAGTTTGGAGTCCACCGATTCAGATAAAGGCCCTGTGTGCCCATGAAGTATGGCCCATTCTTGAAGATTAAATCATGGTCCTCCTGGGAGATGAATTCGAAAATGAAATAGCCCCTTCCAACTGCATAGCAGGTTACACTATTTTTTATTAGTGGCCTCTAGTTCCTTTGGATCTAGTTGTCTATTGTCCTGGTTGAGGGCCAGAGCCCCATGAACTAGCCTACCAGACCATGCTCTAATAAGGAGAGTGCTACCTTCATTGGCTATTCCGGGGGAAGATTGATCTCTGGAACATTGTCCATCCTTCTCACAAAGCTTGGTGTTTCTTCTTGGGGTGATTTCTTCCTACATGCAGTGATTAGTTTTCTGAAGGACGCGGTTGGGGAAGGAGGGGGCAGCAGCTCCCCTCTTCCCTGGCTTGGCATGGTAGCAAAGCACGAACCCTAGATCAGAATTTTACCTCTGCGCGCATCAGATTATTCGATGCTCTAATCTATTATTATTATTATTATTATTATTATTATTAACAACATTAATTATCTTTTACATTTATTATTAATCACATTAAGGTGGGGCCGACCTGTACCCTTTATAACACAATTAGGGTTATAGGCAAGTATGAATCTTGAACAACATATAAAAAGGGTTTTGATACACCCACTAGGGGCACATCCATAGAGATTTCATAGCTCTGGCTCACTGCATTACACAGAAGAAACAGATCTACAGACATTCACCTTTGTTTATCCACAGGAACATCCACTCTACAGATCTCCATTCCCACTGCCTTACATAGGAGAATCATCTAGAGTTTTCTCGTCAACTATGTTTCTCAGAGGAGGCTAACACATCATCTTCATTTCTATTCACATGACGATGCACCCAACACTTTTGGGATTTCAAACGTTCACCTTGTACTCATCCATAGGAACGTCCAACTCATCAGATCACTTTTCCTACTGGATAATCATCTAGAATTATTCTCACTCTATTCATGGAGGAGGTCATCTCTATGTTCCTAGATCTGTCTCAGGTAGGAACCACGAAGCCTTCTTAGGGGCTTTCTCTCAGGTTTGTAAGTTGAGAAAAAGGATTCACATAGCTGCAATGATCCACACCTCATAGGTTTGTAAGATGGAGAATGTCTCACATAGTTGCATTCATCAACAGTTAGGTGGGACCGACGCAGGGGAAAACTACTTTTTGGAACGCCCCCCCACCGTGAAAGGAAGAAAGGTCTGGGGGGTCTAAAAAGCGCTGAGGATCATTGATCTACACGATGATGGATGCTACCGATGGAGACCTATGTGGGAGTTAACACTACAAGAAAAAGTGTCTTGTTTGCTAGCAAACTTAGGATAAAAATATGCGCTAGGTAGCGCTAATCTTGCTTTTTTCCAATTTACACCATAACTTTATTTTCCTAAGATAAAATAATCAAATTTAATCAAATAAGGGGTATTTTGACATCCATTTCAATTTTCTTGAGACCAAATCACCTAACCTATCTACTAACATAGGCATCTAACATATTAATCCAGTTTAAACTCTTGGATTAATTTTTTTTTTTTTTTAAATAAAAAGTGGGACCTTTCATATTATAGCTTCAACCAAAAGGGAGGATACATGACACATAGGAGCCAGGTGTCCCGCTTGTGTAGGAAACCAGGACACCTGGCTGTCTTACTGTGACTTGCCCAAAAAAGAAAGATAACATAGAGCCACCCTGCCCGTAGGAAACCAGGGGGAATGTTAAGAACTATAAGCAGTTTGATAGTATAGTTACTAATGCTAACCAGACTGACTCCTAGAGGACTATCGTCCTGAGAAAATATAGCATCAAGAATAAAGAAAAACATTCAGCTCTATGACCTGTTAACCAGTGCTCGCCTTGTCATCCTTTGCCCTGTCGTCCGTCACTTCTGAGGCCCGAACTGGAATTGCGAAAGGCTGTGCGCAAGTGGGACACAGGTGCTTGGGCATGTCATGGGAATAAGCCGCATAAATCATGTCGAGGCGTTGGCTTGTGGATACCGCTCTGAATATTTGGACTTCGACGAGACTTCTCACCTCAAATATGAGCTGCAGCTGCTCCGGGAGGAAAGGAGGTGGCGAGGGCGGCCTCTCCTGCTTGTCATCACTGTCCATACATCCTGCCTCCGTGGCTGCACCAATATCCTTGGCTGCATTGGCGTCCTTCCAGTGTTCCTCCTCTAAGATGCAGGTTTCAGTACCGGGGTCCGAGGGAGCGTTTGTACGAGGTTCGAAGGAGGACCTACTGCAGGGAGTGGTTCCATAACGGAAGGAATGGGTATGGGGGTTCCAGTCATCCGGGAAGGTAACCAGTTTCGATTCAGAAAAATCCTCTAGGAGATGAATGCTCGGATATTCTACCATAATCGTACCTGGAGGTGAAACTGTTGCTCGAATTGCATGCCGGCATCGCTGTGTCGCTAGAGTGACTGCGGTTTGGAATTCTCGATGTCGTTTCCATCTAGAGGCCGCTGCATACCAGCGCACCCCCCTACATGGTCGCCCTCTCAGTCGCAACATGCCTGAGACAAAAGTGAGAGCCAAGTCGCCAAGAATTGGAAGCAAGTCGCCAAGAGTCGGATGGCAGCCTCGCTGCACAGGAAACTGCTCAGAGACAATGGAACATCCGGGGAGGGTGATGGGTGGATAAATCACAATGAACGCCATTAAAGCCATGAGCTTAATGCTCTGGCTGGCCGGACCAAGAGCGCTCATGCTGTATCGCATCATGTTACGGAGGTGGTCTGAGCTGACGCTCATATTGAATTGCAGAGTGTGTGGGGAGGACCGGTATTAAAGGCCCCTCGCCTCCCCTCGTCACGTCCCTTTGCCACCTCCCCTCGCTGTCTTCGCCGCATGTCACCCCATCCGGGGTTGGATTAATTATTACTCTAACCTATCAACACAAATTTAATGAGTTTGATTATGATTATACAGTATGATTCAAACTAAATTTATTTTTGATGGGGTTTTATATTTTTCTCTTTTTTCTCTTTTTGCTTTTCTTTTATTTTCTTTTCTTTTTCTTTCTTTCTTTTATACCCTCTTTTCATTTTTTCCATCAGCATGTATCAGACTGATGTTAAAAGAAAAATTATGGAGGTTGCAAATACAAACCTACAGTACAAAGAATTAATAGCAAAATTACAACAAGGTAAGGCACCACATAAGATGGATAGTTATAAGTTGGGAGTAGATGGAATATTGATGCACAAGAACATAATTTTTGCACCAAATGTCCAGTACTTGAAATGTGTAATTTTGCATGAGATTCATAATGTTCCTTATGCAGGACACCCTGGATATCATAAAACCGTAGCAGCGGTCAAGAGCCAATACTTTTGGCCAGGTATGAAGAGGGAAATTGCAGAATACAATGCTAAGTGTATGGAATGCCAGAAAGTTAAAACAGAGCATAGGCACCCAACAGGATTGCTTCAACCTTTGCCCATTCCTAAATGGAAGTGGGAAGTAGTGACCATGGATTTTTTTACGGGATTTCCTAGAACAGGCAAGCTACATGATTCAATTATGGTAGTGGTGGAAAAGCTTACAAAAGCTGCCCATTTTATTCCACTAAAAACTACTCACAAGGCAACAGATGTTGCTGATATTTTCATGAAGGAAGTGGAACAATTGCATGGAATTCCTAAAACGATTGTGTCTGACAAAGACCCAAAATTCACCTCGAATTTCTGGAAAGGATTGGTCAAAGGATTCGGAACAAATCTGAACTTTAGTACAGCTTACCATCCTGAGATTGATGGGCAGACAGAGAGGGTGAATAGAGTGATAGAGGATATGCTGAGAATGTATGTGATGGATAAACCATCAAAATGGGAAGACTACCTACATTTAGTAGAATTTGATTACAACAATGGGTATCAGGCATCATTGAATATGATCCCATTTGAAGCACTTTACAGCAGAAGGTGCAATACTCCAGTAAGCTGGGATAATCCAACTGATAGAACAATAGTCGGGTCGGAGTTGCTCAAGGAGATGGAGGACCAAATGTTAAAAATTAAGCAGAATTTGAAAGCCTCCCAAGATAGACAGAAAAATTATGTTGATAGAAATAGAATCCACAGAGAATTCAAAGTGGGTGACCATGTTTTCTTGAAAGTAAAAGCTAACAGGAGTTCCCTGAAGCTGGGAAGTTGCGCCAAGTTGGTAGCCAGATTTTGTGGACCATTTGAAATCCTAGAGTGGATTGGTCCAGTTGCTTATATGATTGCATTACCTACATATATGTTTGTTCATAATGTATTCCATGTATCATTGCTAAATAAATACATACCTGATGCTAATCATGTTATTGATTGGAATGTTATTCAGGTGGAGCAAGAAGGCGCTTTCCAAGTACATCCAATGTGCATTTTGGATCGAAAAATCAAACAACTCCAAAATCGAGCCACGGGGCTTGTAAAGGTCCAATGGACTTGGTACAGACTTGAAGACACTACTTGGGAGCATGAGGATGCAATGCGGGTAGAATAACTGCATCTTTTTGAGAAATTCTGAAAATTTTGTTGGATATCGGTACATGATGCACTGAGGACAGTGCATAAATAAGGGGAGGGGATTGTAATATCCCTTAGCCAAACCCAAATGTAAATATAATCCAAGTATATTAAGCTAGTGAGATGTTTAGACATCATTCTTTTAATCCACCTTCATGGCATGGTGCATGCATATACTGTGTAGTAAAGTGATGTAATGTGCACAATTCTGGATACTGCGCATAGTAACTAAAGCGTGCACAACCTTAAAGACAGAGGATACAGCGTGCAGTAACTAAAGAGCGCACGATCTTGAGGTTAGCAGATATCGCACATAGTAACTAAAGTGCACGCAATATTAAGTTCAATGAACCTTCATGTATATGATATGCATTATAGGCTGTTGAGTGAGTATTATAAACCATAATGCTTATGTTTTGGAATTAGGCCAGAGCGCCTAAATGTTAAAGGCCAGTGTGCCTATTTTGTATATGTTTCATGATTAATATAAAATACATTTCTACGTGCAGACTGACTATGATAAAAGATAAGGGGGAATAGATTCCAACCAAATAGGGAAAGGGAGGGCCTAAAGTTAAGAACAGGGCTAAGCTAGAGAGCTTAAAGCCGAAAAGAAATATTATATTAATATTTCTTTAAAAACATAAAGTACGGATAATTAATTTATCCTAAGTCCTAAAAATGGGGTACAAGTGTATGAGAGAAGCTTCCAACATGACAAATGTCAAGTTGGAGACATGCATACTTATTTTCGAGACTTAGTTCCTTTGGGGGATCAACCATTCTGGGAGGGGAAGAAAGCAGGGAACCTTACCATTTTTCCTACAACTAGAGAACTAGTATCCATAATACATTCCGTGAGTCCTTGAGCTACGTTGTATCTTCCTACCACCATACCTAGACCAGATTGATACACATTCTTGTTGGTGTACCTGTCAACTTGGGAACGGGATTGAAGAGGCGAGTTGTCAAGCCCGTGAGCAATTCTCTAAGTGAGAGAATTACTAAGGATCGATTTCCTAAAGGTGCTAAACTGTGGCTACAACGCTCTGATACTTCCAGTCCGATTTTTTGCTGAAGCCCTGGAAGGGAAGTGGGGCAGCCGAAGGACTGTTGAGCAGAGAAGGGGCACACTTCCTTGGGTGGGACAAGCATGTGGGGAAGGAGAGGTTGTAGTCCGTGGTTGAGTGAACACCTGAGAGGGAATATTTTCGGTTGACCATGAACCTTTAGACTGGTTAGAAATCCCTTTCCCGGGTGGAGTCTAGTCCCAGCTCGGGGGTGACTCACTGTTGAGAGTAATGAACAGTGTACTCTAAGGTTGGGAGTTTCGTGGACGGTTTGCACGCAGTTGGTGACATTCTCAATAAGATAAGTATCATTTATGTGATGAATTTATATGCGGTATTGTCATTTATGCAATATTTTTATGGGTTTTATTGTTATGTGAGCATAATTGTCTATATGTTTAAGGGTATACCCCTGTATATGCTGCATGTCTGTGGTTACTGTTAAATTAGTCTGAAATCATATATTTACATAATGCAATTGTTTGTTTATGATTTATATATAAGAAGCTTCCGCTAGAGCATTGTATGTATATGTTTAATTGCATGCAGTCACTATGTATGTATGTCTGTGTGTGTATATACATATATAAAAGAGAAAAAATTATGTGACATAGCTCGGTTAAATACTGGGTGCATTACAATATGTTGTCAGAACTAAGTTAAGTGTTTGAGTAGTGGCATTCCCTAGCCTGTTGGTGGTCGGGGGTATGCTACAGTTAGGTTTGATTTCTTGGAGAGCTCATCAGTCGTAGTGAAAAGTCCTGCACAGTTCCAAATGGCCTCATCAGCAGCACTCATTAGCGCATTGACTTCTGCCTCCATCAAAGGGGGTCTCATGAGGGGTGAAGGATAAAATATAAAACTAGAATAGAACTATGGCAGAGTATTAGTCAGAGAATGTCTGTTGAATGTGGAGACTATGATGATATGTGTTTAGTAGAGTTCATACTCCAAAGGGTCGTTGGGAGAAAACAGACAGAAAATCCTCTCAAAATGCTAGATATATAGTCCTATCTAGCGCTGATGTCCATGACCACCAGTGATTCCAGGAGTATGTGCTCTGGTATCTAATTAAAAAGAAGAGCTATCGGCCTATATAGTCCTGATATCCATGACCACCAGCAAGTCCAAGACTGTGAGCTCTAGTATCTATGCTATCTGCAGGTCCACCATTGTAGCCGAGCTCCCCTTGCAGCATTGGGATGAGTTGAACTTGCCATCTAATACAATAGAAAGTTGAAGTCCAAATGCGATTGGTGTTGAATAATTGATAGAAAGAATCATAGTGCGATATTTCATTTTTCAATGTATGATGAGAACATAATATTTTCACAAATGTTTCATCCCACCACTGCACACACTTTCAATGCTTAGAAGGGAGATCTTGTCAAGTAGTTTTTGAGCATAGGAAGTGCCACCACTACCTCATAAAATCTTAATTTGTTTTATAAAATAGCCTCTCCCTCACCTTGAAATACATAAACCTAAGTTTTTATTTTTATAGAAAAATGTGTTTATGCATTTGTGATAACAATTTGGAGAAAAATATATTCATAGATATGATTTTTTGTGTTTATGGTTCATGGTTTTTCTAATTTTTTAAAATCTTTTCATAATTTTTTTTATAAATCGTTTTCATATGCATATCTCAACTTTTTAAAAAATGTAGTGTATTTTGATGCATAGTTGAATCCAAATCCAAACTTGTATCTATTTTGTGCAACTTGGTAAAATAGTGGAGGCTTAGGATTTATGATTGTAATTTGATTTTGATAATTGTCCTTTTATCATATTTTAAGACAATGGAAGAAAAAAATTGATGCTTTGGTGAGAGAGGTAAGGTAATGAATCTAGAGGAAGAATCATTTCTTGAGTTTTAATAATGCTTAATGGGTAGTTTTTACAACAGTAATATGTGTTATCACTCTGTAAATTTCCTAGAGGTTGAAAAAGAGGAAATACACAAAGGTAACCTTAACCAACCGCTTTTAAAGCTGGGATCTAGCCCTTCCAGCTTCAGAGAGGGATCTCTCTATATAATTTAGCTTTGTTTGAATTAAGATATTAGGCTAGTTAGAGGCGCGAGTTTTGTTTTGTCGTAAGGATTTTTAAAGATGGTTGAGACAAATCACACATCCATTGAGCTATGGGGTCTGTACTTAATAAAATCTGAGATGCAACCAGAAATGCTGAAGAATCCTTTCACAAGGAGAGATAACAAGCTCACTGGATCTTTAATAATTCAAATGATGGATGGAAGAAAGATTAGGAAAATAACTCCAATTAACAAGCACTTAAGAATCTCTTAACTGAAACTATTTAGAAGATGAACATAAAAATCTACAGAATCAGAGGCAAGGTATCGGTGATAAATCCTGCAACTTAACACTATTCATATAGATTAGTTATAGAAAGACGATATGATCACAAAGCAAGAAAACATATAACTAAGAAAATCACATCACCAGTGAAACATGCGCAGGAATCCTGTGAAAAGCTTCTTCTTTATTAATGGTGG
>ML788857.1:592467-617312 GCA_009831015.1 Picea engelmannii | reverse complement strand
TGCATTCACTAACCTAACAGCATTGAAAATTTAAAAGAACTTGGTCATGCTTGAAAGGTATGACCAAATTGTTATTATTGCATGGGGCCTTTGCTTCAATTCTTTTCTGCCCTCTTTTCTCTTTTTCTTTCTCTTTTTCTTTTTTATTTTCTTTTTTTTTATTTTCTTTTTTATTTTCTTTTTCACAAATTATTTGAAGAATGCAATATCATTTGTGAACCAAATCACCAGATGCAGATAATATCCAAGTCATAAGATGATTCCCATAAATTATGGGGTGATAACAATATGGTTGTAGAATGATTGGAGGCATCACCTCTCAATTCTAAAATGTGATGGACTTTTTCCCATCCTTTTTTCAAGGCTCCTTGGAGGGAGTTAAAAAATTATACTTTGGTGTAACTAAAATTTATTTTTGCTTTGTTTATTCTTGTATCACCGAGATTATGATGGGGGAGATGACGTTAAGGGAGATAAGAGTAAGAATTTTAGGGATTTATCTAGAATTAAAAATGATAATAGGAGAGAATGTGAGTATTAGTTAAAAGCATTTGAAAAATACTCAGACTGAATTGCAGAGAAGCTTAATACATATAGTGTCCTCTAGGGTTGTTATGAGACCCACTGTGGTGATTAGTGAAAAGAGGAATCCTTGGATAAAGGTAGATGGATTTAGAGAAAGATGTTCACTCTCAAATGTATGACTTGCAAATGTGTTGGATCTCTACAAATTTGAGGTTGGACATGAACCAATGGTAATTGAGGTGTTCACAAAAATTGATAAATTGGACGAGAGAATTAAGGTTGGCCCAGTTGCTTCTCCATTTTTTTTTATGTCTTGTGGATAATTGCACTCTTTTTGGATGGATGAAAGTTCATATAAACTATTTGGTAAATTTTATTCAAATGCATATTCTTGGTGTATGCTTATTGAAAACTCCACTCGATTTCTTGTTTGGAATTAGGTTTTGCATATATTTTTTCTTGGTTACTATAAAGTGATGCTTATTTTATATCCTCGTTATTTAAAATAATAATATCTAGGACTTTAGACTTTGTAATGCAAAATTACAAAATTATGATCAACATTATAGGTTTTTATCAAGGACCATCAAAATTGCATTTGTATTTTGGTTATGTTTTAAACTTTTTTGGGTGTTGTTCCATTAATGTTGTTGGGGCTATGATGTAGTTTTTCTTTAACTATCACTAAGTCATTGGTAGCTTTGATTTGATACCAATCACATTATTTTTTAAGAAGATGTTAATTTAGAATCTTTTGTGCATTTTTTTTCTCAAATTATGATTTGATGTTTTAAATGGTAAACTATTATCCTCTTTCTTCAATCCAAAATAAGAACCTTTTATTTTATTTTTGATATTTTATTTCAATTTAATTTTTTCCTTTTGTTTCAAAGAATTTTTTTATGATAATTTTGAAATTTCACATGATATTTGGTTTCCTTTTTATTGGTATTTACAATTCTAAGTTGGAATCATATGTGCTAGTTCTCATAGTGCTTCATTTTCCATTGCAAGTATTTCTTCCTTTTATTGGTTGTATTGTTTATGCTCTTTGTCTAGTGGTTTCTTTTGGAAGTTATGTTTCTTATTCATACACATCATCTTTGATTACTTTAAGTGAACACACTATTTTAAATTGATATATAATATTTTCTTGATGGTGTTTCATGGTACCATCTCATTATTAAAAATTGCAAAGGTGTAAGTACTTTATTTTGTAATCCTATAATGTAGGGGATTAGATATTTTGATGAAATTTTGCAGCATCTTGAGACTACCATTGCCAATAAAATCTATATTTCTAAGGTGTAGGTCATTTATTTTGTTATCCTATAATGTAGGGGATTAGATATTTTGATAAATTTTACATTATCTTGAGACTACCATTATCAATGAAATCTCACTACATTATTTTGTTCCCCCTCTGAAGCATTTGAGGCACTCCCTTAGCTCACCCTTGTTATTTTAGAAGTAGAATAATCTTTTGAAGCTTGAGGTAGTCAACGATGGATGGGTGCCAATTGTACATGATCCTTAGTGAGCAGATGATGGATGGATGGGTGCCAATTGTACATGATGGATGGATGGGTGTCAATTGTACATGATGGTTGGAGGATGAACCCCAAAGGCCATGATGATCACCCAAATGTGCGAATGATTCCCTCTACAACGTAATTTATAGGTATTGGATTGTGTGCCTCTTGTTGTTTATACTACATAGTTGGTTTATTACTATGGTTCTTTTCATGAATTTGTACTTTATAGGAATTATTATATGCATATGTGGTGATTTTGATAACCTTATAACATGGGAAATTTTGTGGACCACCCACTTTTAGTTTTACTGATTGGGATTGTCACAATACTTAATTACTTTTCTATCTACAACATATTATAAAAAGATTATATTTAGATATACTAAATATTTATTTGGTATGGCTATGTATCAACTATTTTCATATACTAATTTGATAAAAGTTATAAAGATACATTTCCAAATTAATATTCACTTTGAAAAGAGAAATATTTCAAGGTCTAAGTTGAAAGAATATAATATAATGATCCTTGTACATATAAAATATTCATCTTCATATTACAAACAACAAGTATTATTACAAACAAATATTGTATTCTTTAAAGAGTTTGTAGTAACACATAATAAGGTGGAGATACTGGAATATCAACAAAAACAATGTTTGGTTAAAAAATCGAAAATTAAGGGGTTGTAGGTGTGGGGGATCTTCTATGAGCCTTAAGGAAGAATGGAAATAACCTATGTCCAGGGAATAGGACAAGCTATAAAAAACCAAGAATAAGTCTATTCACTCCTATGAGGTCTTTTACTTTCCAAAGAAGCTAATGTTAAATCCTTGATAGTTATTGGAGATTCCAATGTGGTAATCAAAGCTATCTTAGAGAAATCATCCCCCTTGGGTATCAAGCTTACAATGATCATTGATTGAGTTAAAAAGGAGGCTAAAAACCACCTCAAATTTTCATTTTATCACGTGCTAAGTTGTAATGTCCCTAATCCAGACTCTTTGTAATTGTACATATACGTTGGTGAGTCATTGGTACCAATTGTAAATGTAAATGTACATGTAGGATGGTGAGCCATTGGCACCTAGTTTTGGTCCTAAGCGCACCTGAGTAGTGCTTGAAGAATTGTTATAAAAGAAAGGGTGTGCACATTTAATAGTGTTTCACATACCTAAGTAAGTGCACAGTTTATCACACACGTTGTAGGTTGGGAAAAGCCCAACCCAACCATCAAAATGGAAACAAATTAGAGAGAACCTACCCAATGTCACCTTAGGCAGTTGTTCCCATCACTTTAGAGGTGAGGTAGTGTAATGCCCATGTTTCCCTTAGCTTGTAACTAATCATTACTTATGATTTCCATTCTATGGCATATGAACAATGTAAATGTATTATTGTTTATATTTCCAATAGCTCACTGTGGGGGTGAAGCCTTGAAGTATTGGCCATGATATCACTAGAGGAAAGAGTGAGGAAAATGGTAGAGAGGGTTTCCAGTTCATTTTATAATTCCATGGAAGGGAATGGTGAGGGAAACCATGACTGGTTCAGATGACCTCTTCCAGGCAATACTCTATTGAATTAAAAATGTTCAAAACCCAAGATTGTCCTCTGGCCTAGAAACTTCATTTACTAGTCAAGATGGTAGTTGAAAGTACTATTCAGAAAATAATGAAAGAATGGGCATAGTACCCATCTAGAAATTTCTGATCTGACTCACGAATTTGGGGATTTGACCCACAAAATCTTATTGTGTAAGGCAAGAAAGGGACAAAGAAGGAAAGGAAGGAGGAATAGATAGAAGAGAATTTCAAAAAGAAGAGAATGTGTGAGGCTATCTAGTTCAGAAGGAGAAATGAAGGATTAATTTTTTCTAGTTACAGGAGAGATCCAGAGAGAGGATATTTGAGAATTTGTAGAAAACCTGACCTGAGGAGAAGGTCGCGAGCTTGATGCTGAGGGAGAATTTGATAAACCTTGCAGAGGTTGTGACAGAGAGAGGATCTCTGAGAAATGTCAGAATTTTCCATAGTGATATCATGGCTTGGCACAGGGTGGCAAGAGTGATAAGAGTGAGTGCATCTGAGCCTACGGTTGGGTGGAAATATGAAAACCCACAGTCAGTTGGTTGACGATCGACTGTAATAGATAAGTACTTCCTAGAATCTGTATAGTGGAATTGAAATGTGTGGTTGGATATTTGTATCTGTGATAGAAATATGCATTGCATGATTAATACTGATAATTCTTTCTTTCATTGTAAACCCTTGCATTCAAGTGATTGTAGGACGACAAGTTTGGTGCATGCTTCACATAGTTGAATATAATTGTCCTGTAACATTCCGAGACAATGAAAGTAAACCTCTCTCTATGCTTTCTATGTACATAAGAAATAGAGGCATAGAAATAAAGGTAAATTTGTAACTTGATGCAATGATGGTTGCAAGAGAAAGGAAATTAGAACCATAGGAAACAATTGACAATCCCGGGAAGGGAAGTAATGCTGCGATAATGGAAAAATATCTTACGTTGTTGGAATGTTAGAATTTTTTACTCAAACAGTCTGGTCGATTGAATATTTTGAAGTAGAGTTTGAATATTATCTCCTGTCAATGGTTTTATGCTTATTTCTGTCTAGAAAAGGAAAATTGTCAGTAATGGGTTTTAAAGGAAATTGGGGACATAAGACTTTGGACCCTGTGTTGTTTGGAAATTCGTCAAGGGATTTCCCAAGGACCAAATCCATAGTTATAGAGTCGAGATAGACTCTATGGTATTACCCCAATCCTGTTGAACTCCTTGAATTACCTTTTCTGTTGTGGAATTTGAGTTCTCTAGATGAAGGGTGATCCCTTCAAACCATTCTCCTGAGTGATTGTCGACTCAGGTCTATGCCCTTAACCAAATATTGGATAGGAGTCCTGGGTGTATCCCTCGAGGATTGCCAAAATCCCATATGATTAGGACCCAGAACCCTTGCTACACCCCAAAGGAGCTAAGTTATTTGGGTTTCGGGACTCTGGGAGTCCCATGCTTCAGGGAACATAAACATCGTAAAAGTGTTAAAACCCCTGAACGTCGAAGTCATGAAGTGATGAGATTCGTCGATCTAAGGCGAGATCATCCCTGATTGTTGGATCTAATTCAAAAAATATTGTGGTTGTCTGATCAACCATATAGTGGAAGTTTAAGGTAAGGGGAGGGATTACCAACAACAAGCATCCATCCTTCTTGACGACCTTTGCAAACGATTACCCTCTGGAGCTAACGACCAAGACTATGTGGACCGCGGGGACATGGAGCCATGAATCCACATCAGTTGTTGGATCAAAACAAAGAAGATTATGGGTCGTCCGATCATTATTCATCTCTTTAGATATATCCCACTTCGGGTGATTCAGAATGTAAGGTGAAAAGTTTCCCCAAAGGCCGGAGTGATGTCAACAGACGATGTGGCCAAAGTACATGGTGGAGTTTGATTGTGTGACAGAGCCACTACATGTGAGCATGTGGTTAAGCCATGTGTCCCGCTGATTAATCATCTAGCATGGTACATGGTTGGAGATATGGGAACCACGTGTATGTTAGGTGGCATATCGTAGTAGGGTAACCCCATGCAGAACGCCACGTATGCAAGAGGGACCTGCTCTAGGGGTTCGGGACTTCAAAAATCTGGGTGTTTGGAGTGCTAAGATGCAAACTCCAAAAGCATCTAAAGCCAAAGCACGTGGTAGGGAACTCCAGAACTACGAAACTTCATGCCTCTGGGAGGTTTGACATGTTGGTGCATGAGAATATCACTAAAGCGTCGAAGTTCGGAGTATGTGGCAAGAGTTCTAGAACTCCGGGACTCTGGGGAAAAGCTCGAGGATGTAGGGAGGTGATTTAAACATAGAAGCGTTGAAGATTCCCCGAAAAAATGTCAATCTCCAATAGGATAGGCCCGCATGCGTCATGGTGATGTGGTGTGTCTGGATAGCTCCATGTGACATTGTGAGGTTGGACATGAATTAGGTGTGGGACCTCACTCCTCTAGTCAGTTCCAAGTGATGTGTTATGTGCAGGTAAATCTTAACCATTAGATCCAAAGGTGGACAGAGGTCCACCATAGATTCTAGAGTGGAGAGAGGCTTCGAGACTTTGGGTCTCTGAGAAGATTTAGTGTTGTACAAAAGAGTGTGGAAAGGCTGAAGTTCGGAGGACTAGGTTCCAGTGTTGGTCGCATGGTAAGGTAAAAGATAAAACAAGAAGCACCGAGGTTTTGGAAGTGAATAAGCCCATGACTACTCAATAGAGACTTTCCCCTGTAAACCCTTCTTCCATGACCATGTCATTTCCAAAGGATGACGATCAGGGCTATGAAAGTGCCATGTTGGATGGTACAAGGAAAGTGAAGCCATGTGGCGAAGGGGGTGGCCATTGGCCAATGATACCCTGAAAAACTTCATAAGTCCATAACTTTCGAACCATGACTCAGTTTTAGACAAGTTTATAGTCGTTGGAAACCTCTCGAAGGGTAGAAGGAAATGATTCCCTTACTATAGGAACTCAAGGAATTTGTAGGATGAAGAAATTTTTTATACCCAATCCCTTAAAAGGGTACTTAGGGGGTTGGGTGTGTTACAAATTGGTATCAGAGTAGGCTATAACACTTGGCCTGAATGGGCTCATGGAAGAGTTGATTAAAAAAATTTATTAGAAAGAAAATTTAAGGGGGAGGACACCTTTCCCTAATATATTTATCAGAGAAAGATTCAAACACTAGGCCTGGATGGGCCAAAAACTAGTCATGGGACTGGTTTAACAAGGAAAAGACAACCCTGGTATAAAAGTTCCTTTGTGTTGGAAACATTTAGCTGTTATCTACACCAGCTCCTTGATAAAGGTTTCATCCTCAAATTATTGTAACATAAAAGTTACATGCTCATGTGGGGCATAGGGAGCATATTGTTTCTTTGGTAAAATGAAAGTTACTCCTATAGGAGTGGGATTATGCTGATAGGCACTAATAGCAAGATTTGGATGTGAATGGATTGAAAGGATCAGTAGCAGTAATAGCTATTGATTTAATAAAGGATTAAATCTTATATATGTGTATGATCCCTCATGATCAGAGGATTGATGGAAATGGTAAGGTAAATTTACTTGACCTATAATGAATGAAAATTGTTAATGGAATAACCCAGTAAGTAAGTAAAAAGGAGCCCTATAGATTGAGAACAACCTTCATGAAGGTAGAAGTGAAGTGACATGAGCAAGTCCAAAATCTCATGGTTGTGCTAGGGAAGTGTGTATCCCTATTAACTTAAGGGAGAGTCTATGAAAGAGGAATGGGTATGGTGACCATTTTCTGAAGAGGGAGAGAAGGTGAAACTATTTGGTTCTAAAGGGAGTAAAGAAATGAATTGTTTCTGGGTACAGGAATTGTTGGGAAACATTTTTTTCTAATCAAGCTGTTAAATAGAGTTGCATAAATATGGAGTGATTGAGTGAGAAATCACAGTAGCCTCCCTTGCTTGGTGGATAGAAAACTAATCTACTGGAATTCTTGTGGGAGGAGGAGAGTGACCTCAGTCCCTGGCTATTGTTGAATAGAAGGAATAATTATGGGTGTAATGGTTAAGTTTGAACTACATTTACAACCTATCTTATGTTTTGATGAGAATAGACAAAACAAACTAGAGCCTCTACGAAAATTTAAAAAGAAAGAGATGGACTTTCTACCCAAGACTAATTATGATCTAAAGATTCCCCAGAGTTCTTTATTAAAATACTTAGTAAGTAACAGACTTCAAAATTGTATTTGGACTTTAAGTAAATAGTCCAAATGTTATTAGACATTAGAATTCATTATAAATGAAGTAAGCAAGTGGAACCCGTCTGCACTGTAAGAATGGGTAAAGTGCTTGGGGCACAAGGGCATGTCAAAATGCATGTGGCAAGGATTGAGCATGCATATATATACATAAAATTTACACACACACACACACACACACATATATACTTATTATAGATTGTCATTGGATGTAAAATGTGGTGATGTCATAGATCATACAGTTAGTGATGATTTGATTATAAATACATAAGTAAAATGTTGATGATATTGGTTGTATATTACAGCATGAGGATAAAGTTAGAATGGTTAATGAAATGTTGATCCCAAATGTGGTAAAGGAAGTGTTGGGGCACTTCTAGATGACCAATGGGTTAGGTTGACATCCGGAGGTGGATGGTATTCATATAAGGTATGGCTTGATATGCTCAAGTAGTAGTGAGAGGGAATATAGAAAATGATTCCCTTGATAAAAACGTCTGTTAACCAAAAATGGTTTGAGACATGAAAAAGAATCTTGATAAGTTGTCTTGTTGCCATGGGCAGTATTGAAATTTCCCAGATGGTGTTTCTGGATTGTTGAATAACTTTATAGTAATTGAGGCAAAAATTCCTCCTTATTGTTTGTTGTCATGAGGAAAGGGGGACATAGTTATGGATATGTCTGTTAAACTTGTCAGGTGGATATCATGTGAATACTACAAGCTCTCAACTAAGAGGGAAGTTCAGTGTTGAGTATCTCTATGAAACTTGTCATGAGAATGGTAGTAAGATCTTTGGGAGAAAGATCTAGAAGTTTGATATGTCTGTGAAGGAAATGGAAAAGGTGAAAGCAATGAGCTTGCATAATGAATCTTTAGATATGTTTGTATATGCTTGAGTCCATGAATTTAATGCATTGTACGGTTTCTTGATATGAAGATTGATATTAAGACCAAATATATATGAATGAATGATATTAAATGTGAAAGTGATACACGTGTATGATGTATGAGTATATGTATACTAAAGGAACGATGTGATTTCCTCAATGAGTGAAATGTAAGGCAAGAATTTCACTTTCCAAGATTGAGTGAATACCATAGATGTGTTGGAATACTGAGAGGGGGGGTGAATCAATATTACCTTTTTTAAACAATTAGAAATTACTTTCATATTTTTTTAATTACCACAATAGATCAACAATAGACTTGTATGTAAAATCAATTATATAAATACAAGTAATAGGAACTACAAGGTTTTTATGAAGAATAGTGAAGGACACCAATCCTTTTTAGAGCACCAACTCTAGAAAACACAAATCCCCTTCTTCAGGACATCGACCCTAGGAAGCACCAACTCCCTTATATTTAGGGAAACAACCCTAGGAAGCACCAACTCCCTTATATTTAGGGCAACAACCCTAGGAAGCACCAACTCCCTTGTCTTTAGGGCACCAACTCCCTTGTATTTAGGGAACCAACCCCAGGAAGCACTAACTCCATTAAATTACACTTTACTTAGTAAAGGATATGAATCCTTCCATGCTCCTCCCTTCCACCCTCACTTCATAAGAATCATCCGTTCTTCTTCTTGGATTCTTCTTTTGTTTTGATCTTCTGATCTGGACTGTAGAGACACTTCTTATTCACCATTATTCCTTGCTTATATAGTCTCCCAACTGGTTTAAGATATGAATAATTGTGTCCCTTTGTTTGTACCATCACACCTCTTCATTTAGATTAACAATAATAAAGTTTGTTTTTCTTCATTATTATTCAAACATTATCGTGAAGGATTTTCAAATTAGTGAGAGTGATTTTCATAAATCGATCACTAATATGGATTGATTTCATTTTATACTTGATCCCATGCCTATTTATTTCATTCTCAATTTTCATTGATCAGATATAATCTTTTTTATTATCTCTCTAATGCATATCATGTATTGAGTTACTTAAGATAAATCAGGACAAATTCCAGATCCTATCTGGTTTAACATTCCTTCTTGGCCAAGATAAATTTCTCATCCTGTGTGTTAAATTTTGTACAAAAACTCTTCGGGACCTCTATTCCATACGAACATAGGTGGTTACTAGGTGCTAATCCAAATGAGTGCTTTAATCACTTATCAAGATCAATGATCACATATTAATTACACGTTGAGATGGACGATTGTCAATACTTTGTAACTTTGTCCTTCGGGACTTCCAACCTTTGCAATCATTCAACCTTCTGGAGTGCATTTTGCTGAAGTGTGTATATTATATTAGATGATCATGTTTTATTGCACGATGAACGGTTCTCATTCACTTCATAACTTCGACGTTTCGAGACTCTAGTATTTGCAGTCTTCCAACTCTTTCGAATCAAATTTCGTCGAAGTGCATATCAACACTTCCCTTCTTAATAACCTCACATGTCCAGGAGCTAGGACGGTGGGCTTAGGCACAAAGGAGCTCCTGCTCTTTGGTTATTTGACTATTCATGACTCCACTTTGGGCTAATCGAACTTTAAAGTAATTCAATCCCTCCAGATTTTTACCTACCAAATAAGTCATAGAATGGAAATGACCGCTTCTTTTCGGTTAACACCTTCATTTACACTATCCTTCCAATGGATTAGTCCAATGGATATGACTTAATCAAACGTTGAGATGAATGGCCAATACTATTTTAGAGTTTAAACTTACGCGAGGGATAAATCTTCTTCCAACCTTTGAACCATAAACCGTTTGTCCACACGTCACAGACACATCATTTCGGAGCTTGGAAGGGTGGTTTTCCAAAATTCTTTGGTTGACTTCCGAAACAGCTTATACTCGTTGATATGTATCTCGGATCAACGACTCTAAATGGATCATATCCTTGTCCTTTACCCTTTCTTGATCAACGATTGAGAATGACTTTGACCTTCGACGCTTCGGGTAGTTGTTAGTGGTAGAAATTGGTTTTCCCCGAAGGACATACTTCTAGAGTGACGTAGCTTGCTAACATCACTGCTGATGTGGAACTAGCCGAGTGCCATGTGTCACTTATATTTGTGACTTATGTATATCTAAAATTACAATTAGGCCTTGACACTTGTCACCATATGAATGTGCCACGTGTCCTTGCCGACGTGATCTTGATGACATGGACTATGATGATGTGGGTTCTCAATGTGTGTGTCATGTGTCTTATTTCATGACTTCGGAGCTCCAACCTTCGGGTGAACTCATATGTTCTAAACTCTTTTTCACTAAAGTGGTCAACACCTAAGTTTACCACCATTGGACCCACCTAACCTCATCCAATGGTCACTATGCATTGCCTATATCTAATGGCCCTCATTCACTTTGGGACTCTGGGGCTCCAGCCTTTGGGTAAACTTACTTGTTCTTGGCTTCTTTTCGTTGGAGTGGTCAGTGTCGAAGTTGAACACCATTGGACCCGCCTAACCTCATCTAATGGTTACTATGCATTGCCTAGATCTAATGGCCCTCATTAACTTCGAGACTTCGAGGCTCCATCCTTCTAGTAAAATTACCTGTTCTTGGCTTCTTTTTGTCGCAGTGGTCAACATTGGAGTTGACCACCTTCTGATCTAGCGGTTCAAATTTTCCATTCCATATCGACGGTTGATGGTAGTTAGTTTAATACGATACTCTGGGATATTTGTGGCTTCCATTGTCCTTTCACTAAACTCGATTAGATGATCAAGAATTCATCCAAAGTCCCTCCTTGATCTCATGACTGACGGAATTTCATGACTTCATTCCACTGCCTTATCTCCAATGTCCCAAAACTTCATCAACAAACATAATTCCTCCTAACCTCTTTGGCTTTATACTCAGATTCCAAATGAACCAAGATCGTTGATCTGTGGTTTTTGGTCAGCTATTGATGATTTTCATATTCCCCATCTGTAACAAAGTTTCCTCATAGTTCTAAGGGTGTCTTCTTTAGTTAATCTGTTGGGAATTTGATCCCAATAACACTTTCTTAAGGTGCTCCTTTTCCTGAGATTTTTGCATGCTCCAATCTCATGAAATCTAATATGATGCCTTTCCTGATATTTTAGGTATATGCCTCTGCACCTCATGCTATGTATTTTGCGCAACTTACTACGTTATTTCTCCTAAGATTTTAAGATCTCAAAGACATATAATGATAATACCATATTGATCTTCTTGAAATCAATTCCCTAATAAACATTGATCATTTTGGCCCTCTTTGACATCAATTCCAGCACCATAACACCATGTCCAACATTCTCCCCCTTTGGCATTGATGGAAACACAGTAAAACCCCTTTTTCAATCTTAATTAGATTTCACTGATCATTCTCCCCCTTTGAAAAACATGACAAAAAGGGATGTTTCCTTTTAGGGTGATACTCCCCCTGAGGTGATGCCCACCGTGTCTATGAATCTCTCCCCCTGGAATCATGATTCTACAACCAATCATGGGAAGAATAATAACTCCCCCTGTCTTCTCTGCAAGATAAATAGTATGTCATCACTGCAATTTTATTTTGCTTCAAAAACTATTTCTCAACTGGAACATAGATCAACTGCTCAAGAATAATATGCTTTTCCTATAACGATCCTTTGGACATATGTACTGGCCATGTACCATGACAAATATTCCTCATAAACCATTCACATAACTTTGCTGAGAGAATACATAACCTCCATTGATCTTGGGAAGATTGAAAAACTTGCAACAAACAATGTCAAATCCTACATAGAGTTATCCCATCAAACTATGCTTCTTTTGATGATTCTAGTTATCTATTCATTCATTTGTAATCCAAGAGCCTCTTCAGTTTTCTGTGCTTGAATACTCATAGGGGTATACAAAAGATCCTCTTGATTTTGTTTTGAGGAGGAGTCTTCAGTAGATCATCAAAATAGCATTGGAAAACTTCTGAGATCATCATCACTCAATTATTCTAGTTGGTCTACTATTCAAGATTCATCATTATCGTCACTATTTTGTGTAACAAAAAATTCTTCATCTTCTCTTTTAGAATTTTCTTTTTCCATTTTTATTTTATTGTTTAGTGGACTATTGATTTGCAGAACATCATCAAAAACTATCATTGTTTCATATTCTTCTTTAGGAGCTCTCCTTTCTCAAGCTCAATTCACTTTATATGCAAAACTTTGATTTTTATATTCCTTATTAGAATCTTTACCGACCATTCTCCTGCTATTAAATTCATCAATTTTAGGTGCATCATCTTTCTTGCTTTGTACTTCAGATCGTCTTTTCCATATCTTCTTATTCTATTTATAAGGGTTTCCCATTGGTGATTTACATTCGTTGTCTTTATGGCCATAATTGTTGCGTTTTTGGCATTCAATATTGAAGTTCTGCAAAGGAGAAAATGAGTTGTAGTTTCTCTTCTCTGTATTGTACCTATTGTTCTTATATCTTTGGACATTTCTATGATTGTATTGTCCATAAGCTTTGCAGTGTACTGCCTTATGACCAAAATTATTGCAAGACTAACAATATCCAATAAGTAGATATTTATTAGGGGGATTCTTTCTGGTGATTGTATTCTTCCTGTCACTTTTTTTACTTTAGTAGGGAATGTTGATTTCTATTTATGTGGAACAGTTTTCAATGGTATCATATTTTCCTTATTATATTCTCTTCTTAAGGAGACCTTTAGAGCATTTGCATAACTGATTGGTCTTTTGATAGATCCTTGTGATGTAGAAGTTGAGTCTTAGGTGTATCCCAAACCAGTGTTGTTGTTTGGTGACCTCTGACTAATAATTTCATCCAAGATATTTGAACTATTTCCAAATTTTGATCCCTTATTTTCTTTCTCAAGTTCACTTTTTAGCAGCTTAATCTTAGCTTCTAGTTTCTCACATACTTGTTTTTTATCACTAGGTTGTTTTAAAATGACTTTTTCAATTTTATTATCTTCCAGGAGCTGGGATTTTAAATCACTGATAATATACACTGATTCTTTAAAGTAGATTTTGAATATTATTCAGACGATCTAACCGACCAAATATTTTGAAGTAGAGTTTGAATATTATCTCTTGTCAATGGTTTTATTTTTATTTATGTCTAGAAAAGGAAAACTGCCAGTAATGGGTTTTAAAGGAATTTGGGGACATAAGACTTTGTCCCATGTGTTGGTTGGAAATTCATCAAGGGATTTATCAAGGACCAATTCCACAGTTATAGAGTTGAGATAGGCTTTACAGTACTACCCCCATCCTGTTGAACTCCTTGAATTACCTTTCCTGCTATGGAATTTGAGTTATGTACACGAAGGGTGCTCCCTTCAAACCATTCTCCCGAGCGATTATTGACTCAGGTCCGTGGCCTTAACCAAATATTGGATAGGATTCATGGGTGTAGCACTCAGGGCTTGCCAAAATCCCATATGAATGGGACCCAGAACCCTCGCTACACCTCAAAGGAGCTAAGTTATCTGGGTTTCGGGACTCTGAGATTTTGGCACTTTGGGGAACATAAACATTGTAAAATTGCTAAAACCCTGAACTTCAAAGGCACAAAGAGATGAGAGTCATCGATCTGAGGTGGGATCATCCTTGACCATTGGATATAATTCAAAAAATATTTTTCTTGCCCGATCAACCATACGGTGGAAGGATAAGGTTGTTGGACACACCTACCACACTTAGAGGGGGGGGTGAATGAGTGTGGGGATATTTTCCCCAAAACTTCCCTCTTACACAAAACTCCTTAGTTAACATTCAACATTTAATAATTACTCATTGTTATCATTTATAATCAGTTAGATGTGAATACATATCAGAAGCATATATCCGTAATATATCATCAACAAATCATCTCCACAAGGAACACAGACAACACAAGATGTATGTACAATTTTTCTTTTTATTATGCACTTCAATCCGGGGGTTTTTCAGCAACAACTGAATAGAGTACAAATATACAAGAGAACCAAATCTATATGAAAGACTCATCTTACATTCTCATAACCAACTAAGATGAGGCAACAATCCTCAACAGATATCAATATGTACCATAGACAAGTGCATCAACCATGCACCAACCTATGCCAAACAACCTGTAATCAACCTATACCATAAACAAGTGCATCCAACCATGTACCAAGTATATACCAATCATGTGTCAACTAATAATAAACAATTACTCATCAATATGTACCAACGTCATCAACTATACACCTCATGTATGTGCCAACTCATCAACTGCTTGTCTCAACCATGACTAGTTTTGGATTAGTCAACAGCCCTAACTTGAAATAATCATAACTTTGTACCTGTAATGAATAAAGATATGAAACTGATACACAATGTGCTTCAGTGTGTTTTATGAAATTCCTCCAAGTTTCACTACTTGGAACCTATCAGAAAAGGATTTATAGCCAAAATGGCATACCTTGCTGAATTCTGGCTTATTCTAGAGAGTGACCTTGTAGAGCGTGCCCCACACAGAATATTTTTTGAATAGATATGAAACTGTTACAAAGAATACTAAAGACTGTAATATAACCAAAACAATTGGTCTCACTGAATTTGGATGTGTTATGAAGAAGTTATGATGTTTTTACTCGAAACACCTGTTTTAGACTAGTTTCAGGACTACCCACAAACCCCATTTTCCATAGAGTGTATCTCCAAAAATACAATGACCCACAAGCTGAATTTTTTACCATAGATACTTGGATATGTTTCCTCAACTTCATATCAATATCACGATTTGAATCATTATAGAAAAAAGTTATTGCGAAAATGGTGAGATGACCTGTAAATAACATACCTTAGAAAGCATCATGAAAAGAATATATCCTCCCTTGAATTCCGACCCTCTTTTCTTCACCTTCCCTCTGAAATTTGGCTTAGATGTCCTTTGTTTACCTCAGTCACCTATAAATATTCAATATGCTCAAGTGTTCCACACCAAAAATGCTCAAGAAGCTCTCCATCAATACTCCAAAAGATATTCTCACAAGAAGCTCTCCATTGATCCACAAAAAGGATGATCTACAAGAGACCATTGCTATCTTATTTATACTTTCATCCTCTAGGTCACTTCACCCATTTTTAGTTCATTTAACCCATTTCTAGGTCACTTAACCTATTTTCCTTATTTTATGGTTAACCACTTTCCATAAATAGAAAGTTCTCCAATACTTTATCATTTAAATATTCCTTCTTGATTTTGTCAGTTCTCTTTATTATTTAAATAATCCACCTTGACTTTGTCACTTTACTTTATCATTTAAATAATATTTCTTCTTTTAGGTCACTTTGACTTCTTTGACCTTGGGGGCTTCAAGCCTTCATGTGGGGGTCCTTCATCTTCGTAAGGCCATAACTCTCAAACCATGAGGCATTATGTGACATTCCACATACCATCGGAAATGGTATGACATTCTACATTCCATCATTTAAATAATATTCCACATATCTAGGATAGTTTCACCAACAATTTCCTTGATCTTCATCTCATTATTCCACATACAAGCATAGGTCCTCCAACCATACTTCTAAGTGCTGACGAGCGAAATTGACCGCTCCTCAACTAGAGGAGTGAATCCAGTCCGGGGTTGTCTAATTAACCCAAGTTGTTTGGATTAATCCACTCCGACGGGTTTAGCGGCTCTGTTGGCCGATCTAAGTCCTAAAGAAAGCGAAAAAAACAAAAATAAAATAACTTGATGAAAAGTAATAGCTGAAAATTATATATAGATCTAATATATATTTACAGTTTACTAACTAAAATTTATAACGTAAGTCTACTTATTATATATATAATATATGCAAATGAATTTATTTCTAATATATATATATATATAACATTTACATAATACGGATTTTAATCTAAATCCGCGAAAATCGAATATGGATTGATTTATTAAACAACAACAAAGCTATTTTTCAATCTTTTTTATTTATTTTCTTATAATGTTTATAAACAAGAAATGGAATAACAAACTGTCGAATTGAAAACAGAAATCACGGATACTAGAAAATGTTTTAGCTACAGGAGGTTTCTATATTCATTAAACTAATGAAATTAAACTAGTAAACTGACCTATTATCGCATCCAATATTTATTCAGTGTGTAGCATCCCATCTCCCTGTCTGATGAGGTAAACCCGCAACAGAACCTATAAGTGCTTCTCATAAATGTGAAACAGCAATAATGGAATTCAAATGATATAACATATAAGAGATACAATCACATCAATCTCATAATTTCGCAAGTAGCCACATTAAGATAAATCCTCTTGTGAAAACTTGTGCATGAATGTTAAAAAATGATGAAGATAAATCTCTTAATCCCAAGTTTAAACAAAATGATTAATGTGTGTTAAATCTGGAACATAAAACATGGATAATATATATGAATTTATATCATACCAATCTGTAGTAAACCATGACAATGAAAGCAATCATAATTTAATTACAAATCGAAATGATCATGACTTGAATAAAAGCACGATATGGAGAAGCTAAAGCTGTGACAAATATCATATTCTATTCAAGTCTGTAAATGAGAAATTCATAGTTTTTTCCCCAGGTAGAGATGGATTCAAGTTCACAAAATAACATACTTATATAGGTTCCATGAACAAAATGTTTCCTATTGATAACATCAAATCTGTTCCAAAAATGTGGGGGATGCAACCTCCCAGATTTTACTTGATATCAAAAAAAAATAATAGCCTAATCTATTTACTAAAAACATAAAGATGGTGTGGTTGAGAGATCCCAATAGTTCTTCAAATCTCCTTAGAAATCATGGGTTCCTGTTAACAAACAAAAATGGGGAAATTTTAGATATGTTTTCAATTATAAAATCAAGCAACTCGAATTTTTTTTTTTTAACTGGCTACATAATCTCACGATTTTGTAGCTAGTTATAATTATAACTTACAATAATATTTTATTCAATCAAACAAAAAAAACTAATTTTTATAAGAAAAGTAATCTATTCAACAAATCATATATCCTAAATTGAGGAAGACAAAATCATGCTAAACTTGAAAAAGATCATATCTCAAATCAAAACATATCAAGCAATCTTGGAATTTACTATTGCTGTCGTTGCCTCTACATTTTTAAAAATAGCAGGCCCTGTAGTTTTTGGGTGTTTGTCCTTTTCTTGAGCTATGGATTGGATCCTACTGTTCTCGTTTGTTAATGAATCCACTTGGTCTTTTAGAGATTTAACCCTGGACTATAGCAAAGGCACATCTGCATAATACCTGTCGATCCAGGATCAACATTCATTACACCGAGGCTGTAGAGACTGTGCATTGGCACTGATATCATTAACGATTGGAGAATCGTCCATGTGGAAGGTAGGTTTGTCATGGAGTTTTATGCCAGGAAAATCAGGATTCTCCTTTAGACACAATGGCAGATTGGTAACATAATCGTAGGGTCTGTCAGGGCAAGGTCCATATGAATATGGATACTCTTCGGCCAAGAACCTTTCAATTTCCAAATATGAGTCTTCACTTATCTCAATTGTGTTTTCTATGTCTGCACAGGGTTTGGGTTTGTTTCGAGCACATCGTGAAATCCAACGAGTGGCCTTTTTATTCTTATAATTAACATCGATGTTGCCCCTAAGCTTTTTCCCTGTGGGTTTTTTAACAGTCTTAGTACAACTCTTAGGATACGAATCCGATTGAGTGTCGGGTTGAGTAGAATCAGGGTAGGTCGAGTGTTCCAAATTAGAGATATGATCACAGGGCATGAGCAAAGGAGGAGATATGGTAGGTTTCACAAGGGTTTCTGTGATAACAAGCTTGTCAACCTGTCCCAACTCACTATTACCAAAACCATTTCATAACACAAAAGCATCCCAACAATCATTGTTCAATTACAACTGATGTACAATGATAATTTTGATTAAACCATGATGGAATAAACTAGAATCAGACTTCTGCCTCCTAAACCGCTTTCCCATCTTGTACAAACTTCTAAGCAGAAAGTAGGGCATATTCAACGAGAAATCAATGAAGCTCATAAGCAATCACAGGTGATACAAGAAAACCAACCCAAATCTCCCTTCACACGTAATAAACTGTTTCACAATAGATAACAAATCATGCCATCTAGGTTTTAAAGATGATACATGCATACCTCGGTTGCACCTGGTAATTTTCCTTGAGGTGAACAACAATGACCAGGGAACGTCTTCAACTTTTGCATTCTTGAACCACTTTTGGCCGACAGCTGGTAAACCCATAGCTTGGCTTAAAAAGTCTTCATTTACCTCAAGCTACACATCACCTATCTTAGCTCTGCAACCATCGAAAGTCAATGCGAACTCTTGGGCAACTCTCAGATTGAAACCCTTAAACTTTTCAATGAATGCACGCCACCCGTTCCTTTCTAAATCATCCCTGGTGTTGTCATACGATAACAAGGTTTGGATGCCATTGGGATCAATCCTTACCACCAGAGCCATGGCTAACAGAAAGGAATCAACACTGAAATCGAAGGTAGGTTTTGATAAGAAAACATAGAGCCGTAGCCCCGCGTTTCCACAAAACAATGCAATGACAGTTCGAAATGGTAGGCAGAGGCGTTAATTACCATGCATGGGAATGAGATCGTGAAGCCCGAGGCCATACAGAGAAATAATATCACGTTGTACCTCATATGGTACCTTGGGATATGGGTATGTGTAAGGATGTAAGCATTTTAATACCATAGAACACACACTCATGACTTGATTACAAGATAAATGTGTCAAATAAACATTTAATAAAAAAAAATTATGAATCAAAAACCCCATTAATATTAATGGAAATTTGATGAGTGGAGGTTTTTTACTTATGTAACCAAGGCACATTTAGGACCAAGAGATTATAAACAAGGAAAACAATCATGTTCATAGCAAAATACAACAATACGACAATAGACCATATGAACAGTTATCCTTTGATCATAAATCGAAACCAAGTGTGAATTCCAGCAGCGAGTTTTCATGCTTACAATCATGAAAACAAAAATCAAAAGGAAGGCATATAAAACGCGACAAGTGATAAGTGTCGTTGTTCATGATGAGTAATGGAAATTTAGAGACCCAGTGTAGGCAGCTTATAAACAATAGAAATTTTAGACTGTTGTTTTGAACACCTTTGTTACTGCTCGGATTGCCATTTTTGTTGTTCTCTGCAATATTTTGTAGCATTTTTTTACAGAAGAAAAGGGAATTTTAATAATTCATAAATAGAAATGTTAGCCCTAATATTCTTTAAATATTCATCCAAATCATAATCTAAACTTGGGTTTACTAAGTTTTGTTTAGTCTCAGTTGATTTAGACTATTTTGGAGGCAACGTCATAGTGATTTCAGAAGAAGGCTTATTTGTTATCTTGCTCCTAGTATTGTAAGGATGCACTGTTTCGAAATGGCTATGTTTTGATGTAAGGATTTCGTATAATATGCGATAATAAGATTCTCGGTAGGCATCGAATCCATAGGGATTCAATTCTTTAGTGTTAAGAACCTTTGATTAAAGTCTTCAATCTTTTCTTTGGGGTTCATTCTTAAACTAGAAATCTCCATGACTAGAACTTCAAGAGACTTTTCGTCTCTGAACTTCTCAAGGAAACAGGATTCAAATTTCTTCCATGACACAATGGTGTGGGGCTGTTGGACAAAGTACCATGTAGAGGCATTGCCCTCAAAGGTGTATGGAAACAATATACAGACTATGTCTTCGTGCTCAACACTATGGAGTCTAATGGCTAACATAAACTTTTTGATGTGATCTTTGGCTAGCTGTTTGGAGTCCAGGTCAAATTTAGGGAGCCATTTCTCTGGGTGCTTTGGTAAAGGATGCTGAGGCCAAGGTATGGCCACTACATCTTGGTCAAGCCAAGGTCTGGCAGGATTGTTTGGGTTGGCCATCGGTGTGGGTGCTGTCGAAGGCTGAGAGGAGGAACTACCTTCGTTAGAGGATTCCTCTCCAGAAGAAGAAGGAGATGAATGAGGTGGTGATGATGGTATACCAGATCCTCCTGCTGCAGTAGTGAGGATTGGATCTGTAGGGTTTAAAGTGAGGTCAGTGCCTCCAAGTTGTTCTCTGATATCAGAGAAGTCTAATGGTTGGTTCAAAGGTCGGTTTGGTTGTCTTATACGAGCTAAGGCACTATGCGTTCTTATGAGAGATTGTCGATCAATCTCTTGTATGTCACCACCCATAGGATTTGGAGTTACTAGTTCAACTATGATCCATAGATCATCGTTTGATGTGGTTACTGTTTGAGGGACAATGTTGTCATCTGAACGACTTCTAGTCACTATAGGTGAGCGGATAGGTGGTGGAGGAGTCTTACGACCTCCTCGTGCCATTAATAGTTTTTAGGCCCTCCTTCTAGCGCCATTTGTTGACGGGTGAAATTGACCGCTCGTCAACTGGAGGAGTGAATCCGGTCCGGGGTTGTCTAATTAACCCAATCCGTTTGGATTAATCCACTCCGACAGGTTTAGTGGCTCCGTTGGCCAATATAAGTCCTAAAGAAAGAGAAAAAAACAAAAATAAAATAACTTGATGAAGAGAAATCGTTGAAAACTATATATAGATCTAATATATATTTGCAGTTTACTAACTAATATTTATAACGTAAGTCTACTTATTATATATATAATATATACAAATGAATTTATTTCTAATATATATATAACATTTACATAATACAAATTTTAATCTAAATGCACAAAAATCGAATATGGATTGATTTATTAAACAACAACAAAGCTATTTTTCAATCTTTTTGATTTATTTTCTTATAATGTTTATAAACAAGAAATGGAATAACAAATTGTCTAATTGAAAACAAAAAACAAAGATAATAGAAAATGTTTTAGCTACAGGAGGTTTTTGTATTCATTAAACTAATGAAATTGAACGAGTAAACTGACATGTTATCGCATCCAATATTTACTCAGTGGGTAGCATCCCATCTTCCTGTCTAATGAGATAAGCCCACAGCAGAACCTACAATTGCTTCTCATAAATGTGAAACAACAATAATGGAATTCAAATGATATAACATATAAGAGATACGATCACAACAATCTCATAATTTCGCAAGCAGCCACATTAAGATAAATCCTGCTGTGAAAACTTGTGCATGAATGTTAAAAAATGATGAAGATAAATCTCTTAATCCCAAGTTTAAACAAAATGGTTATTGTGTGTTAAATATAGAACATAAAACATGGATAATATATATGAATTTATATCATACCAATCTGTAGTAAACTAATACAATGAAAGCAATCATAATTTAATTACAAATCGAAATGATCATGACTTGAATAAAAACACGAAATGGAGAAGCTAAAGCTGTGACAAATATCATATTCTATTCAAGTCTGTAAATGAGAAATTCATAGTTTTTTCCCCAGGTAGAGATGGATTCAAGTTCACAAAATAACATACTTATGTAGGTTCTACGAAAAAATTGTTTTCTGTTGATAACATCAAATCTGTTCCAAAAATGTGGGGGATGCAACCTCCCAGATTTTACTTGATATAAAAAAAAACTAACAGCCTAATCTATTTACTAAAAACATAAAGATGGTGTAGCTGAGAGATCCCAATAGTTCTTCAAATCTCCTTAGAAATCATGGGTTCCTGTTAACAAACAAAAATGGGGAAATTTTAGATATGTTTTCAATTATAAAATCAAGCAACTCAAATTTTTTTTTTTTAACTAGCTACAGAATCTCACGATTCTGTAGCTAGTTATAATTATAACTTACAATCATATTTTATTCAATCAAACAAAACAAACTAATTTTTATACGAAAAGTAATCTATTCAACAAATCGTATATCCTAAATTGAGGAAGACAAAATCATGCTAAACTTGAAAAAGACCATACCTCAAATCAAAACATATCAAGCAATCTTGGAATTTACTATTGTTGTCACTGCCTCTACATTTTTAAAAATAACAGACCCTGTAGTTTTTAGGCATTTTTCTTTTTCTTGAGCTATGGATTGGAGCCTACTATTCTTGTTTGTCAATGAATCCACTTGGTCTTTTAGAGATTTAAGCCTGGCCTGCAGCAAAGGCACATCTGCATAATACCTGTCGATCCAGGATCGACATTCATTACACTGAGGTTGTAGAGACTGTGCATTGGCACTGATATCATTAATGATTGGAGCATTGTCCATGTGGAAGGTAGGTTTGTCACAAAGTTTGTTGCCAGGAAAATCAGGATTGTCCTTTAGACACGGTGGCAGGTTGGTAACATAATCATAGGGTCTGTCAGGGCAAGGTCCATATGAATATGGATACTCTTCGGCAAAGAACCTTTCAATTTCCGAATCTGAGTCTTCACTTATCTCAATTGTGTTTTCTGTGTCTGCACAGGGTTTGGGTTTGTTTCGAGCACATCATGAAATCCAACGAGAGGCATTTTTATTCTTATAATTAACATCGACGTTGCCCCTAATATTTTTCCCTATGGGTTTTTAAACAGTCTTAGTACAACTCTTAGGATGCGAATCCGGTTGAGTATCGGGTTGAGTAGAATCAGGGTAGGTCGAGGGTTCCAAATTAGAGACAGGATCATAGGGCATGAGCGAAGGAGGAGAGATGGTAGGTTTCACAAAGGTTTCTGTGATAACAGGCTTGTCAACCTGTCCCAACTCACTATTACCAAAACCATTTCATAAGACAAAAGCATCCCAACAATCGTTGTTCAATTGCAACTATTGTACAACAATAATTTTGATTAAACCATGATGGAATAAACTAGGATCATACTTCTGCCTCCTAAACCGCTTTCCCATCTTGTACAAACTTCTAAGCAGAAAGTATGGCATGTTCAACGAGAAATCAATGAAGCTCATAAGCAATCGCAGGTGATACAAGAAAACCAACCCAAATCTCCCTTTACACATAATAAATTGTTTCACAATAGCTAACAGATCATGCCATCTAGGTTTTAAAGATGAGACAGGCATGCCTCGGTCGCAACTGGTAATTTTCCTTGAGGTGAACAACAATGACTAGGGGACCTCTTAGACTTTTGCGTTCTTGAACCACTTTTGGACGATGTCTGGTAAACCCGAAGCTTGGGTTAAAAAGTCTTCATTTACCTCAAGATGCACATCACCTATATTAGCTTTTCAACCATCGAAAGTCAATGCGAACTCTTGGGCAACTCTCAGATTGAAACCCTTAAACTTTTCAATGAATGCATGCCACCCATTCCTTTCTAAATCGTCCCTGGTGTTGTCATATGATAACAAGGTTTGGATGCCATTCGGCTCAATCCTTACCACCAAATCCATGGCTAACATAAAGGAATCAACATTGAAATCAGAGGTAGGGTTTGATAAGAAAAAACAGAGCCATAGCCCCGAGTTTCCACAAAACAATGCAATGACAATTCGAAATGGTAGGTAGAGGCGTTAATCACAATGCGTGGGAATGAGATCGTGAAGCCCGAGGCCATATAGAGAAATAATATCATGTTGTACCTCATATGATACCTTGGGATATGGGTACATGTAAGGATGTAAGCATTTGAATACCATAGAATGCACACTCATGACTTGATTACAAGATAAATGTCTCAAATAAACATTTAATAAAAAAAAAATATGAATCAAAAACCCCATTAATATTAATGGAATGTTGATGAGTGGAGGTTTTTTACTTATGTAACCAAGGCACGCTTAGGAACAAGAGATTATAAACAAGGAAAACAATCATGTTCATAGTGAAATATGACAATACGACAATAGACCATATGAGCAGTTATCCTTTGATCATAAATCGAAACCAAGAGTGAATTCCATGTAGTATCCCCAAGGCCGAGCCCCGTTATAGATCATGTTATATGCAAAAGAATTGTAAATATGTTCTATAGGCTGGTGAGCCAAGTTTTGAATAAGCTGTAGGCTTATGAGTTTTGTTAGGCCAGGGGAGCCTAAGTGTTGAAGGCCAG
>ML788857.1:573564-586571 GCA_009831015.1 Picea engelmannii | reverse complement strand
TTGTGTTAAATGCATGTGGTTATAATTCCTGTATCAATTATGTAAACATTCATGTATAGAATGGTAATTGAGGGGTTTGGAAACCTGGGTAGTGTAAAAGGGTACACTACAAATTGGTATCAGAGAAAATAGGTACACTACAATCCAGCTGCGAGTTTTCATGCTTACAATCATGAAAACAAAAATCAAAAGGAAGGTATGTAAAAAGTGACAAGTGATAAGTGTCGTTGCTCATGATGAGTAATGGAAATTTAGAGACCCAGTGTAGGCAGCTTATAAACAATAGAAATTACATTATAGCTACCAACACTAGGATAACTCAATTCACAAAGCGTCTTCCCGTGAGGGCTTTCACCATAAGGGGACCACTTTGGAGTTCATCCTTTTTTGCACCTTATCAATCATGATAAGAGAATAATGAGAGAGTGGGTCCTCTAACCATTCTTCTAGGATAACTCAATCCGCAAAGCATCTTTCCATGAGGGATTTCACCATAAGGGGACCACTTTGGAGTTCATCCATTTGTGCACCTTATTAATCATTATAAGACAATAATGAGTCATCTACACATTTTTCCAACAATGCATCATATACCAATGAAACCACATCGATCCATCTTCAACATGTATCAATGACAACTCATTGATCCATCTTCATCATATCAATGACAACTCATTGATCCATCTTCATCTATGCATTCTCATTAAGGAAAATACATATTACATTACATCAATCATCAATCAATCAATCCTTTGGCATCAATCAATCACTTGACATCAATTAATGACATCAATCAATCAAACCATTGGCATCAATGACAACATGATCCAACAATCTCCCCTTTTGGCATTGATGGCAATACCAATATTGATGTCAACACCAATTACCAATTATTGATGTCAACATGTAGATAAGGCATGCTCTACATCAATAGTGAATGTGACTATCTCTCCCAAATGTGACTATCTCTCCCAATCAATAATCATCAATCACATCAATGTGACTATCTCTCCCCCTTTGACATCACTGGCAAAGGGCCATTTTCCTCTTGGGGTTGCTCCCCCTATCTGAGTGCCTTTGATCTTCCTCTGAATAATCTCTCCCCTTTTGAAAAAGGGATATCACTCTGATGTAATGCTGAAAATATGTCGAACATACTCCCCCTGTGACCATCACTCCTCTTGGAATTCTGCCTCTGTGCTCTTTATTCAAATATAAGTCTCTTTTCTAGGTATGCATCTGATAAATATCTCCGCCTAGAATCATGGGAAAAAGAATGACTCCCCCTATGGGTATGTCTCCCCTATCTTCTCTACGAGATGAACAATGTGCTACCATATAACGATCCTTGGACCTGTTCATGCATCAAACTCATGCTATACCAATCATCATGAAGCAAAAGATATGTCAACGATGAAATAAAGAATCATGAGCAAAATATCAACCAAGCACATCTTGTACAAAAATGTGTGCTCGTCATGCACAACACCTATGTACATCAACCATGTACATCAACATCATGCAATGTGCCAAAAGATGTCATCCATGGAATTGATCAATCATATGCCTCTATCAATATGCCAACATGTGCATCTACCAATATGCCAACCATGTGCATCCACCAATATGCCAACCATGTGCATCTACCAATATTCCAACCATGTGCATCTACCAATATGTCAACCACGTGTCATATCACTCATGATATGTCTCCATCATGAACCAAGTACCATAACCATGTATCAAACAAATACCAATTGTTGTATTAATAAAGTAATACCAGCAACATAGTATCATCAAGCATATGCCATATATGAGTGTACCAAAACATGTACACCACCATACACCAATACCACAAAATGATGAATCACATACATGTATGCCAAATCCTCCATAAAACATGTGCTAATCAACCTTCTAGTAGGTGCCTCTACCAGTGTACTAGAAATGTACCAATCATGCATCAACTATAGATCATCAATGATGTACAACATGATCATCTCATCAACTCACCAACCACATGTCTCAATGCATAGCCCATCCATATGCCAAATGCATGCATCAAGCTTTTCAACAAGTAAGCTTCCAATACATTATCAAGATATATCACATAACCAAGGTGCCATAACTTCACTGTCATAAACAACATTTTCTTTCAACTGAAATGCATCAATCCATACTCATGGGTTAGTTCCATGCACCCAAGAGTTTATTTTAGATCATCACCTTACATAATCCAATATAGAATCATGAAAACCTGTAGCAAATAGTGTCATAACCTGCATCAAACCATGTCAGACCCTACATCATAGAATTATACCATCACATCAAACTCCAATCCCTGTGCATATCCCTTTTCCTTAGGCTTCACCATATATACGCAACTTGCTGCATAGACAGCTCGCATATGTACGTGACCTATACAAGGTTAGTCTGTGTATGTATGCGACTGATACCACTGTCACCCGCGTATGCCTCAGTAGATGACACTTTTGAACTTCCCTTCAATATTTCATTCCGTTCTGGCTGCTCTATCTTCTTCACCAACTTCTGTAGATGTCCCTACTCCTCATAACTTGAGCTCTGAGCATCCATATTTTCAAAGATTTCTCCCTTCCTTACTTCATTCCTTCTTCTAGTCATGCTATGTGAAGTCCTCATCATGGAATTTCTTCTTGTGTTCCAACAATCCTGGGATTTGTGGCCAAATCCACTACAACTGTAGCATCTCATGGTGTTACAGTGAACAACAATGCGTTGATCACATCTCCAAAACCTTATGGTGTTATGAAATCTTCCATTATATCTTATTTCATAAGATCTACATTCAAAATCTTTGTGACCATATTCATTACATGAATAACAATGCCCATGAAAAATACTTTCATACCTTTGCTTTGGTGTCCCAAAGATAGCTTCTTGATGTCTTGCTTTCTTTGTTCTTTTGAAAATTTTCTTGCCTTGTGTAGATGGTTGCTTTGTAACATTGTCTTCCTTCTTTGATCGACTTACCTCATGCTTCTTTGAGGTGCTTGCTTCAGCATGTGTAGCTTCTTCTTTGTATCCAAGACCTGATTTATCATATGGTGATCTTTGACTTTCCAATATCTCATCCAAAATTTTTGAGCTATTCAAGAATTTATTTGACTTCTCCACTTTCTTTCTAAGATCAACAATTTCATCTTCTAACTTATCACACGACTCTTCCTTTTCATTAATTTGATTCTTCAAAAGTTCTTCTACCCTTTTGGCTTCTTCAATTTGGGTCTTGAGATGGACAATAGTTTCAAAACTTTTTCTAATCTCATCATCTACCTTCATATATTCTTTTTCATTCTTTAGTCTTGTGATCTCTTCTTCATTTTCTTCTAATTGAGTATTAGAACTCTCTTCTTGTTCTTTGAGCATTCCCTTTAACATCAAGATGTACCTTTGACTCCTCCTAAGAAACTTCTTAGTGTTATCCGAAAGATAGTTATAGTGTGTATAGAAATGATCACTTCTATATCTATATAAACCCTCTTCAATTTTCTTTTGAATTTCTAATAGATTTTCTTCTATTCTTTCCATGGGATAACTATCATCAAACTTTACACAAACTATTTCTAGATCATCTTCTTCACTTGATAAAAATTCAACATCATCACATTTTGAATCATTGCAATCAAGAGTCTTTGGAGATTCTTTACCTTTATTTGAAGTATCTTCAAGATCTTCCTTTTTGCCAACATTATCACTTGATTCTTTGTCTTCATTTGAAATGTTTTCAAGATCACATTTAGAAATAATACAATCAAGAGTTTTTGGAGATTCTTTACCTTTGATAATCTTGATGGAGTAGTTTTCAATATCTTCCTTCTCCTTATTTCTTTGATATGTCTCCTCTAGCTTTAGCCATAGATCCTTGGCAGAAGTGCATTGTCCCATGCTCTCTTTGATAGGGCTTGAGAGTCCACTAAGAATGGTATTGAGAGCCAATGCATCATTATTCTTTCCTTCCCTTTGAGCTGCATACTTTGACTTGTTCCTGAAGGGAACCGATCCACCAATGGTTGCCTTCCAAATAGCTACTCCCATTGTCTTCAAATACACTTTCATCTCTATTCTCCAAGTAGAATATTTTTCCTCATCAAGGATTGGTATTTCATCATCCATTTGTGTGTATATGGATCTCTTTCAAGCTTGTTAAGGCTTGTATTGAAGGCCCACTCTAATACCAATTGTTGGACACACCTACCACACTTAGAGGGGGGGTGAATGAGTGTGGGGATATTTTTCCCAAAACTTCCCTCTTACACAAAACTACTTAGTTAACATTCAACATTTACTCATTACTCATTGTTTTCATTTATGATAAGTTATATGTGAATACATATAAACAACATATATCAGCAATATATCATCAACAAATCATCTCCACAAGGAACACAAACAACACAAGATGTATGTACAATTTTTCTTTTTATTATGGACTTCAATCCAGGGGTTTTTCAACAACAACTGAATAGAGTAAAAATATACAAGAGAACCAGATCTATATGCAAGAATCAGCTTACATTCTCATCACCAACTGAGATGAGGCAACAATCCTCAACAGATATCAATATGTACCATAAACAAGTGCATCAACCATGCACCAACCTGTGCCAAACAACCTGTAATCAACCTGTACCATAAACACGTGCATCCAACCATGTACCAAGTTTATACCAATCATGTGTCAAATACTCATCAATAATTACTCATCAATATGTACCAACATCATCAACGATACACCTCTTTTATGTGCCAACTCATCAGCTGCTTGTCTCAACCATGACTAGTTTTGGATTAGTCAACAACCCTAACTTGAAATAATCATAACTTTGTACCTGTAATGAATAAATATTGGAAACTAATACACACTATTATTTAGTGTGTTTTATGAAATTCCTCCATGTTTCACTACTTGGAACCTCTCAGAAAAGGAGTTATAGCCAAAATGGCATACCTTGCTGAATTCTGGCTTATTCTAGAGAGAGACCTTGTAGAGCGTGCTCCGCATAGAATATTTGTTGAATAGATTTGAAACTATTACAAATAATACTATATACTATAATATAACCAACACAATTTGTCTCACTGAGTTTGGATCTATTATGAATAAGTTATGATGTTTTTACCCGAAACACCTGTTTTAGACTAGTTTCAGGACTTGCCACAAACCCTATTTTCCACAGAGTGTATATCCAAAAATACAACGACCCAAAAGCTGAATTTTTTACCATAGCTACTTGGATATGTTTCCTCAATGTCATATCAATATCACATTATGAATCATTATAGAAAAAATTTATTGCGAAAATGGTGAGATGACCTGTAAATAACATACGTTAGAAAGCATCATGAAAAATTTTTATCCTCCCTTGAATTCCATCCCTCTTTTCTTCACCTTCCCTCTGAAATTTGGCTTATATATCCTTTGTTTACCTCAATCACCTATATATATTCAATATTCTCAAGTGTTCCACACCTAAAATGCTCAAGAATCTCTCACAAGAAGCTCTCCATCAATACTCCAAAAGATATTCTCACAATAAGCTCTCCATTGATCCACAAAAAGGATGATCTACAAGAGACCATTGCTATCTTATTTATACTTTCATCCTCTAGGTCAGTTAACCCATTTTTATGTCACTTAACCCATTTCTAGGTCACTTAACCTATTTTCCTTATTTTAGGGTTAACCACTTTCCATAAATAGAAAGTTCTCCAATACTTTATCATTTAAATATTCCTTCTTGATTTTGTCATATTACATTATCATTTCTTGATTTTGTCACTTCTCTTTATTATTTAAATAATTCACTTTGACTTTGTCACTTTACTTTATCATTTAAATAATATTTCTTCTTTTAGGTCACTTTGACTTCTTTGACCTTGGGGGCTTCAAGCCTTCATGTGGGAGTCCTTCATCTTCGTAAGGCCATAACTATCAAACCATGAGGAGTTATGTGACATTCCACATACCAACGGAAATGGCATGACAAGCACTATCCATCTAGGATAGTTTCACCAACAATTTCGTTGATCTTCATCTCACTATTCCACATACAAGCATGGGTCCTCCAACCATTTTTCTAGGATAACTCAATCTACAAAGCGTCTTCCCATGAGGGATTTCACCATAAGGGGACCACTTTGGAGTTCATCCATTTGTGCACCTTATTAATCATGATAATAAAATAATGAGAGCATGGGTCCTCTAACCATTCTTCTAGGATAACTCAATCTGCAAAGCATCTTTCCATGAGGGATTTCACCATAAGGGGACCACTTTGGAGTTCAACCATTTGTGCACCTTATTAATCATGATAAGAAAATAATGAGTCATCTATACATTTTCCCAACAATGCATCATATACCAATGAAACCGCATCGATCCATCTTCATCATGTATCAATGACAACTCATTGATCCATCTTCATCTATGCATTCTCATCAAGGACAATACATATTACATTACATAAATCATCAATCAATCAATCCTTTGGCATCAATCAATCACTTGACATCAATCAATGACATCAATGAATCAAACCATTGACATCAATGACAACACGATCCAACAAAGGTAAGGGGAGGGATGACCAATATCAAGCAGTAATCTTGCTTGATGACCTTCCCAAATGGTTACACTCTGGAGCTAACGACCAAGACTGTGTGTACCATGGGGACATGGAGCCATGAATCCCCGTCCGTTGTAGGATCAAACCAGGGAAGATTATGGGTCACCCGATCAGTATTCGTCTCTTCAGATATATCCCAGTTCGGGTGATTCAGAATGTAAGGTGCGTAGTTTCCCTGAAGGCCGAAGGTCAGAGTGACGTCATTTTTTACTTTAGTAGGGAATTTTGATTTATGTTTATGTGGAATAGTTTTCAATGGTATCAAATTTTCCTTATTATCTTCTCTTCTTAAGGATCCATTTAGAGCATATGCGTAACTGATTGGTCTTTTGAGAGATCATTGTGATGTAGAAGTTTAGTCTTGGTTGTATCCCAAACTAGTCTTGTTGTTTGGTGACCTACTACTGAGAATTTCATCCAAGATCTTTGAACTATTTCCAAATTTTGATCCCTTCTTTTCTTTCTCAACTTCACTTTTTAGCAGCTTAATCTCAACTTCTAGTTTCTCACATACTTGTTTTTTATTACTAAGTTGTTTTAAAATGAATTTTTCAATTTTATTAGTTGCCAGGAGCTGGGATTTTAAATCACTAATGATCTGTTTTGATTATTTGAAGTAGAGTTTGAATATTATTCGGATGGTCTGGCCGACCGAATATTTTGAAGTAGAGTTTAATATTATCTCCTGTCAATGGTTTTATGCTTCTTTTTGTCTAGAAAAGGAAAACTATTACTAATGGGTTTTAAAGGAATTTGGGGACATAAGGCTTTAGCCCCTGTGTTGGTTGGAAATTCGGCAAGGGATTTCCCAAGGACCAAATCCAATAACAGTATCCAAGAGTAACAGTATCCAATAAGTCGATATTTATTAGGGGGATTATTTATGGTGATTGTATTCTTCCTGTCATTTTTTTACTTTAGTAGGGAATGTTGATTTCTGTTTATGTGGAACAGTTTTCAATGGTATCATCTTTTCCTTATTATCTTCTCTTCTTAAGGATCCCTTTAGAGCATCTGCTTAACTAATTGGTCTTTTGATAGATCCTTGTGATGTAGAATTTGAGTCTTGGGTGTATCCCAAACTGGTCTTGTTGTTTGGTGACCTTTGACTACTGAGAAATTATCAAGTTCACTTTTTAGTAGCTTAATTTCAACTTATGATTTCTCACATACTTTGTTTTTATCACTAAGTTGTTTTAAAATGAATTTTTCAATTTTATTTTCTTCTAGGAGTTGGGATTTTAAATCATTGATGATCTTCTCTGATTCTACTGGTGACAACTCATTATGATTTCGATACAACTCATGCTCGGTTGGTTTTTCTGGATATTTTTCTAGTTGTTCTTTCTTGTCCCCTATCTTCTCCTCTTTCCTCTCTCTTATTTATTGATATTCTTGATCTTCTTGATCTTCTTCTGCCTTCGCTCTTCCTGCACATTTTTCCTGTACCTCGTCTCTTATCACTATTCCATCTCCAAATCTTCCTGCCCAACACCACTCGAAGGGGTACCAAAAAGGGGTTACAAGGGTGGCCAACAATCTGCACTTAAGTACCACTTGTAGTTCATGCATGTATTCTTCCCTGAGCATGGATTTATGCATTGAAAAACAAATCATTGTAGCTTTAAGACGTTGGAATACGTATCTACCCTGAAACAAATAACCCACAATATTTTTCCAAGGAAAGTTCTCTGATACCACTTGTTAAGTACCAGATCTATTATAATAGCTAAAAAAACAGAAATATTGCATAGAATAACAGTGTAACGACAAAATATAAGGAATCACGACACCAAAATAATAACTTTATTGATAGGAAACACAGTTCACTTTCCTCTTTGAGGGGGAAACCTCTAGTAGAGAAACACTCTATTACAATAATTCTCAAGAAAAAACTTATCATGCCCTCGAATCTTGTTTATAATAAATCTATCTACCACAAGAACAATCTAGAGGAACATCTTCTAGAAGTGTAAGCTTCTAATGGGTCTTCTTAGATTTTACTTATTCTTCCTTATTACTAGGCCTTATTAATATTGTCCTTTATTACATGGAAAATATATTATTGTACCTACATGAGGGGTTAAGGAGGTTAGGTCCCTAACACATTGCATAGGCATGTTGAGGGATTCCTTGGATGTTAATCATAATAAAATTCAAAGCTTCATCATTGAACCATGTCAACCAAGATTATTTTTGGGAAAAATCCTTTCACCTCTTTTCACAATCAAAATGGCTTTATTGTTGTTATTTATTAATATTGAGAGAGTTAGGTAACTATAAATGGATGGTGATGTCCATAAAATATATGGACTTAAAAAAGGATATAGAAAAAATGTGTGTAATAACAATGAAACTCAATGTAGTTAAAAAAAAAAAATTCCAACATATATACTATGCATTATGTTCAGTGTTCCTTTCCCCCACTTCAGGGGTATGCTAGTGTATATTAAATCCTTTCTTAATGAATTTTTAAATATATCTTCAACAAAAGTCCTTTGACACCCGCCCATCCATTCCAACAAGATCCACTCATACCACTATGCATGTCCCCTACTCTATTCCAATTCCTTGACTTATACTAGTGATAAAATCTAACTCGAAATTATTTAAAGTGTGAAAAGGAAGGATTTAAAATATTTTAAATTACATTTACAAATATTTTATTATCTTTTGTAAAAGAAGGTTATTTGACTATTTCAAGAAGAGGGAAAGATAAGCATAACATGCATGTTTTCTTTTATTATATGTGATGGGAGCACCCACTACCCTTCCAACTCTAAATTATTTAAATTTAAAAGGGGAGGTGTAAGACTCTCAGTTAGATATCACAAGGCGCCTCCGCCCAATTTGCATGGATGGACATCAAAGTCGACCAGGATGCCTTGGATAGAAGGAAAGGTCTATATTTTTGGGGTTATCTTGGTAGGGTTGTGTGGAAAAACTTCCTTGGGCACTCTTATGGATGGATGGAGTACTACATATGAGTCAATTTGGATGCAACAAGAAGTGGGGTGGAATTGGTTATATATTTGAGGAGTTGATGCATTGAGACTTATATAGACTAGTTGATTTGGGTGATCTGCACTTGGGGATTGTGACGGGTAGTCGAGATGCCTTTGGGAATGATTTTCCATGAATCACAATCACGGATGCACTTGTCATGCATACTTCTTGGGCATGCCTTCCTTGGAAAAAACATGTGGATGAATACATTGTGATAGATGGATGACTTGGGGCACATAGTAAAAGGATGAATTTCAAATGGGTGACTTAGGGACACAAATAGGGGATGCGATGAACTTGTAGTAACCCAAGTGGACCAAATGGTTTAGATGGAAAAGTCATCTCAAGTCGAATCCAAGAGACACGTCACTTCAGATGAAGAGGCAAGGTGCCTATATATTGGAGAAGACTTCGACAAGCTGAGGAACAACACAAGTGGTGAAGAACAAGGATAATCATATGAGGTGGATGGCGGGCCTCAAAATTTTCATCTTTTCCTCATCCTTTGTATATATGTTTACTTATTCATAACCCCATATTTATCCATTTTGAATCTTAAAACTAAAATTTTGGCGTAAGGTGTTTTCCATTGCATTTCTTTAGTATTTCATTTAAAAATTTGATTAACAATAGGAGAAATGCATATTTTGTATTTACTTATGAATAATGGCTTATTTGTGGAATTGGTTATAGATTTGAGGAGTTGATTCTTTGAGACTTATATAGACTAGTCGATTTGGGTGATATGCACTTGGGGATTGTGACGGGTAGTCGAGATGCCTTTGGGAATGATTTTCCATGAATCACAATGACAGTTGCACTTGTCATGCATACTTCTTGGGCACACCTTCCTTTCAAAAAACATGTGGATGAATACATTGTGACAAATGAATGACTTGGGGCACATAGGAAAAGGTCGAATTGCAAATGGGTGACTTAGGGACACGAATAGGGAATGTGATGAACTTGTAGTAACCCAAGTGGACCAAATGGTTCAGATGGAAAAGTCATCTCAGGTCGAATCCAAGAGACACGTCACTTCAGATGAAGAGGCAAGGCACCTTATATTGGAGAAGACTTCGATAAGCCAAGGAACAACAAAAGTGGTGAAGAACAAGGATAATCATCTGAGGTGGATGGCGGGCCTCAAAATTTTCATCTTTTCCTCATCCTTTGTATATATTTTTACTTATTCATAACCCCATATTTATCCATTTTGACTCTTAAAACTAAAATTTTGGCATAAGGTGTTTTCCATTGCATTTCTTTAGTATTTCATTTAAAAATTTGATTAACAATAGGAGAAATGTGATGTAGGAGCATCGACAACATCAAGCGAGCTAGCGCGGAAGCGAAGGATAGCTGGGCAAGCGCCAACACAAATTTTGGAATTACCTTGAAGTTGTTGCGTGATCTTAAATGAGTCATTAAGATGAAGCACACTTGTATAATGTAAACGGACCTTGAGCAATTGCTCTCTTCCTTAGTAGATAGAAGGAATTTATAGTAGTTAATGCAAGTAGATAGAATTTAATTCTAGATTAGACTGTTTGAGAGCGCAAGAGGGAAACGGGATATAGACACCCTCATTGTGTATTGTAAAATTATTATGAGCATTGAGATTATTGAAGCATTGGAGCATAGAAGAAGCAGAGAGCTGTGTAAGAACACCCATGTATAGATATTTGAATTAATAGAAGAGTTTGATTCAAAGTCATGGTTTGTGTCTATTCTCTGTGTATTGATGTTAATGATATGCTCATGAATGTTTGCTTCCTGTTATACATTTGCTTTATATGTTGTGTATATGATTTCATAGTTTGAGTTTGAAGTCTGAAAGGAATAAGAAATGAGCTTCAATTGTTTCTCTATTTGAACAAGGATTCCTACAAGGAGTGCAGTCGAATTGTCCACAAGGAGTGCGTTGACAAAGGGTTCAGATAGGGATAGCTTTTGTTCTCATTCACCCAAGAAGTGTAGTTGGGCACAAGAGCTGTGCAAGGAGTGCGTAGGCCAAGTGAAGCTTCAGGGTTGTGAACTTGAGTGAACTGTTGAAAGACTACTGCTGCAGGTGTGCGCAGGGTCGAAATGATTCAACACTTGGAAGTGTCTGAAATTTTCCACGAGGAGTGCATGCAAGAGTCTTTTCTAAGGCTCAAGAGTTATAAGAAAGCTCAGGAAGGATAAGGCCTTAAAAATTGTTGAAGGACAGTGCAACAGAAGTTGTACTTGGAAGATTTAAGAAGGCATTGTAAGTTCGTTCCGTAGGTGGATGTGTTCCATGGAGGAGCACTTGGTCATTCGCTAAAATCGCCAAGGAAGGATGGATGGTCGAAATTCTCTAAGGAGGATTCATGAATTTTCGTGAGTCATGAGATCTCAGGAAGGAGTAGGGAGCTTACGGAGAGAACATAGAAGGGAAAGCTCAGGAGTGGCAGGACCATAGATCCGAGCCACAAGGGCCATCGGATTTACTCGTGAATTCCCATATCAGGGTTTCGTGGGTTGAAACTCCGAAATATTGCAACAGGAATCATGATTTTCTGATAGGCGATATCCCGACGGATAAGGAATTGTGTGGGGACATAGAGGAGTCAGTTAGTGGACAGGTGGCACACTATTTTGGGGTTTCGCGGCGAGAAGTCCCGAAACAATTACATCAGGATTCACGATATTGCGAACTCGAAAGTATCGATAGAGTGGAGGACCTTTGAATAGTCAACTCGCGCATGCGTCAGAATTTCGGCATATCAGGAATCGGGAGTTGGAGATACGAGTTGTTCGACATCGCGAGTGCCGAAATCGCGATAGAGGAAATCCCAATAGGGAAAGTCCCAATAAGAAAAGGTCAGCGTTGACTGGTTGTCGGGTTTCGGGGATTCGAGAGCCCAATACTCAACCACTGACCTTGCAAAGTTGCGAAGTCCAATCCCTTGAGTGTAAAGAGGGGATCCCACGAGGATTGTTGTGGGTGCAGATTTCCTGATAGGGAAATAGAATATCCTTAGAGTTCTTCGGGCCATGGAAAAGGAAAGATTCTGTGTTGACGTGGACCTTCCGACCTGCGGGTGAAGGGCGTCGATGTCAGTTTGGTATCAAAGCACATAAAGGTTCTTTTCTTTCTGTAGCAGAGAGAGAAAGAATTCGCCATGCTGCCAAGGAGAGGGGACAGGCAGACACCCGATCCAGAGGATGTTAGGACCATATATTGTACCCTTTTTGCCCATATTTTTGCCATGGTTATACTCTCCATCATCTATATTTAGACTTATATTATCATTCCACTTGATCACTCCAAGGTATATAACGTCCTTTCTCATTACTACACGTTTA
>ML788857.1:472630-571089 GCA_009831015.1 Picea engelmannii | reverse complement strand
CAAATTCTATAGGATAAAATTATTTTACCTTAAAAATCGCCAAAATTTTATAAAAACTATATAAAATACTTATAAATTTGAATATTTTTACAAAAATATCGCCAAACATTTATAGTTGACATATGAAGGATTAGTAATATTCGTCAAGGCTTCTACATTTTAAAATAAATTTCCATCCTTAAAATCATCCCTGTTTACCAGAGGAAGTTCAGGAACTGCTGGAAGAGTTCGCTGACATAATTGTGGACAAAATACCTCGTTCATTGCCACTGATCAGAAGTGTGAGTCATCATATTGATCTCATACCAGGAGCCAGTTTTCCAAACAAAGCCACGTATAGGTTGACGCCGCAAGAGAATGAAGAGGTCAAGAGACAAGTCCAGGAGTTGTTGGACAAAGGATTAGTCAGGGAGAGCTTGAGTCCATGTGTTGTTCCAACAGTACTCAGTCTGAAGAAAGGTGGAGGCTAGAGGATGTGTACTGACTCGAGGGCGATCAACAAGATAACCATCAGGTACAGATTTCCATTGCCGAGGATGGATGATATGATGGATTGCTTGAGTGGAGCAAAGTATTTTTCAAAGATAGATTTGAAAAGCGGTTATCACCAGATCCGCATGAGAGAAGGTGACAAATGGAAGACAACATTCAAAACCAACGAAGGGTTGTATGAATGGCTTGTTATGCCATTTGGCTTAACAAATGCACCGAGTACCTTCATGAGGTTGATGAACGAAGTCTTGAGGGAGTTCATCGGGAAATTTTTCATTGTGTATTTAGATGAAATACTGGTTTTCAGTAGAACCGTGGCAGAGCATCTAAAGCATTTGGCTACAGTGATGCAGAGATTATAGCAGGAAAAGTTGTTGATAAACATGAGGAAGTCCTCATTCATGACGATGGAGCTCATTTACTTGGGATTTGTTATTTCGGAAAATGAGTTGAGGATGGATCCATATAAGGTGGAAGTGATCAAGAATTGGCCATCACCGAAGAATATATTTGAGGTGAGAAGTTTTTATGGATTGGCTAGTTTCTACTGAAAATTCATCAGGAATTTTAGTGGAATTAGTGCAGCAATGATGGACACAGTGAAGAAAAGGCACAAGTCTTTTCACTGGACTGAAGAGGCTGAAAAGATTTTTAATCTATTGAAGAGGAAGATTATAGAACAACCAGTTTTGGTGTTGCCGGATTTCCAGAAAACATTTCAAGTGAAATGCGATGCAAGCGGATTTGTAATCAGGGCAGTCTTAAGTCAGGAAGACAGGCCGATAGCATAATTCAGTGAGAATCTGAATGAAGAAAAAGTGAAGTACTCCACTTATGATAAGGAATTTTATGCTATCATCCAAGCATTAAAGAAATGGAGGCATTACTTGATCCCAAAAGAGTTTGTCTTATATAGTGATAATCATGCATTGCAGTTTGTGACTCAACAAGAGAAGTTGAATCAAAAACATGTCAAATGGGTTGAGTACATGCAGAATTTCACTTTTGTGATAAAAACACATTTCTGGTACTGCTAACAAAGTTGTTGATGATTTGAGCAAGAAGTGTTTGCTGTTGCAGGAGTTCAAAGTCAAAACGTTCGGTTTTGATGATCTCAGGGACATGTACGCTGATGATCAAGATTTTAAAGAGGCGTATGAAGCAGTTGAGAATCCCGTTCTTAGAGATAGAAGCCAATGGATGGAGTATATGATCCAGGAAGGATTATTGTTTAGAGGTAATCAGCTGTGTGTTCCAAAATGCTCCATGAGGGAGAACTTGCTAAAGGAGAAACATAGTGGAGGATTAGCAGGGCACTTTGGTCATGACAAGACATTCACAAAGCTGAATGAGTCATATTTTTGGTCGGGAATGTGAGCAGATATCAAGAGATTCGTAGACAGATGCAGGATTTTCCAGCATTCGAAGAGAAGGAAGCATAATGCAAGGTTTTATCAACCATTGCCCATACCAGAAAGGTCGTGGGACGCAATTAGCATGGATTTGTATTGGGGTTGCCAAGAACACAAAGAGGTGTTGATTCAATCTTTGTGGTGGTGGATAGATTTTCCAAGATGGCACACTTCATTCCATGTTAGAAAACCAGTGACGCAACTCACATTGCGAATCTGTTTTTCAAAGAGGTCATTCGACTTCATGGATTGCCGAGAAGCATAGTTTCGGATTGAGATACGAAATTCATAGGGCATTTTTGGAGGACCTTATGGAAGAAGCTGGGAACTAACTTTTCATTTAGTTCAGCTTATCATCCTTAGATGGCTGGATAGACAAAAGTGGTGAACAGAAGTCTGGGAGACTTGCTGAGAAGCTTGGTGATAGAGCACCACAGCCAGTGGGACAATATATTACCACAGGCAGAGTTTGTGTATAATGATTCGGTTAACAGGAGCACAGGGCAGAGTCCAATTCAGGTTGTTTATGGCATGCAACCGAGAGGAATTTTTGAACTGAGGGATTCAGAACAGACTGCGACTGGGAGCACTAGTGCGGAAGAATTCGCAGAGGCGATGAAGGAACTTCACAGCTAGGTGAAGGAGCGACTGTTAAATTCAAGCTAGGAGTATAAGCGCAGAGTAGATCAGCACAAGAGACAACTTCAGTTTGAGGTTGGTGACTTGGTTCTGGCACATTTAAGGAAGGAAAGGTTCCTGAGGGGAACATATAATAAATTGAAAATGAAGAAAATCGGGCCATGTAGGGTCTTGAAGAAATTTGGGGCGAATGCTTATGAGATTGAATTACCCGATGGGATCAGAATTTCTCTGATATTCAATATCTCAGATTTGTACCCATATAAAGCTAATGAAACAGGGACTGGAGATGAGCAGCCATTGATCCAGTGGACAAAGAAGATCCTAGTTGCATAAAAGCTACAGATGGAGTGCATACTGGATAAAAGAGTGAGCAAGAGGACCAGGCGAAAGCAATACTTCGAGTATCTGGTCAAGTGGAAGAACCATCCAGTTGAAGATGCTAGCTGGGAGAGTGAAGTGGAGATACAAAAGCATGGACAGACCGTGTGTGAGCTCATGGACAGGAGCCCATGAAAATTTTCAAGCGAGGGAGTATGATGCAGGAGCATCGACAACATCAAGCGAGCCAGCGCAGAAGCGAAGGACAGCTGGGCAAGCGCCAGCACAAATTTTGGAATTACCTTGAAGTTGTTGCATGATCTTAAATGAGCCATTAAGATGAAGCGCACATGTATAATGTAAACGGACCTTGAGCAATTTCTCTCATCCTTAGTAGATAGAAGGCATTTATAGTAGTTAATGCAGGTAGATAGAATTTAATTCTAGATTAGACTATTTGAGAGCACAAGATGGAAATGGGATATAGACACCCTCATTGTGTATTGTAAAATTATTATGAGCATTGATATTATTGACGCATTGGAGCATAGAAGAAGCAGAGAGCTGTGTAAGAACACCCATGTACAGATATTTGAATTAATAGAAGAGTTTGATTCAAAGTCATGGTTTTATGTCTGTTCTCTATGTATTGATGTTAATGATATGCTCATGAATGTTTGCTTCCTGTTATACATTTTCTTTATATGTTGTGTATATGATTTCATAGTTTGAGTTTTAAGTCTAAAAGGAAGAAGAAATGAGCTTCAATTGTTTCTCTATTTGAACAAGGATTCCTACAAGGAGTGCAGTCGAATTGTTCACAAGGAGTGCGTTGACAAAGGGTTCAGATAGGGATAGCTTTTGTTCTCATTCACACAAGAAGTGTAGTTGGGCACAGGAGCCGTGCAAGGAGTGCGCAGGCCAAGTGAATCTTCAGGGTTGCGAACCTGAGTGAACTGTTGAAATACTACTGCTGCAGGTGTGCACAGGGTCGAAAGGATTCAGCACTTGGAAGTGTCTGAAATTTGCTGCGAGGAGTGAGCGTAAGAGTCTTTTCTAAGGCTCAAGAGTTATAAGAAAGCTCAGGAAGGATAAGGCCTATGAAATTGTTGAAGGACAGTGCAACAGAAGTTGTACTTGAAAGATTTAAGAAGGCGTCGTAAGTTTGTGTCGTAGGTGGACGAGTTCCGCAGAGGAACACTTGGTCATTCACTGAAATCACCAAGGAAGGACGGACGGTCGAAATTCTCCGAGGAGGATTCGCATATTTCCGTGAGTCATCAGATCTCAGGAAGGAGCAGGGAGGTTACGGCGAGAACGTCGAAGGGTTCAAATCTTAGGAGGGGCAGGACCGTATATCCAAGCCACAAGGGCCTTCGGATTTACTTGTGAATTCCCATATCATGGTTTCATGGGTTGAAACTCCGAAACATTGCAATAGGAATCATGATATTCTGATACGCGATATCCCAACAGCTAAGGAATTGTGTGGGGCCATAGAGGAGTTAGTCAGTGGACAGGTGGCACGCTATTTCCGAGTTTCACGGCGAGAAGTCCCGAAATAATTACATCAGGATTCGTGATATTGCGAACTCCGAAGTACCGATAGAGTGGAGGACCGTTGAATAGTCAACTCGCGCGTGCATTGGAATTTTGGCATATTGGGAATTGGGAGTCGGGGATACGAGTTGTTCGACATCGCGAGTGTCGAAATTGTGATAGAGTAAATCTCGATAGGGAAAGTCCCGATAAGAAAAGGTCAGCGTTGACTGGTTGTCGGGTTTCGGGGATTTGAGAGCCCAATACTCAACCACTGACCTTGCGAAGTTGTGAAGTCCGATCCCCCGAGTGTAAAGAGGGGATCCCACGAGGATTGTTGTGGGTGCAGATTTCCCGATAGGGAAATAGAAGATCCTTAGAGTTCTTCAGGCCATGGAAAAGGAAAGATCCTGTGTTGACGTGGACCTTCTGACCTGCGGGTGAAGGGCGTCGACGTCAAAATGAATATTTTGTATTTACTTATGAATACTGGCTTATTTGTGGACAAGTTGTTATAGGATATTAATTCAAGATCTATGATGAGGGTTCATAAGATACAAGTTGAAGGAAATTTGAGTAAATTGTGTAAAGCATTTGTAGATCCATATGTTACATATTTAGCATACTACAAATGAGGAAATTTACCACCATCAGTCATGTAGCCACCTGGGGAAGAGAATAAAACATATATGTCATAGATTTTATTATTGGAGGGAAGATTTATATGTTCCCACGTGTGCATACTCATTTTTATTACATATTTAGAGATCTCCCATGTAAATGCCATTGGTTTAGGAATCCCAACACCATTACTAATTATTTTGAGCATATTTTGGGAAAGTTTTTATAACCCACATATTTTAATATGAATTTGACAATTAAAGGAATTTCAAAATATTTTGGGATTTGGAAATAATTTTCTATATTCTATAAATTGCAAAATGGTTGTAACCACTTTAGATTCATTAATTCTCAATTTGATCTATATACAAACATTCGTTATTTTTTTTTTAGAGAAAACTCATGTATAAAAGGAGATGCTCAAGAAGAGAGGAGGGGATTCATCTTGTATTTTAATAATTATTGCTAGTGGGGAAAATCCCCCTATTACTATATTGGGTCAGAATATGGGCAGAGCACTGAGTTCCCTTATAAGACAGTCCTAATCCTAAGCTATCCAAAAACTACCAAAACAGAGAGACAAAAGAGAATACAGAAGATTAGTAAGTGTACCTTAGGTCCTAATGTCTGATGTAGACTTCCTTCACCTTTGAAGCTTCCTAAGCTACGGGTCTCCACCCAAAGTTGACCTGCAAGAACACTTAGAAAAACAATGCTACAAATATACAATCTCTACTTATCAATGTTAGCGTTCAGATATAAATGTAGATGCATAAATCAATAACGATACAAATACACAATGTATTGGGATAGGAAAAGAACTCTTTTATTCAAACTGAAGATTAAAATATTACAACCTTCTCGTCGACAGATGCTCCACAAACTAGGTCTGAGATCCTCTTACTACTTCTCCAAGTGCATCATTCCCAGGCTTCCTCTCACAATCAACTGGTCTCTTTGGGTAAAGGGAAGGGATTGTATAGGGAGAAAGGGTGGAAGGGGAATGTTGAGGCCAAATCTCAGAAAGGGCTACAAAACTTGGGCTAGAAGCGGAAGGGATTTTGGCAGAGTTTCTTTGTTCTCTTGCTTGATTATGGAATGGAACCCCAAGACCTCTTTTTATATGAAAAAAACATGGTTATTCAGTTTGGGGATGGGATAAAATGGGTAAAATGGTTGGGAAACCCTCGATAGCCTGTAAACTCCTCTTAATTCCTTGCAACTTTTGGAGGTAAATATAGGTTGTTTAGCATGCAACCTGCATATGTACGTGGGTTTCCTAGTATGCAACATGCATGTATATGTCGGAAATAGTGTAGTAGGGCACGTACATGGTCTAAAAAAATGTTTTTTTAAGAGAGATCCTCAACAGTAATTTGGAAAATGGTGTAAGTAAAAAGGCCAATGCCATGTATGCATAGGTAGGGAATTTTAGGGCTATAATAGATGCCCCCTAATGTGTGAGGTTAGAAGATAAACTAATGGCCAAAATACATTACAATATATTTACCGGTGGGAAGGCACGAAGTCGAGTGAGCCTAGTACCAGAGTTCGAGAGGTCGCCATCTGCAAAACAATAATAATATCTCTGAGGTAGGCATACCCATGCTCAGGATGAACCAATCATGGTTGTCAATCAAGTACACTACAGATCCATGTCATATAAATTTCTATATAAAGTGTAGCCATGAGCAATACACAACAGATCTACATCTCAAAATCATTTGATGATATTCAAGTACAACATAATATGCATCTTCAAGACGTATTGATGCCTTCTGTTGGATATGAGAACACCATAGATCGAGCAACAACTTCAAGATCTTCAACATCTCAAGTAAGAGTACAATAGGAGTGTAAGACTCACTACTCTGAGGTATTTGAAATGTCATTGGGGAAATACTGGAGGATCTCTATCATCATGCACAAAACTTCATCGATTTTGAATCTAGACTTGACTGGACTCTCGGGATGGCCGACTCATGAAATTCAAGATATAAACTGCAGAATGGATGACTCATATTGGATAAAACTTCCCTTGGATAAAATCATGAAAGATGATCAAACTCAGGAAGCGTGATATTGACATAAGTCTGTGATGCAGGAGGCACTAAAAACTCTCCATATGTTTGGAAGAGTAACCAAACGGAGGAGAACACAACTCTATATGCAGAGAACAACTTCCTAAGGTCATACTAGATCCCAACGCTTGAAAAAAAAACAGAAGGATGTGCTTTGTCCAAGGGCGACTATCTTTTTGTCGAAAAAAGAATTGATATATCCCATCCCCTCTTTTTGGAATATTTGATTTTTTGTCTTTTTCAAATTTTTAATGAGCTTGAAAAATAATAAAAGAATGCTACATTACAAAGGAGGAAACGAGTGTCGCGATTAAGCAAACTAGTTCCAAGCGCATGGAACATACTGATGCTTAGGGCAAGGAAACATGTGCAGGATAAGGACACTTGGGGAAAATTCCTCCATGGGTCAAGGTGTCAGATCACAAGGGAAAAAGTGTTGTAAGGCTTACGTATAAGGAATGCTTTAAAGGTTTATTTGAGAGAAACATGGAGTTCACATTAGTCCAAAGACGCAAAGATGAGACCTGCAATGCAATTAAGCATGACACAACAAGACTCCTTCCATGTAAATTTTTACGATCCTAGAGAAGGTAAGCTTAGTGGTTTTTTCACGTTTAGAGAGTTTGAAAAAATGCTAAAATAAGACTCCGGGGAGTTCCTTTTTTGCAATTAGTTTAGTCGTTTTGAAAAAGGGTTAAACTTATAGTGAAAAGACATCTCTTCAATACCATTTTAAGGAGTGTTATTGAGACAAGATGACTCGACGATGTTTTCAATTTTAAGGAGTCTAAAAAGACCGTAACTATGGACTCACAACCTTTTTATAGGTTTAGTCTCCTTAGCTTGAAAAAGTATAAAATATATCTGAGGAGAACTCTCGCGGGGAGAAAAGTCTCCCGAGGCATACCTTTTTCTGGAATAATTTATTGGTTGGAAAAGGGTTAAACTCATGCCGAATAGATGTTATTTCTGGACTAATTAATAAGTGTGAAATTAACAAGGTCACTCAACGATATTTTCATATTTAGGGAGTCTGAAAATATCTTAACTATGGAATCCGAGAGTGTTCCTTTTTTCTAAGTAATATCCAAGGCTCGAAAAAAAGATAAATGAAAACCAAGGAGAATGTTCCTTTTTCAAAAATTTAGTCCCTCAGGCCTGAAAAAGGGTTAAACTTACACCTGAGAATACTCTCCTAGCAAACCGAAGTTCTTAGGGCATACCTTTATTCATAGAATTATCCACCCGGACCGAAAAAGGGGTAAACTACCATTGGAGAGATGTGCCTTCAAATTTTAGTTTGGCGAGCGTGAAGGGAAACATGAGCGCTTTACAATCTTTTCAATTTTTGAGAGTCTGAAAAGGGCTTACAGAAGACTCCAGGGGGGCTTCTTTTCTCAATTAATCTAGATGAGATCAAAAATAATAAATATAGTCTCGTTGGATGTTTCTTTCAAAATTTAAGCGAGATTGAAAGACAACAAACCATGCTCATTAGGGAGTCCCATGGGTAAGGCCAAGAATGATGACTAGAAAAAAGAATGAGGCTTCAATATGTAATAATGGTGGGACTAAAAAGGACTCCCAAGCCCATAAACAAAACTCACAACATGGATGTCAAAATGCAGCAAAGGATGTACCTAGGGCATCCATGTAGAGGTAGGCTCTACCACACTTCTAAAGCAACAGAGAAGGTTTTGTGTCACACTTCGGTGGGATCCATCCTATGAAAAAGTGGAAAAGTCAACAATATGCAGAATATTGGGAGTGAAAACCTAACCTATATGAAAAATTTGAAAAAAATGAATTTCAAGATGGGATGATATAGGTGTAAACCATCTCAATAAAATTACCAAACCGAAAGGACAAGTCCATCAGAATGACCCAAATATAACTCAAAAGAGAACTCAAGTATCCACCAAGTCATAAAAAATGAAAAAGGGGACCAAATTAGGGAAAAGGGGCCAAACAAATCTATAAATAGAGGTGGACAACTCATTTTTACCATTGCAATTTGGAAAATCACAAAAAGGTCAAAACCCCCCTTTCCTCAAAACGCAAATTCTGGGAGCGAAGGTGGATGAAAAACCCTCACACTTGGACCAAGTAACTACAAAACACCCATTCTTTCATTTTAGTTCGTTCCTTTAAATTTAATTTTATGTTTGGAGGAGGTGTGCCTTTGAAAAAAGGTCAGGCCTGCATGTATGTAGGTTGTCTACGCTCAGACCTTATATGTACGCAAGTAGGGTGATACTCAGCCTGGATACATACGCGAATGTGCTCAAAGTAGACCATGTACACCTCCTTTAATTTTCAAGATAAAGATGAAACAAAAACTAAATCATTCCATCTTTCTCTGTGACAGGATGTATGTGCACTAGAGGGAAAGGGAACATGAGGAGCTGGATGTCTTGGTCGAGGAGGATCCTGGGTGTAGATTTTAACCTTGTACAATATTTACTACAAACAGATTTTCGGTAAAATAATAGAAAATATACAATGGTAAATACAAACATTACACATAGATTTTTCCCCTGGAAACCCAAACCAAGAAAACCAACATATTCTATATTTTCATTCATGGTGATACATTGCTTACAATACAATATACAAATAGTAGCCAACGGCATCCAAAACCCTAACCCAATGACCTGGATTAGTCAACAACCCTAATTCCTTAACCGGAAATAGAAAACCATCGACAAAGAAACCATGTGCCGAAAAACCACCTAAATATGTGACACTACTACTCGTGCAAAGAATATAACACATACCCAACATTCTCCCACTTGTTGTTTTCTTTGCATACATGGGGTTACAGGGTTACATAGTCAACAATCCAGGGAATCAATGCCCATGGATCCTCTACATCAAGAGAACTTCTTAGTGCTCACATATTTTGTTAATGAGTCTGCAACATTCTTCAAAGTGTCCACCTTCATCAATGATACTTTATTTTCTTCAATCATGTCTCTCACAAAGTGATATTGAATATCAATATGCTTTGTCCTTGAATGATAAGTCGGGTTCTTCGCCATAAATATTTCACTCTGACTGTCACAATCTATCCTTACAACTTTTTGTACCAACCCAATACCTGAACACAATCTTTGTAACCATATTTCTTCCTTACTCGCATGAGTGGCTGCCATGTATTCAACTTCTATAGTTGAAAGTGACACTACAACCTGTCTTTTGCTCATCCAACTTATTTCTCCTCCAAACAGGTTAAACACATACCCACTTGTAGATCTCATACGATCCAGATCTCCAGCCCAGCCTGCATCCACAAAGCCATGTATATCCACCACTCTGTCCAATTCCAATATTCCTTGGTAGCACAATCCATAGCTAGCAGTGACACGCAAATACCTGAAAACCCTTTTTACTACTATCCAATGCTCCTTTCCTGGCTTTGACATATACTTTCTCAAAACTCCCACTGCATGTGCAATGTACGGTCTAGTACAAACCATTGCATACATCAAACTACTAACTACACTTGCATATGGAACATGAGAGATGTCCTCTTCATCTTCATGTGTCTTGGGACACTGATTCGCAGATAACTTTACACCAATAGGTATAGGAACCTTGACCGGTTTACATTCCTACATATTAAACCTCTGCAATATTGTCTCGACATATTTTCTTTGATTTAACCAAAGTTTCCTCTTCCGATCTATTGTAATTTCCATGCCCAAAATGAAATTTGAAGCATCGAGATCCTTCCTATCAAATTTAGAGGACAATTGAGTTTTCACATCCTGGATAATCTCCTTGTTGTTTCCTATCAACAACATGTCATCCACATACAAGACCAAACAAATCAAATGATCACCAATTAATTTAAAATACACACAGTTATCCTCTTTGCTTCTTGTGAAGACAAGTCCCAGCATATAAGTATCAAATTTTTGATACCATGTCCTCGGTGATTGTTTTAAACCATACAGGGAAATTTTCATCTTGCATACCAGCTCCTTCTTTCCCTTCATAGAATAACCTTTTGGTTTCTTCATATAGATTTCTTCTTCTAGATCCCCATGTAGGAATGTTGTCTTCACATCCATTTTTTCTACTTCAAAATCAAATGCAACAACAACAGATAACATAAATATTATAGAGGTTAACTTGGCAACAAAAGAAACAATCTCACCAAAATCAATTCCCTCAACCTGGGAATAACCCTTTTCTACTAACCGATATTTGTATTTCTCCACTTTTCCTTCTGCATTCAGCTTCTTTTTAAATACATATTAGCTGCCAATGGGATTTCTTCCAGTCAAAAACTCCATAAGATCCCAAGCCTCATTCTTATCCAAATATGTAATTTCTTTGTCCATAGCCCTTTTCCAGAGATTTCCATCCTATGAATCCACTGCCTCCCTGACAGTTCTAGGATCATCATTAGTAATAGACACAACAAAATTTGAATGGAAATCATATGGAGTATACTTTCTGGTAGCCTTCTTTCTCGAACCGATCTCCTCAATACTGGAGTATGAGGATATTCTTCTTCTGATTCTTGTTCTTCTGTAGAGTCTGATTCATCATCCTTTAAATCAAACTCTATTTTCTCCGGTTCTTCCTTACTTGGTAGGACTTCCTGTTTAACAACATCCTTCATTTCTCTAAATACCACATCTCGGCTATACACTACCTTCTTAGTTTCTGGGTTCCAAAGCTTATAACCTTTGAGACCATATTTATATCCAATAAAGATACACTTTTCGGCCTTCTTATCTAGCTTACTCTTGTTTTCCTTTGGAACATGAACATATGAATCACAACCAAATACCTTGATATGTGTGAGAGAAGGTTTCTTATGAGTCCATACCTCTTGTGGATTATTTTCATCCAACGCTCATGAGGGTGATCTGTTGACTAGGTAACATGCAGTACCCACTGCCTTTGCCCATAATTCTTTCCCTAACCCAACACCCCTGAGCTTGCACCTTGCTTTTTCCATCAGCGTCTTATTCATCCTTTATGCAACTCCATTCTGTTGAGGTGTATATGGTGTAGTATTATTCCTTGCTATACCACACTTCTTACAAAATTCTTCAAATTCATTCCCACAGAACTCTCCTCCATTATCTATCCTCAACACCTTAATTATTTTCTCTGTTTGATTCTCAATAAGAGCCTTAAACTCTTTAAACCTATCAAAGACTTATGATTTCTTCCTGAGGAAAAATATCCAAGTATTCCTCAAGAAGTCATCTATAAATGAGACATAGTACACAGATTTTCCCAATGATGGGACCAACACAGGTCCAAAAACATCACTGTGAACTAGATGTAAAATTGCTTCTTCCCTCGTTGCACCAGAGGGGAATCTTACCCAATTATGCTTCCCATATAGACAATGTCCACAGAAATCAAAATCTAGAGAGCAGTTAGATATACCTTCAACCATACCTTCACCATGTAGTAGTCAAAGACCCTTCTCTTTGACATGCCCCAGTCTTTGATGCTACAGCATAAAATTTTCTCTAGAGACTGTAGGAGTTCTTTCTTCTTCAACTCCAATATCAGGAAAAATGGAACTATTACACCCATCAATAATAGTGATTCCTTGTAGCTTATACAGAGTCCAAACCAAACTCCCTTCAGAAACACCATTTTATCCTCGAACCATCCTATAGGTTTCCTTTTCAAATATTGTTTTTACCCCTGCATCGTCCATTTTGCTTACAAAAATCAAATTTCTGGCCAAACCTAGGATGTGTAGAACACCGGGCAATGTTCTAATCCTTCCATCTATGAGCCTCAACTTGAATTTTCCTCATCCTATGATTTTGGTTGTCGAATCATCACCCAAGAAAACATTACATCCATCATACCTTTCATATTCACAGAACCACTCCCTATGGGAGTCATATGAAAGGATGCACTAGATTCAACCAACCATGCCTCATGATTTGCATGTGTGCTTGAAGAAGCCAAGTACACATCCCCTCCTTCTTCCTTGGAGGTCTTTTCTTCTGTAGAAGGAGATTCTTCAGATCCCTTCTTTTTCTCAACTTTGGATATACACTACTACTTGTAGTGCCCTTCTTTTCCACATCTCCAACATACCCTTACAAAATTTCGAGGAGATTTAGATCTACCCTTAGACTTAGATCTCCCACTTGAGAACTTAGATATATTTCTTTCCTGGGAATGTCCTCTTGCAAATAATGTGTCTGTGCTCTTTCCTTCCATATTATTCTGTCTCATCTCCTCCAGCAACAAGGATGAGACCAGTTCATCAAAATTCAAGGCATTTGTATTACTACCTATGGCCACAACCGGACTATCCCACGAGTCCGGTAAAGAACAGAGTAAACTAATACATTTATCTTCATATGAAATTTTAATCTCAACAGATACTAACTGACTTACCACAGTATTGAAAGCATTCAAATTCTTTTCCACTGAGTCTCCATCTCTCATTCTCGGGTTATACAGCTTCTTTCTTAGGAATAGTTTATTTACTAAGGATTTAGACTAATATAACTTCCCCAAATTTTCCCATAAATCCTTGGTCGTAGCTTCCTCTGACACATTTAGTAATATTGAATCTAAGAGACATAGTCAGATTGCACTCTTTGCCTTCTGATCCAACTTTTTCCAGTCATCTGTTGAAGTTCCTGTAGGTGTAGTAATGCAGATCCCCTACCTCTGCCTCAGGAGGGTCCATTGACCTCTCGGTCAAGGATCGTTCTTCTCCCTTATCGAGCTGAATCATCTCTTCGATTCCCTACTGGAATCCCATGAACAAATCCACAGGTCGTTTATGAAACTCACCCTATGCGAACAAGCACCAAGCATGAGCTTCTTCTTTCACGCGACCACAAGCTTTGACCACATGTCTACACAAAAGGCGCGTCACGATTTCATGTGTCGGGACTTTACGTATGAGTGCCCCCTAACTCTCCCGATATATGAAATCCTGACAAGAGCCTAGCACTTACTATATCCTCCCTTAACTTCCGCCCACGTGAACATTCACCGTGACCTAGGGCCAAACCTCCGAGCGCATTGGAAATTCACGTATCAAGGATTTCTGATGTGAGGCACCTCTATTCTCCTGATATCCGAAGTGCCTAAATCTTCCGAAATCCACCTACGTCAAATCAATGGTCCATGATCCCCATTGGATCCGATGGTCTAAATCTCCCTGTCGCTCATCGGGACTTCGCATTTCGTGAAGTCGAGAGACTTCTCTCCTTAGATCTTTTGATCCCCGATATCCTGATATCTTCTCTGTGGCAGATCAACGAGATATACTCATTCTCTCGATCAACGGTCGAGATCCTCCTTTCGTGAATCGAGATTTCGCGACTTCGCGTATCGGGAAGTTGAAGAACTTTCCACCTCCATTCTCCCGATCCCCGAAATGTCGAAACTCTTCCTGGACAATCAATGGTCCAGATCTTCTCTTGATCAACGAATGTGATCTTTTCATGAGTTTTCATTTCATGAGTTCTCGCAAACTTGTCCTTTGACTCTGCTGAGTCACAATTCAACGAAATGATGATCTGCTGCCACCTGTCCCTTGACGACGGATGGTACTGATGATGTTAGTACTTCGCGTTTTGCAAAGTCGACTCTCCTCCTGTGCACTCCAATGGACTAAACCTCATACACCTCCTCCAGATCCAATGACTATTGGTCCACGTGATTTAGATCTGATGACTAAGATTTGTTCTCCTCTTGCATTCTCTAATGGGTGTCTGGACATGGATTTGACGGTCTATATTTCCTCCTCCACAGCTGATCTATGACTCCTGTGCTCTTCTTCCTAAGCTTGTGATTTTTTCCTGGCTTGGAATATTTTCAATGTTTCGAAGGTCTCGACCTTCGATTTGTCTCCTGTGAGCCTTGCAACTTTGGGTCTCTCTTGTGTTCTGGAAATTCTATCTCTCCTGAGCTTATGGACTTAGAATAATTCCTCTCTGCACACACTCCTTACACTCTGACTGGCCTTCAAATGGCAGTCTTTCAACACTTCCTCCGAGTGTTTTCCTACATAGGTCTTCATCCAGATTGTTTAGCAACTCAGTAAGTGTCTTCTACTAGACACTTCTCTTCTCATAGAACTTGAAATAGAGTTCTCCTTGGTGCACTCCTTGCACTCACTCGATGCCCTCTTGGCAGAGCTCTACAGAACCTTTAGAATTTCTGTCTCTCTATGCTTCCTTTGCAAAGTCTTTCATCCCAAGTATTTAGTAACTCTGAGGATCTTATTGAGTTTTAAAACTATCTTGGTGTGCCCTCTTGCCACATTCTCCTCTGAACTCAACAGAGAGATTCAAATGCACACTCCTTGCGCTGGCTACAGAACTTCCAACATTCTGTTGTGCACTCCTTGCATAGCCTAAATAACCCAGAACGATATAACAAAACTCAATGAAGATAAAATAAATCTATCTTCCTACTGTAGATGAAGCCTATCATACATCTACAACATACGTTAACACAGGGATAACATTCACCGAATATAGATAATTCATGAACAACAATATGCAGGAAAAACTGCTTTTCTATTATCTCTGTGTATCTATACAGATGTTTACAAAACTGGAATGCAACATAGTCTAAGTTCTCTCAAGCTCTCTCCCTTTGAGCTTCTAAGACCTCCTAAGGCCTCTATACCTAATATCTCTCTCCCTCTCAAGTCTCCTTCCTCTCATTCCTAATTACAAAAGAGGGCTCTATGAGCTTATCCTCTTCACCGCCTTAGTGCCATCGCTTTCTCTACTATGTCCCCATACTTCTACGGCTACATTACATAAATGGATGCCTAGACATGACTACGTCCTGGGCTTGCAGTAGGAAACCATTTAAGGCAACCTCAACCACTACCTATATAAAGGCGTGGTCGGATCTTACAACTTTACAAACTGAAATATTTGTGTTAGATCATATTTCTAAATTTAAAAACGAGAGGGTCGGCGCCTCTCCCTTTCTCCATTGTGTGCTGGCGTGTTGGCATGATGGCACCTATGATGAGGTGGAGCGATGCTCTTGCATCATGCAGTACCTGGATATACCATGATCCCCTAATATCTATCCACCAACAAATCTTCCATATTGATCTTCCACAGCTCAAAGCTTTTCCCATTAAACTTCTCGATCTCCATCTTCGAATTGCTTGCCATTTCTTTTCACCTGAAAAATCAATATAACAGATCTCGCATTGTAACAAGGATTATCACAGTGCCGAGCCAAACCCTTGACCACAAAGGCGTCCCCCTAAAGCCAACAAAGATATGATACCAAATGTAGATTTTAACCTTGTATAATATTTACTGCAAACATATTTTCAGTAAAAGAACAAAAAAGATACAATGGAAAATGCAAACATTACACAGAGATTTTTCCCCTGGAAACCCAAATCGGGAAAACCAGCATATTCTATATTTTCATTCATGGTGATACATTTTTTACAATACAATATACATATAGGATCCAGTGGCATCCAAAACCCTAACCCAATCACCTAGATTAGTCAACAACCCTAATTCCTTAACCAGAAATAGAAAACCATCGGCAAAGAAACCATGTGTCGAAAAACCTAAATATGTGACACGTTTCCCTAGGTAGAAAAAATATGTGACACTACTACTCATGCAAAGAATATAACACATACCCAACACTAGGGCCATTGCCATGCTAAAATAATGTGGCTTATGGAAATTTTTCTAGTGTTCGTTCATGAGCGCACAACCAAGGTTGCTCAATTCTTTAGTGGAGTATTGGAATCCTAATGTAAAGGCGTTCATGTTAGAGGGTCAATCACTGAGCTCGACTATAAAGGATATCTATTTCTTTACCGACCTCTCTAGGAGAGGGGAACCGATCAACTTGAGGACTTTTTCTCCAGGGTCGTACAACATCGAACATTACATCGAGATGTATTGTGAGGATGGTACCGAGAAAGTAGGTTCTCAGGTGCCAATTCAAAATATTACTAGCCTCTCTCTTCACATCGTGTTATTCATGATTAGGCAGATTACATGATCTGCAACACTCCATCAGGCCTCCCATGCACAGATGCACTATGCAATTTAGTGTTTATAGGCTACTACTTTTTACTAGAGAACTACCATGCTAACATGCATGAAGAGACAACTTGTATACTGTCGTAGGTGGAAAAACAAGAACTTCGGGTTCAACACCATTTTATAGTCCTTCTTATTTTTCTTTGAGAGTTCCTATTCTTAGCCAGAGAGAAATAGTATGGGGGCATATTGCCTCCTTCCCAGCATTGTGTAGGTGGGAAGTTTTTCTTCCTAGACATGGTGGAGGAACAACCCAGGAGGCATTCGATGATAAAGTATTTGACTGGTGGGTGCATTAGATTCCAGTCATAGAGGACTATCCCTATGTAGGGATTAGTTTCCTTAGAGATCCTGACATGCCCGTGCCCCATGGAGAGGAGCGAGGAAAGATAGGTAACACATTTCTTTTAAAAATATTATTTTTTTAACTTTTTATATATATTATCCTTTTTATGTGTGTGTCAGAGAACTAACTTAAAGATATGCTATATACAAATGTGGGACCTTTTCGACCAGTAGACTTCGCCAGGACTAGGCGTCATCCTCGACCAGAGGTCGGACCAGTAGGAGAAGGAGGACCAACAACTGCAGGAGGACCCCCAATCAAAGAGGCTGAGAGAGTGCTACGACGAGTAGAGAGAAACTTCATGGCTCTCATTCATGCGGTACCCATGGTAGAGATCGAGGATCTTCCCCTCCATGCAACCACTTGTAGTGGGGGTGCCCAGGACATGGGTCCATTTATTCCGGCGTCTTGAAAATGTCATAGTGCACTACAATAGGGCCAATAGGCCTAGACCTTAGATAGTGGCGGACCAATTTATCTGCCGAGGGAAATTTTTGTACTATGTATTTGAGGGCTTAATCCCAACAATGTATACTGGCTATTTTTTAGGATTTAATTCCCACTTTTTACTCGTGACACTATTTTTTGGACATATGTATATATACATCTTTTCTGTCTTATGGATGACATTTTTACAAATGTATTTACATGTGTTTGTGTGTGTTTTAATTTTAAATGTGAGAAACATGCCAATTTAAAACTTGATTAGCTAATGTATCAGTTAGATGGTTAAATCTCCTAGGAACATGAATATAAGTAATATAATCAAAATATCATTCTAAGAGACATACCCTAAGGAATCATTGGTGAAGAGTTGGATCATAAATGCGGTAAACCCCATTTAACTGAGACACAACTAGTTGAGCATCTAAGTAAACCTAGAGGTGAGAAATACCATGTCACAAGGCATCACATAGTAATTCTATCATTGCATTGTACTCATAAACATTATTGGTTGCTTCGCCTAGACAAATACCTCTAGAAGATAGCAACTGACCACTAGGTGCGAAAATCACCCAAGCTGTAGAAGCAAGCCTCTGTGTGTGTCGGCTAGCACCATCCATGAACCCAACATAAACCTCTGATTCACTTGACATCTACCACAGTGAAAAAAAGAACATAAACGAATACACATCCATAAAACAAAAAGACAAAATTGTATAAAAAACTATACATATATACAATAAGTCACGCTCGACTGACCAACCTAAGTGAAATAATTCTTAAGGTAGAGCCCATTTCTAGGCTCTGCTAAGGAATTACCTTTGAAATCAACCAGATGGTAAGCACCCTTTTCTAAGACCTATTTCACAATGAAAGGTCTGAACCACATGGGTTTGATCTTTCTTGTCCCCAAGGGATCTTTGTCTTGGTCATAGACCAAAACAAGATCGCCTTCTGAGAAAATCTGAGGGTGGACGGACCACTAATATTGACACTTGACCCATTGCTTGTGAGCCTCGTTATCCAAGGCTCCATCTCAACGCTGCTCGTCGAGCTGCTCTAGAATAAAAATCCTCTCCTCAAGTGGTGTAGTGTCGAGAAGTAGTTCCACTACCAACTTCAGAGAAGGGATTTGAAATTCAATGGGAAAGACTACCTCCAACCCGTAGATGAGTTGGAAAGGTTAAAAACCAATAACAATCTTTACAGAAGTTCGATAGGCCCACAACACCGAATATAAAATCAAATGCCAATTTGACTTGGCCGAATTGATCGTTTGTTGAAGAATAGTCTTGAGAGACTTATTCACAACTTCTACCTGACCATTCTCTTGCAGGTAATACGGTGGTGAATGTTCCTGTTTAAACCCACACTATGATGTTAATTCAATCATTATTTTTTTCTGGAAGTGACTACCATGGTCAGTGACAATATCCTTCGGGATACTGAATCTAGCTACTATTTGATTGAAGAGGAAAAGGCCAACGGTTTCCCCGTCATTGTTAAATGTCGGCATAGCTTCGACCCACTTAGTGAAATAGTCTACTATTACGATGATATAGTGATGCCCCCAGGAAAAATCTAGGTGACATGTAGTTAAATCAATCCCCCACTTAGTGAAGGGACCGACAACAATGACCAAAAACATAGGAGCAGAGTATGCCCGCATATTTTGATAGAATATCTCGAATGGGTGATACTTTTTCACCACCTCAACACAATTTTTGATTAATGAGGGCCAAAAGTATCTAGCGTGAAGAATATTTTGGGTTGTTTCCAACCTAGACAAATGACCGCCACATGCTTCGGTGTGACATTCGTTCAAAAAAAGCTCTGCTTCTTCGTGAGTAAGACATCGTTGAAGAATGCAATCCACCCATCGATGATACAAACAGTCATCGAGGATGATATAATTTCACTCTTGGTGTCATATTTGTCGATGCTAGTTGTGAGAAGCAGAAGAGGGAAACTTCAAAGTATGAAGATACATAAGTATATCTCCATACCAGGGGTTCAAATATGCGATCATAAAAAGATCTCCATTAATTGGTGACTCTTCGGGCGAAACATCATCGCTTTCAACCGGTAGTTCCGAGCTTAACTCCGCAAAAACCAAGGACTTCTTATATTTTTATGAAAAAAAATACAATTCAAACTCTTGTAGGATAACTATCCATCGAATAATTTTGTCACTAATGACCCATCGCGTTAACACATATTGAAAAGGGTTAATGATGAAAATGACGATGGTTTTTCGAAGTAATATATAGTGACAAAACCGTTGGATAGCATGAACAACTACCAAAGCGAGTTTCTCAATGTGTGAGTAGTTGAGATCTGGTACAACTAGGCCTCGACTAAGATAATATATAACGTGTTCTTTGAGTGCATCATCCTCTTACACCAAGACCATGTCGATTGTAGACTCTGCAACAACCAAATATAACAAGAAATATTTTCCATAGTCAAGAGGATTGAGTAGAGGGGAATATGTCAGAGTGTGTTTGATCCATATTTTATGAGCATAATGAAATGACTACAGATTATTAACAGGTGCTTAACACAAAATAACAGAGATACAGTAAAACTGGTTTTCTATTCAATAAGGAAATAAGTTGAAACTGTAAAATGCAACGGAAACAAGCTTGCTGGAATGGTGGTGGATTATCTCTGAGAAGATCTAAAGGCATTTTTACAATAAATAGGAATGCAAAAAACCATAGATATCCAAAAACCTAACCCTAGGAGATGAAGCATGAAAAGTCATGTGGGCCCCATCTGGGTAAGTTAGAACATCAATTTCTCGGGGTCACAACTTTTGCATACGGTCTCCATTTTAGGCGTATGATAGCCCGTTAGAAAGGTATCGTCGAGGAGATTCATTTTGGGGGATCAATAATGCCTTGGTATATCATTGAGAAGATCTATCATTAAAAACCTTCATTTAGGCCCTCAAAATGGCCCCGAAAGTTAAAACTGCTAAAAATAGTAAATTGACAAAATTGCCAGAAAACGGTTTTGAGCTAGTTGGAAAAGGTGGGTGGCCACTGATATCCACCTAGATCAATCCTCCCTCCTTAGGAATCAATGGTATCCACTGTGTTGAGTTCCCCCATCAGATGAGGAAATTTTTTCTGATTTTGGCCCTGGGTGAGCCACTTGCCTTGGTGCAAGAGCTGCCCTACTTTGATAACTCGATAAAGCTGGATCCTTTGTTGTCAAGTGCCCTTGATATGTGTGTCCACAATCTGATCACTAGATTCATGTTGTATGAAATTGGGGTTGAGCTCTATTGGTATCATTTGTTTTGCTACGTCTGAGGTGTCCAATAATGGTGGGAAATAAGGGCGAAGGAGATCCACGTTGAACACTAGGTGCAGGCCAAGGAAAGGAGGAATGTTGAGCTCAAAATAATTATCCCCCATGGCCTTGGCGATGGTGTATGGACCATAACAGAGTAGGTGAAGCTTCTGATGGGGTCCTTTAAGGTGTTTTTTCTTCAAGTGCAACCAAACTTTGTCGACCACCTGAAACTTATGTGGCACCCGATGTTGATCATGGCACTGATTGTACTTGTCATTATACTTCTATAGGATATCCTGAACCTATTGGTGGATGTGTTGGATCCTCTCAATGAACCAGGTGGTTTTGTTAGCTTTAATTGGAGCAGGAGATGAGTTGGTCAAGGTGACCGTAAGGGGAAGTGCAACATCTATGGGACCCAATGGTTGGAATCCCAACCACACCTGAAAGGGGCTGTGGCCGATTGAGCTATGCAGGGCTCGATTGTAGCTATGATGGACATAGGGAAGGATATCATCCCATGTGCGAGGGTGATTTGAATTATACATGCAAAGGATATGAACAATTATTCAATTTACGACCTCATTTTGGACATCTATCTCGAGGTGGAAGGTCGTGGATTTGGTGAGCTTGGTGTCCAACAGTGACCAGAGGCTCAACCAAAATATGCTGAGAAATCGATTGTCCCTATCTGAGACAATGGTTTGTGGGATTCCAAAATGTACCCAGACTCGTTCAAAGAAGAGCTTAGCAATGGCCTCTGCTACAATGTTCTTCTTGTAGGAAACCATAATCGCCATCTTAGAAAAGTGATCAACAACCAAAAAAATATAGTCATTTCTCCACTTGGTGGACAAGAGGCTCGACATGTGGTCCATTGAGATGGATTCCCATGGCCTGTCAAGAGTAGGAAGAGGGGTGTACAGGCGTTGTTTCTTAGTGGTCGGTTTGGCAATAACATAGGCAGTGAAGGACCTGATATACTTGCTAACCTCCTGTCGAAGTTTTGTCCAGTAGAAATGTTTCTGTAGCATCACCACTGTCTTTTTGATGCCGAAGTGTCCTATCAACCGACTATAGTGGGCTTCCCAGATCAACTTCGCTCGCTCACTTGATGGAACACAGATATGGCCCAGAGGACACAACAACCCATCCTGAAGATGGAAATTATCGACAACTGCATTTGCACCCAACATTTGGTAGGTGGTGGCGAAGTCCGGGTCTATCTCATAAAGTTGGGGCCATATAGAGGTCTCATGGCCACAAGAGTCTAGCATTGTGGTGAGTGTCGTGACTGGCAGTTTGCTGAGGCAATCAGCGACATGATTGGTGCTTCATGTTTTATACTTGGTGTTGAGGTGGAATTGCTGCAAGTATGTGGACCACTTTTGATGGTGATCATTCTTCAATTTTCCTTGTGTCTGCATGAACTGCAGTGGCTTATGATTAGTGTGGATAACTTTCTCCTTCCCAAGAATGTAATGTCTCCACTGGCGGCAGGCTTTCACAATGGAGTACATTTCTTTTTCATAAGTAGGGTACTTACGGACAACATCTGATAGTGTCTCACTATGATAGGCCATGGGGTGGTCATGCTGAGTGAGAATGGTGCCCACTGTAGTTTGAAGCATCTATCTCAATATCAAAAGGTTGTTGCAGGTATGGTAGTGAAAGCACCGGGGCTGAGCACAAGCATTGCTTCAAATCATCAAATGTTTGTTGTTGGGACCATCCCCATGCAAATTTCTCCTTACCACCACCCCTGTTTATTTGGCTAAGGGCCCATGCAATATGGGAGAATCCCAACACGAACCTGTGGTAGAAATTGGCAAGGCCCAAGAATCTCCGAAGCTCAGTGAGTGTGGTTGGGCCTGGCCAATCATGGATGCCTTGGATCTTGGCTGGATCCATATGTACGCCATGCTGATCAACGATGTAGCCTAGATAATGGACCCTGTCCATGCTAAAGGAGCATTTTTCCAAGTTGGCATATAGCTTGTGTTACCGCAGGGTGTGTAGAACCTACTGACTATGCTGCAAGTATTCGACCCAAGTCTTGTTGTAAATGAGAATTTCATCCAGATACACCACTACAAAAGTATCGGCGAATGGTCATAGGATATCATCCATCATTCTCATGAAAATGGCTGGAGCATTTGTCAAACCAAGGGGCATGACTAACCACTCAAAAAGGCCTTCCTTTGACTTGAAGGTGGTTTTCCATACATCTGTTTGTTCTATCGGGACCTGGTGGTAGCCAGACTTCAGATCAATCTTACTGAAGAATTTTTCCCCCATGAGTTGATCAAGGGGGTCGTCGATTCAGGGAATCAGGTACTAGTTTATAACTTCGATTTTATTCAGAGCCTAATAATCAACGTAGAGTTGCTAGGTTCCATCTTTCTTCTGTACCAGCACGATTGGGCTCCTGCAAGGTGATGAGATGGGATGGATTTTCCCCTTGTGGAGTAGTTCTTGGATTTTTCACTTGATGTCCTCATTCTCTAACAGAGAGCAGCGATAGATTGGCCCATTGGGCAGCAGTGTGCCAGGGGTCAGATCGATGGGGTGCTTGACCTGGCAGTGCAGAGGTACCCTAGTAAGTGAGGAGAAGATATCTAAGTATTCTTCCACAATATTATCTACTTGCTTCTGTTGTGTGGAGAGGTTGGCCACAGAGACCCTAGATGTGGCTATGATATTTCTCTTATTTTGAGAGAGAATCATGAATAAGACAAAATTCCCCATCTCAAAGATGACCTTCCTGCATTGATTAGCAGAGATCAAGGAAATAGCACTAGGTGGGATAGCCTCGAGTATCCTGTACAATTTCTTGTTCAAAGTAATAATAACACTATGAGGCCTAGACTCATATACAACATGACATTTCCATAAATAAGGTTATCCCAAAAGAACATCACAAACTTCGAGAGGAGAAACATCACACAATACCTCTTCTTAGAAGGGCTTGATGTCGTACGACAGTCGACACTGTTGGTTGATGCGGAGACTGCTTCCTTGGCAGAGCCATCCAATGGTGTAGGGTTGTGGGTGCGACATTGTCGGAAGGGCCAGCCACTTTATGACCTCTATTGAGATGAGGTTCTTATAGCTACCTCTATCAATGATGAAGTGTAGTGGGGTGCCCTTTACCCACATCTGTGAATGGAAGACTCATTCTCCTTCTTCTGGCTTGTTTGGTTCACCAGGCTGGAGCTTGGTGGTAGCAATGGTGGAACTAGGTTCCATGTCAATGATCCATCTTCCCCTTTCTGGTTCTGGCTCAGATTTAGAAACCACATCTAATTCATACGCCTTCACTTCAGCCACCAACGACTGCTTTGAGCGGTAGTCAGTAGTGTTATGCCAAGGGATGTTATGGAAATCACACCACTTCCCAATATCTTTCTTTGTCTTTCCGGTGTCCTTCTTTGCTTGCGTCTTGGACTGGTTGTCCTGATATTGTCCATTTTTTCTCTATCCTTTGTTCTATGGGTTGGGGCCACCCTTTCCTGGTTTTTGTTGTGAGGGGTTCCCAGACCCAAATTGCCACATCTTTTGTTTGAGATTCTGCTCGATTTTGACAGCATATCAGTAGGCCACACCCAAGGATGAGATGTTCACAAAATCCATTTTGATATGGATGTATCTATGCAGAGCGCTCTGATACTTGAGCACCATATGTTTCTCTGAATCATTGATACCCATCTTGGTGCGCAAGGTATGGAAGATATTTGTGAAATCTGACACTGCTTGGTCTCTTTTTGGCCGCAGTGTGGTCCATTTGGTATACAAGTTGTCATAACTTCCGACAGGGTAGCATTGTTCCTTAATAGCATCCCTGAAGGATTCCCAGGTGGCCATGATTGTAAATAATGAGGGTTCCTCTGTTTCCTTTTTCTCACAGAAATTTTCCCACCAATATTTGACATGGGGAATGATTTTGAGGAGTGCAAAAGTAATCTTTTCTCTATTCGAAAAGTTATGGGAAGAAAAATACCCTTCTAGTAGATTCAACCACTTGTCTACAACATATGCATCTATATTACCTTCAAATATAGGAATATCAAAGTTTATTTGTACCTTGAAGGGGGTGGGGCCTCCGCTCGAAGAAGATGCCTCGCCTATTGGTAGCCGCCGAAGGATTTGTGCAAAACTATCCATCATCTCGTTCCTTTGTTGCATGAGAGATTCCTCAATCAATAGTTTGAAAGGATATCCTGTATTGTCATATTTATTTTCTCCTACCATGAGAGGTCACTTGGGTGTGCGAGAGATTTTTTCCTCTAGAGAAACAAGCTCGAGACCCAACTCTTTGTACTCTGACCTCGTTGGGGACATGCATCAAGATGACAAGGAGAAGACCGCTCTGATACCAATGATCCATATTTTCTGAGTAGAAAGGAATGACTACAGATTGTTAACATGTTCTTAACACAAAATAACAGAGATATAGTAAAAATGGTTTTCTATTCAATAAGGAAATAACCTGAAACTGTAAAATGTAGCAGAAACAAGCTTATTGGAATGGTGGCGGCTTATCTCTGAGAAGATATGTGACGGCTACGCTCATTTGCAAGAAGATCATTAAAATAAGGATATGAAGGAATTTTTACAATAAAAAAGAATGAAAAAAACCCTATACATCCAAAAACCTAACCCTAGGAGATGAAGCGCCAAAAGTCATGTGGGCCCCGTCTAGGTAAGTTAGTACATCAACTTCCCGGGGTCGTAACTTTTGCATACGATCTTCGTTTTAGCCGTATGATAGCCCGTTGGGAAGGTATCATTGAGGATATTCATTTTGGGGGATCAATCATTCATTTGGATAGGATTGACAATATTTATCCTGAAAAACCTTCATTTAGGCCCTCAAAATGGCCCCGAAAATTAAAACTGCTAAAAATAGTAAATTTCCAAAATTGTTGGAAAAATGTTTTGAGCCAGTTGGAAAATGTGGGTGGCCACTGATATTCACCTGGATCTGTGTTTCAATGCATAAAAATGTATTTTATCTTCTTCATCCCAACAGAATGGAACTCCCTTTTTTAATGGATGCATGAGCCCTTTCGTAATGTCGACATAATTAGCGACAAACGCCAAAGAAAATTTTATTTCCACTGTAAACTCTAAAGATGGGGAATTGTGTGTGGGAGAGTAAATTGGACTATTGCCTCAACCTTAAGAGGATCGACCATGATCCCTTTTGTTGACACGATGAATCCTAATAAATGACTTGATGTCATGCAAAAACTGTACTTGTTTGGATTCAAGCGAATCCGATAGTAGCGACACAACTCAAAGATTAGTCGTAAATGGGAGGGATGATCAGATCTCTTGTGATAACATGATGCCATATCATCTAGGTATGCCTTGACTATGTGTTTGAGGTCGTGAAAAGCGAATGACATGGCCCGCTGAAAAGTAGCTCCAGCATTTTTCAGGCCAAAAGGCATTTTTCGATACATAAAATTACCCCAAGGACAAATAAAAGTCATTTTATGTTGGTCCTCAGGTTTTATTTGAATTTGATTATACCCTGAAAAACATTCCATCAAGGAAAATACCTTGCAACCTGCACATTCATTGATGATCTGGTCAATAAATGGGGTTGGAAAATTGTCTTTCAGGCAGGCTTTGTTCAAATCACGGAAATCCATACATACGTGAATCATGCCTTGCTTCTTATTGACAGGAAAAAGGTTTGATACCCATTCTGTCAATTGCACGAGGTAGATGAAATCATCTTTAAGGAGTTTCTCTACTTTCGCCTTTATCGTCGCTTATTTTTGAGGATTGGTTGGGAAAATCTTCTGTTGGGCTGGTTTGACATCATGATAAGTCATGATTTTGTGTTCAACAATTAGTGGGTCGATGCCTGGCATATCCTTGTAAGACCAAGAAAAAACGTCGCAGAACTCCTTAAAAAATTTGGTGTAGATTCAAATCTCTTCAGGGGAGAAATCTGCTCCGATGAAGACATTCTCTATGACGCCAAGGGTTTTGGAGATATAGATAGGAATCATTGCAACAATACTTTCCATGTTTCCCTCAGCGTATACTCCATGCATATCCATAGGGTTAATAGGACAAGGGCTATCTCCATTCATGGTCGTGACAAACTCTCCTACCTCTATTCTCCTGAGCTCGGGAAGATCATCCCAAGGTCTGTCTAGACCAGTCATTACCTCTAGAATCACCTTGTCATAGGGAAAGACTAAGTCTAAAGGGTCCTAAGTGGAGAGAGATTCTTGAGCGTAAATAAGCTCAAGAATTGAATCTAGCTCCTCTGGGGGATCTGGATCAGGGTTGGTCAAGTCTTGTTGGACAACATTGTATGCAACCTCAACAACGGATAAGGGAATGGCCATGAAAAGGTTCCATACCCCTTCCATCGAAGCTGATGGGGAAGGTAAAGTCCATGGGTCGTGAAAGTGACTCATTTTGAAAGATGACACTTGAAAAATTGTAGCCTTCGGCTGGTTGGGGATGACCAAAATAAACTTTACATAATTGGAAGGCGGTAGATAATAAAAAGTTCCCATCAAATATAGAAACAATCTGACACTTAAGTTGATAGTTCTTGGCTATGGGTTATCAATCATTGGGACCATGGATGCCCCCGATGAAGGGTCAGGATGAGAGAAGCATAACTGGTCGATGGTTATAATCTGGCCTTCGTGCGGGAAGCATAAGACCCAAAAAACAATGGCTACAATCATGTGCATTGGATAAGTCCAACTCCATCCTAACAAAAAATTGTAGTCGAGAGGCACATCGAGTACTTCAACTTCGACGTACACAATTTTACCCTCCAACTGCACCATAAAATAGGGAATTATACCGTGTGGTATGAACGATCAACCATCAAAATCCATAAGCAACGTGGTTGACAAAGACAACTCAGGTTGGCCAATGTCCCTCCAACACACCAATGACATCACGTAAGTTGAGGCACCCTTATCAACCATCGTATGTAAAAAAAATTGTGTCAATGATTTTGTGGTGTACGCCACTACTATCTAAAATGCGACATGGTGAGGAAGATGAGGTTTAAGGTCTATTGGGTCGAAAATGATCATTCTTGATTTACTGGGTTTTGCTGCTCCCAAGGTGGACAAAGACACTTTTCTCTGTGAGGGGAAACTATGGAGAACCTCCAGAGCAGACATTGCACAAGGAGTGTGTGCCAAATCCTCCACAATGGAGTAATTCTGAGCAGCCCTCGTGTTTGGGTTATGAGAAGCCTTCTTGAATGCACCTTTAGGCATGTGATTCATTGTTTCTCCCACTGTCTTCTCAATTTGAAGAGGAGTCAATGGGTTGGAGGCCTCTTTTCCCTTCTTAAGAGATTTCGACATTCCGTAGTCATGAGTCTTGGTTGATAAATGAGCTTCAGAGTTCATCATGTAAATGTTTGTGGCCGGGTTATTTGGATTAGGCGTGGGAGGTCTCTAATTGTCCCCAGTTGCGCTCGTGGATGCGAAGGCTTGAGTCATATTTTTCCCTTGTGGAAAAGGGTTTGTCAAAAAAACAATTTGTTGATGTGCCAGTTGCTTCTGGGCTTTCACAAGTAGGGCATAGGTGAGTCAAGTGGTCATCCGTGCAAAGCTTACACGAAAACTTCACCTTTCTCTTTTTAGTTTTTCCCTCGTCGGCATTGTTAGAAACCTTTTTATCCCCCTTACCCTTCTCATTTTTCTATTTCTTCTTTCCCTCATCTTCTGGCTAGCATTGGGAGTTTTTGATTGCACATTGTTTACATCCGACGTCTGGGTTGCGGGGGCAGCTGAACTAGGAGTTGGATTGGCCATAGTCTATTGAATCGATAATTATAGTAGTTGATTAGACAACATATCCATGGACTTTCTTTGTGCTAAGCCCACTATGCCATCAGCGTGGGGCCCAAACTTTTTCTTAGCTTTATTAAGAGTTGACCGTGGCACATCAGGTAATATCTCATAAAGCATGTTGGACTGAGAGTAAATCAATTCCAACTACTGGGCTCTCATAATAGCCTATTTTTCAGAAAACACCTCGAGAATTGATACATCTTTGGACACACAAGGAACCAAAGACTTTAAGAACCACTTGAGAAAGAATGTAGGAGGGACCTTAAATTTAATCAAACTCTTTCATCGTAGCCATTATCAGACGTGATCTGAGATATAGTCGACTTTTGTCTGCTGGAAGTTGGCCAACAACTCAGTGTCAACATCATATCTCGCAGGCAACTGGAAATAGTTCAAGAAAACCATAGCCAGGTCATTAAAGTAAGAATACTTCAAGCTATCAAGCTCAATATACCATTTTGTTGCACCCCCTATAAGAGTGCATTGAAATAAGCGCAACTAAACATAGTCATCTTTCAACGAGTTAGATGAGAACCACAAATGAAAATTTGTCACATGATCACCTAGATCTTTGCCAGGTTTTCCCTCAAAATTAGGAATGTCGGAAGGAAACTTGGTTGGCATGGGGTCCCAATGCGGATCATGAAAAATAGGGTTATTTAACAATCTCGACAGGTCTAGAAAATGCAGAGTTTCCAGAAATGGTAGTCTTGGTTGCAGAGTATTTACATGAAAAGAGGGGCATGGATTTTGGCTGGCACCAGGTTGCCAGGAAAAGTTAGAATGTTGGCTATGGTTTTGGTAGATGCCATGATATCCCTATCCAATGAAAGGGATTTTCATCTGATGTTGTATCATTGGATGATTCTGGAAGTTAGATGACATGGCTTGAGTTGGGATTTCTCCCTGTGTAGTGTTCCACGAACCTTCATTGGGGATTCCCCCAGCTGACCCTCCGGGCATAGGTATTGAACCTTATCCATGGTTCCACATAGTGTGGGAGGGGTTTCCCCTGATTGACATTCCTTGCGATGGAAACAAGTACTTCCAAGGATTCCCAAGACTTTGCAAGAGGTAAAATCTTGTCATTGCTCCCTATGAAGGAATAAAACCTTGTGCAGGGTTTTGTTGACTAAATACGGGGTTTCCCCCAGTCAAGAAAGTAGACGAAGTAAAATAATTATTTCCAAATGCACTAAACAAAGAAAATGACATTGATCCCATCAGAGTCATGTAGGATGAAGGTCCTTGGCTCCCTCTACTAAAAAAACTATAGTTGGTATTAGGCTCAATTGACTGTTGAAACGTGCCATGAAGTGAAGGGGATGGAGGAGGTATGTCACCCCCATCGTAAGGAATGGAATTGAACAGGGAAGTGGTGCCCACAGTAGATCCTTGCAAGGGAGCATTAGAGTTCCCTGCCCCTAGATCCATGGTTTGTAGGGTAGAGTATGTAAGAACCGAGTTAGAGTCAAAACTATTCATCCCATATGAGAAGGGAGTGCTCGATTCTTTATGAATGAAGGGAACAATGATTGGAGTTTTCATAGGAATCAAACCACTTCCCAAAGTTGTGGGCACCGAGATAACCATGGTCCTGATAGGTAGAGGTGGGGGAGGAGGTACAATGCCCCCTCTAGCAATAGCCACAATGGGAATATGAGGACTCCCTAATGAATTAGAATTATTTTCTTCCATCGTCACTCACCAAATAAACTGGCGTTCAGGAGATTTCACCTCGGGAGGGACTATCTGACTTAGAAGCGGCACCGATAAGTCAGTGATCAGAGGATTTGCTGGCCTAAAAACTTCGTTCTCGAGGTCAGAAAAAATGGATTCTTCCAGGGCTAGAAAGTATTCTTTCGGAGTTATCTTGGGTACAGTTTCCTACAGCCCGATAGCTTTGAACAATCCTTCTTGATCTATCCTACGCATCAATGGTGGTGGAGGTGGCTCCAAAGTAACCAATGACGGGCCTTGAAGCCTATGCAAACATAGGAGTTTTTGATATTCCACTTTGTGAAATGATCAACCAACCCTAAGAGGTTTGTCTAGCATGAATCATAGAGAACACACTAAAATTTCCTAAAGTCAAATCAAGCAGACAACTAACTAGTGGGAAGGACAGTTACGCCAATCGACACTAGAGAAACTTACCGGTGCAAGTGCAAATTGAACATGGAAGAACCCTCCGAGTATACATTTCAAAGAGATATATGACGTCTGCCCTAGGTGACGTGGTATACGCCGACAATCACCTATGTACATCCATAAAAGTAGGAAACTAGGTTGCCAGCTCACAATCATTCACCAAGCGGGTATGGTCGACAATCAGGCTGATTATAATGAGCAGGATAACAAAGTTTGAAGCCCTTCAAGGGTACCGAAGGAAATTTTTCCGGAAGACAACTAAGGATATCGAATGGATTCAAGGTCCACGAGGCTCCATAGTCAAATGCGATCAATGTGATTCCCAAGAAAGACCCTCAATATAGAATCCCCACTACATTCGGTCTGTCTTTGGAGGGTTTATCTCCTCTGTGCTTCCTTACATGACCTCGTGTTTATCCCATGTGTTAGAGGGGGGTCTTGGCTAACTCTTACGATGCTAGAATTTAGACACTCCCTATCTCAGACTCCAATGTTTGTTTTAGATGGCCTTGAATATTTTCCTTTTCACACCTATTTCAAGGCCCTAAAATCCTAAAAAAGTTTGTGAACCCTACAAACAGAAATTCTAATAGATATTAAGTTAAGCGTTGATTTTATGGGCTTGATTTACTCAAAGGATATGAATGTTCAACTTGTGGTTTTTGGAAGAAATGAAAAAACAAGAAAACTTTAGAGCATTTATATGACAAAGAAAACTATATACTTCAAATTTAAAGCAAAGGCTTTTAAAATCTTTGTGAATGTCAACTTTTCAAAATAATGTTCCAAGATCTTATAACTGAAATTTTCCCAAAAGAAATTTTCGTTTCACAATGAAAAACTACTTTTACTTTCACGAAAACAAGAAATAACTTTGAAAATGAACTCTTTTCTTTTTGCAAAAAGGCAACCTAGGCTACACTACCAAACAAGGTGCATAACTAAATGCAAAAAAACAGAATGATTTTTTGAAATGCTTAAAGAAGAAAAATAGAAGTAAAAGATTATTTTTGTTTTTTAAAGCATAGAACATGATAAAGAGAAAAAAGAACCCAAGATTGACACAGACCCTAGGCCAATTGTGTAAACGTAGAGATTCAAAAGAACCCAGAGGAGGATCTAAAACTTGAAAGATCACTCTAAACCTCTAAGGAAAACAAAAGAAGATCAAGAAACAAGTTAAAACCAAATATTTAACCCAACCTAAGACAACTAACAGAGACCCTGTAAAGTCCAAGAAAGGCCTGAGAAGCCCAAGGATTTTGTCAGGAAAGAGAAAAGCTCCTATTTTTTTAAAAACCCTTCAATACATAGAGACATGGGTTGTTGTACCAACAACTTGCATATGTACGTGTTGAGATCAATTCCCTCTTCTGAAATTTCCCTCCCCTTTTCTATTTTATCAATTTCTTTTTTCCATTTATTTTACCTCTTCTATACTTACATGAATTCCCCTTTTCTTTTCTCCCTTCTATTCTCCCTTTCTAGTTACTATACTTAGTTGTTTTTCTGAAAACGACGGGTTCATGGGTTGGCGGACTCGGAGATCCTCATCTCCATGCATACTCCCATATCATGAGTTTGACTAACCACCACATTATCCTATACTTAGCCATTTCTACAGTCGTGGGTTCGTGAGATCAAGCTTTCAGATCCCATGTTTCGTGATATACATTTTGCACCCAAAAGATCCGCAATCTACATTTTGACCATCAGACTCCCCGAGCTCCTAAGTATCTCATCTCTCCTATATTGAGTTTGACTGACCACATTACAACACTTAGCCAATTTTTGACCTTTTGCAACCACAGGTTTGCGGGTTCCTGTGTTGACGGGTTCACAAAATTCCCAAATCCTAATCACTCTCGTATGTCCCCACCACCTTCATGCTTTTCCCAATATGCATTTAGTATGGTTTAATGATAATAACTCATAATGTAGGTTCTGTAAATATCGTCATTAATAAACGAAGGGCTCGATGATATTTCCTATTAAACCACATTAAATCACGATTTGTGGAAGATTATATTATCTCTCTCAAGCGCTCATTTCAAATATTGTCAGGATTAAAAGAATGCTCTCGTCAACTTATGGCAGAAGCACCTTGACAATAGTTCTGTAGAGATACTTAGAACATTTTTGGACATGAGGATCAAAACTTTCAGTGTTCTAGAGAGTATTCTTACTATTCATCCCTTTCTACTCAGAAGGAAGTAATATGGACATATGGAATTTCTCGTGCAGGCTATGTTCCTGAGGTCTTCGACTGTAAGGAACTGGTTTCTTGGTGCCCTGAGAAATATATACCAAGTCAGCGGATTATTTAACTTCAAGAGCATTCTCCTGTCTCTCTTTCACATCAAGTGTTCCATAAAATGTTAAAGCTCCTAGAGCCAACACTCACTTTCAAAGGTAAAGATTGCAGGGACTTCTTCAAAAATCATGAAAATGGCCTGGAACTCTTTCTTGAATTCTTGGAGAATCTCACTTCCATCCCTGAAGATATCACCAAATTGCAGATCAACTCATTCAAAAACCCCTTTCAGGAAATTGCTTGGTTATTCACCAGGGTGATAGGCCAAGAAAGTACTGCCAATATTTCCCGTATGATTCTTTATATCCTATATTTTACTGTCAAAGAGAAATCCATTTTTGATTGGGGAAAACTAATTTCCATTGAAATATCTTCCCAATTTTCATAATACAAAAAAGATAAGAAATTCTTTATGGCCTCTTATTTGGTATTTGTGATAGCACATTGTTGTCAATTTCCTAAATTGTCTATCTACAAGAAGGTGAATTGTAAATTTGACCCAGTGACCTTTTGGTACCAAGCATTGTGGAGACACAAAGCTTCATTTCATTTTTATGAAGTTTTCAATGCCTTTGTCTCAGTTTTTAAAGGATTTTTGTTTGGAAAAGATACCCCCAGAATATCCGCCCAAGAAAGTAAATTCCTAGACAAAAAGGGGACGTTGGAGCAAATGGAAAATTACAATGTTACCAGGATTTTTGGTGCTAAGGAAAATCCCTCCTTTCTTCCATGTCATATATCCGACATAATGTTTATTACAAAAGTTTCAAGGAAATATAATTTTTGGCTATACTTTTTTCATGAGAAACGAAAAAAGCAATTCATACCCGTGCCTTGGAAAATTTGGGACTTTGTATTCAGAAATATTAACAAAATCGATGAATTTGCAAACCACTTCCACAATCTGAATATCAAGTATGTTGAATGGATAAAAGGGTTACCCTAACGAAATTTGTGTAGAACATATGTTAGCAGTGGGATTTAGCAATTCATTTATCCATAATTTTCTAGGAGAATAAGAAGATAATAACTTGGGCATTCCTACTCATAATGATGGCGACTTGGAGACGGTAATCAGTGCCAATAAATTTTAAAAACAGAAAGTAAAGGGTCCCAATGAGAAGAGTGCCCAATCCCCAACTGTTACTCCTAATACTACAACATATTGTAGCAGTTCTCCAACGACCCACCCATATAGAAAAGTGATCAATAGTAGTTCAGGAGGACGAGGAGAAAAGTACCCCCCTTGGGGAAAAATTGAAATCTCACATAAACTTCCTCTAAGGAAGAAGAGGAATAATATTGTACAATAGGAGGAAGAAAATCACATCAAAAGTGACATCAACAAATTCTTCCTCGAAGATATGGAGCTCGAGGCTGACATCGAGAAAAATTTTCTGAACATTGATCAACCAAGAGGCACGACCCTCCAGAATCCATCGTTGGAAATTATTGAGAATGAGACCTTCGATGAAGAAGAGTCATTTGTATTTCAGAGTGTTTTCTTTGACAATGAATCTAAGAAATTAATTATTGAGAAAAGTGATGTGAAGAATAAAAAATGGAAATCTCATTCAGAGGTTAACCTAAGAAATATGTGGCCTTCCCAGATTTCCATAATCCATAAAGAAATCGACAATGCATTGGATGAATCCATTGGTGGTCTCGAAGTGGAAAATACAAATTTAAAGGAGAGGATTAAGGAACTGGAAGAAACCTTAATGCCTCTTCCACTCCTTGCCATCCCTTTGGAAATTGTTGGACCCACCATGCCCATTTATAAATTAAAAGGATCCTCAAGATTACTTACATCATCTAGGAGCTACGTGGAGAATAATATCAAGAAAAGAATGGAAATGATCACAGAAGCTTGGTAAATTTAAAAAAAACATGATTTATTTTGGCTCGAGAGTGCATGCCTTTCATGAGTATTTGCAAGCCGACCTAAAAAATGAAGAAGGTTTTTACCTTGATGTTGTGGTACCCTTTGGTGTTAAAGTTTCCAACATGACAGAGCTAAGGAGAAGAGAGGAGGATCTTCCCTCTCCAATTTGGATTAAATAGTTGAAGGCATGCTGGAAAGAAAAGATAAAAAACTTGAATAACATTGTTCAAATGTGTAGCCAAGCCATATCAAGGAGGGATGAACTATTCAAAAGACTGGTGGAGGTAGACTTAGTCAGAAGCACTAACGAATTCCAAGATCCAAAGTTGATCCTCAACTCATTGTTCCTAACAAAGAAACAATTTGATGAGCAAGTTGAGATATTTAAAGGGTTGTTCATTGAAAAGTTCTATGGAATACTTGAATATAATGAGGATGGGACAGAAAATTGGCCAGTGGACTACTCCATGAAAAGTCAAGATATTGAAGAAGCATTACATGGAATTTCCCTTGATCTGAGAGACTTTGAGGGCAAGTTGTTCAACATCAAAATGAAAAGTTACATCGAAGAATGGTTCAAGAAAGCTATCGATAAACTAACCAATGAAGGGAAAGAAACAGTTGAGACGGTTCCTATAACCATTGATGAAAACAATAAAAGGAAATCAACAAGCAAGTGAAAATGACGAGAGGCCATCATATTAAGTTTATGTTGATCACATCCTTTTTTTTTATCAAGTCCTTCATCCAATTATTCCACCTCTTTCACTAGAAAGGTTTAGCCGAAGACTGATAAATCCTTTTTTCTTCTTACCAGATCTTTATTTTCTTCTACCATCCACCATCTTCCTTCTAAAATATTATTTCCTGTATTTATTTTCTTTATGGTCTGTGGGAGCCCCAATCCCAGTCTTTAAGACAAACACATTTATAATTTCAAAAAATATGTAACAGACTATATATTTTTTAAAATTTTCAAGAGAACTACTTTGGGAACAATATTGACTCTGCTTTGTAACCCTGTTTTCAGAATATAAAGTTTTTGAGGTTGATATATCATTATCTGTATTTGATTTGTCCATGTGTCCACTCTGTTAAAGTCCTTTTATGCATGCAGATCATCTTCTTTTTTATTTTATGTGATCATAAATATTTATCTTAAACTATGATGGATGTGAGAAAATTTTTCTTATTTCCTTTAAATGTGTGAAGTGTGTGATTCCTTGTCCTTTCTCGGGAATTTTCTTTAAAAAAGAAAACAAAAAAAAAAAAATCATTTTATCTTCTCGCAATATTTATGTTTCTTTGAATTACTACGATGGACTCCTGTCAAGTCCCACATTTTGAATATATAGAAATCCCAAGAAAATATAAAGAGGAGTACCACCTCTATAAAAACGCAGGGGGATTTACATCCTCGTGGTTTTGTCGTTTTGGTCCTAACGGATTTAAGCGTCAACATTTTTGGCTACCATACTGGGGAATGAACTGAATATTTGAAATTTGATCCAACATTTTTTGAAAAAATATATGACTTTTCCTTAGGCTGATCATCGTTGCTTAGAAATTGGATTGAACAATCAACGAAGCATCTTACAACAGTTATACAATCTGATAATAAAAACAGTCGAGACCTGAGAAGAGTTACAAAGGTCCTGGAAGATCTTAATCCAAGAAGAAGAAAGAGAAATCCTCTGGAGACAGAGGAGAGAAGAGAGACAATACCAAAGAAATCAAAGGCTAGCTAGAGCAGCACAAGAATAAGGTCTAGATTGAAGCTGGATGAATACAAGGGACCCATTACCAAAATTAAAAGCAAGAAACTCTTTATTCTTAGAAGTGAAAATCCTATCCCTGGAATCTCTTTAGACATGGAAGAAACAAACAAACAACCCCGAGATGAGAATCACGAGGAGAGAAAAGGAGGTGGAAGAGATGCTGCAAGAAATCAAGGAAACCCAGGATTTGAAAATCGAAGGAGGGTAAGAGATTTCCCTATGAATATTATAGGTGAGCAACATGATATCCATGTTCTCCCTAAGGGGACCCTAAAGGAACTTTTCAGAGATGGATAAATCGATGCAAAGAGGCATCTGCACTTATTTCTTGATGTTTGTGATTTTCATCGTGTTGAGTATGACGATGTCATGGTAAGGAGTTTTCTGCAAACCTTGTTAGGAAGAGCATATGAATGGTATACAACATTGCTCAATAGATAAATTCACTCATTTAATGACCTTGAAGCTATGTTCCTAACTATATTTTCCCATCCAATTTCTTATCATACCATTCTCATTGATTTCACCTAGATTGGTTTGAGGAAGAATGAAAGGATACAAGATTTTAATTTCAGGTTCAATAAAACCTTGAGTAGGATTGCAGAAGATAAAAGAACAAATGACCTAGTCATTCTCGGTTGTTATAAGAATGCAATTCCCCCAAATGTGAAATATGTTATCAGAGCATCCTAAATGGATATATTGGAGGAGGCAATGAATAAATCCACTAAGAAGAAATTATGATTGAAACGGGTGTCAACCCCGACATTATATTGGGAAAAGTACAAAGGTATATGGGAGGATTAAATATTGATAATCAAGGAGCTTCCAATTCAATAAAGAAAGAATAATTCAAGCATCGATCGAATCAAAACCAAACAATGGGAGGAGTATTTTTCAATGGAACCATACATGATGTAAAGGTTGACCCTGTGGCGGCACAAGAAACTAAGAAAATAATTGAAATTGCACATATGAATTGAACTATTAAGAAAATGCAGAATGAGATAATGAGACTAAGAAGGGGAGATAATTATGTGGCAAATCCAAGAATTCTAATCCCATAGAAAAGAAGGAACCCTCCCCAATAAAACAAAGTGAGTCTTGAGAACAAAAATAATCTGTAAAGACCAAGAGTTCTGAGACATCCTACTCCCAATGTCGTTGTCCTGGATAATGCATATGATGAGAAAATAACTGAGAAAGAGAATTATTACTCACCTGATGAAAGTTCTAAAATTGTGTAGAGGGACAAATGCAAGATGTCCTTGTATATATTTGAAGAGGGTGACAAAGATCCCAACTAACAAGAAAATGTCGCCCAAACAAGAGGATATGTAAATAGACCAAAAAATAAAGGTGATTCTCACAAAGAGAACCAAAAAAAAAAGAAGAAGAAAAAACAAATGAGAAAGTGACAGATAGCATTGGAAGTAAAAGGAAACACATGATATCAAAATCCACTCAAATGACATATAATGTCGTAGAATATTTGAGTAAATTAAGGATACCTTTTTCCTTTACAGAAGTGGTTGAGATTCCCCAGCAAAGACAAAAAAATTTAAAATTATTGGACAATCCATCTGAAAGAGAAGAAGTTGTTGTTACCAGTCCAAAACAAAGCCCAAGCCAGTCAACTTCCAAGCCGAGAGGTAAAATTATGCCCTTTTACATTTCAATTGAAAATCATGATGTTGCACTACATAATTGTTTAGTTGACACGGGCATGACAAATAATATCATGCCACTGGCGGTCATGGAGGCATTGGGCATGAGTTGCACCAAGTATTATGAAACTGGTGAAAGTATATAGGCAATTGATTATAGAAAAGTGTCAGCTTCTAGAGAAATCAAGGACTTTTATGCTTGGATTATGACAACCCCCCATATCATTACAATTTTCAATATTATTATGGTATACCTTCCTCCATCATATAGAGTTGTGTTGGGAAGAGATTGGACATAAATGATCAGGGGATATATATAATGAATTATGGAAGTTGTATGATGTTGCCAGGAAAGGAAGGAGAAATGATTAAATTCCCCCGTGAACCTAGAAAACCCTTCTCTTTCAAGAAGAAAGACAATGAATTGATGGAGGATTATATAGATGTCGGGATTGGAAACTATGTTATCCTAGACATGGAACATAGTGAAATCCTAGAGAAAGTGCAAGACATGGAGAATCAAGAATGTATGTTCGAAGGCTATTGAAGGATGTAATTCGAAGGAGTTTGTTCAAGCTCTGGGAATGGAGTTGGGATTGTTCTTATGAGTCCAAATAAGGTTGTGCATCTGCATGCTATTAGAATGGAATTTTCATGCACTAATAATGAGGTAGAATATGAAGCCTTGATACATGGGATTATCCTTGCACAAGAAATTAAAATAAAACATCTAATTATAACAGGCGACTCAGAGTTGGTGATCAATTAAGTTACCCAGAGGTATAAAATAAAAAAGGAAAGACTTAAGTTATATTTCAAAAGGGCTAACGAATTGATGGAATATTTTAGTTCCTTCAACATTTCTTTCATTCCAAGGGAGAAGAATCATAAGGAATATTCATTAGCCTTGGCGGCCTCATTGTCAAACCCAGACGATATCCAAAGAAAAATGTCTTTCCAAGTAGAAAGAGCTTTCCAACCGTCTATGCCTAATAACATTGAATATTTGCAAGTATTTAAGAACAATGAACAATTGAAATTGTTTTTGTTGAACGATGATGATGATGAAGATGATCACCCATATGTTGTGCCCAAAGATTTTATACAATCTAAATCTCTTTTTACGAAATATGATCCTGCTAAGAATCTCCTCCAATAAGTTTCAATTCGAAAAGTGCAAGAGACAAGAAAAGTCAATATTGGAACTGACAGTTCCCTAAAATATGTCAACTTGGGAGTTGATTTCATCACTGAGGAAGTTGATCAATATGTTTCCTTGTTTAAAGAATGCATTGATGTGTTCGCTTATACCTATGATGATTTGAAATATTACGTAAAACTATATTCCAGCATATCATTCCTTTGAGGGAGGAAGAAAATATTGTAAAGAAAAAAATAAGGATGATGAATCCCAAATTGAAACCTCTGGTAAATATTGAATTATAGAAATTGAAGAAGGCAAGAATAATTTATCCCATTAGACAATCCGACTAGCTTTCAAATCCTGTGATTGTAATAAAAAATATCAGGGAAATCCGGATGTGTATTGACTTCATAGATCTTAACAAATCAAGCATAAAGGATAACTTTCCTTTACCTAATATGGAGTTCCTTCTCCAACAAGTCACTGGATCAGCCTCTATGTCCATGTTGGATGGTTTTTCTGGATATAACCAAGTCTTGGTGGTTGAGGAAGAGAGGGAAAACACAACATTTATCACACCTTGGGAGACATATGCATATGCTAGAATTCCATTTGGTTTGAAGAATGTTGAAGCTACATTCCAAAGGGCCATGTCTCATGAATTTAGCGGGTTGATAGAAAAATTTATGGTAGACTATCAAGATGACTTGACACTGCATTCAAAAACAATAAGTGATCATATCCATCATTTGAGAAAAGTTTTTGAAAGATGTAGATTATATTGTGTCTCTCTAAATCCAAAGAAATGATTGTTAGTTGTAACTCATGGAAAATTGTTGGGCCACATTGTGTGCAAGGAAGGGATTTACATAGATCCAAAAAGAGTTAAAGAAATAAATGATCTCAACCCCCCGACATCCAAGAATGGACTCCAATCATTTTAGGCAAGATCAATTTTGTGTGAAGGTTTGTTCCTGATTATGCAAGTATCGTAAAAACGATCAATTTGTTGCTAAAAAGGGATCATAGTTTAGAATGGACAGTGGATACTCAAGAGGATTTCAATAATATCAAAGGAGAAATCACCACAGTTCCAGTCCTCATTAGTCCATATTTTCAAAGAGATTTCATCATCTATTCATTTTCTACAGAGATAATTGTTGCATATGTTCTTACTCAAAAGAATACCAAAGGTGAATAACTCCTAATAAGTTTCATGAGAAAAACCCTACATGACTATGAGTTGAGGTATTCAGAACTGGAAAAGAAATCCTTAGCTCTTGTAAAAGAGGTAGCACATTTTTAGATGTACATATTAAACTCCCATGTTATTGCCTATGTTCCCTCATCGCCAGTGAAGATGCTTCTGAATCAACAATTGAGAGAAGGAAAATGGGATAATTGGTTGGCAAAGATACAAGAATATGATATTGAGATTAAAACTTTAAAGGCTATCAAAGGACAAGGTTTATGCAATCTCATCACGAATATTGATTATATGGATGGAATGATTTCAATTTCAGTAGGAGAACCATTAGTTGATTCAGAATGGTACATAGATATTATATTCTACTTAAGGTCTGGGTAATTTCCTATCACCATGAACCCCAAGGAGAGAAGAACACTGAAGATGAAGGAAAATCAATATGTGTTGATCGCTAATATATTGTTCAGGAGGAATTATGATGGTACACTACTGAGATGCATTGATGAAAATCAAACCCAAGAACTAATGAGAGAATTCCATGAAGGAATATGCGGTGGACACTTTTCACCTACTGCAACTGCCCACAATATAATAAGGGATATATTCTATTGGCCATCAATATTCAGAGACTCATATGCCACAATAAGAAGCGTGTATCATGCCAACAGTTTTCAGGAAAAATTAAGAGATCCACGATGCCTTTACAACCCATAATTGTAGAACAACCTTCCTCCCAATGGGGACTTGATGTTTTCGGTCAAATTAATCCAAAGTCTAGCAAGGGACATATGTACATTCTCACGACTACAAATTATTTCACGAAATGGCCAAAATCAGTGGAATTAAAGATGGATGATTCTAAAGAGATAATTAAGTTCCTCAAAGATAATATTCTGTCGATATTTGATGTCCCAGATAAATTTATCACAGATAATGGTTTGATTTTCATCGAGTCAAAGTTTACATAGTTTTGTGGATAATATGACATTATCATGGGTCAATCATTGAATTATTATCCACAAGGTAATGGCCTTGATGAATCCACAAATAAAACACTTGTTCATATACTGAAGAAAATCATTGACAAGAACCAAAGGAATTGGCATCTGAAGCTGATTGATGCATTGTGGGCAAGCAAAATGAATCCAAAGGACAGCACTGGGATGTCCACTTCTACATTGGTTTATGGGAAAGAATCGAAAATGTCGATTAACCACGAGCTCAATGCATTGACTTTTCTGGTTAATACCAAAGATACAAAAGAGAGTTCACCAATCCAAAGGAAGATTAACCAGTTGTTAAAATTCGAAGAAGAGCAATGAAAAGCCCTTAATAGAACCTCTCAAAGGCATCAGAGTGTCAAAATATATTTTGATAAGAGAAAAATTGTAAACAATTTCCAGAAAGGAGAGTTGGTGTTAATTTGGAACAAGGCCAAGGAGAAACCATTGATGCATACAAAGTTCAAATCGCTCTAGATCAGACCTTACATCATCGAAAAGATCCTGGGTTTTAACTCCTATATGCTCTAAGACATGAAGGGTAAAAGATTAATGTTTCCTGTTAGTGAGAAACATTTGAAAGGTTTCTTCTCCTAATACTTTCTAATTCTCATTGTACATAATTTTATTTTTCAGTTTGTATATTCTTACTTTGACTCCATAGTCCAATAGACGCAAGAACCTAGTCATAAATATTTTGGATTCTTGACAACCCACACAGGGTTATCATCCCACAATTGGAGCCAGTTGTTAAGATCAATTTCCGCTTCCAAAATTTCCCTCCCCTTTTCTATTTTCCCAATTTATTTTTTCCATTTCTTTTCCCTCTTCTATACTTACCTGAATTCCCCTTTTCTTTTCTCCCTTCTATTCTCCCTTTCTAGTTACTATACTTAGTCGTTTTTTTCGAAAATGATGGGTTTGTGGGTTGGAGGACTCATGGATCCTCATCTTCATACATACTCCCATATCATGGGTCTGATTGACCTCCACATTATCCTATACTTAGTCTTTTCTGCAATCACAGGTTCACAGTTTCAAGCTTCCATATCCCATGTTCTGTGATATACATTTTGCACCCAAAAGATCTGCAATCTACATTTTGACCATCGGGATCCCCGAGCTCCTAAGTATATCATCTCTCCTATATTGAGTCTGACTGACCACATTACAACACTTAGCCAATTTTTGACCTTTCACAACCGCGGGTTCGTGGGTTCCTAGGTTGGCGGGTTCACAAAATTCCCAAATCCTAATTTCTCTCCTCCGTCCCCACCACCTTTGCACTTTTCCCAATATGAATTTGATATGGTTTAATTCTAATAACTCATCATGTAGGTTCTGTAAATATCATCATTAATAAGCGAAGAGATTGAGGATATTTCTTATTAAACCACATTAAAGCACGATTTGTGGAAGATTATATTATCTCTCTCAAGCGCTCATTTCAAATATTATTTGGATTAAAAGAACACTCTCATCAACTTATGGTAGAAGAAGCTCGACAACAGTTCTACAAATATACTTCAAACATTTTTGGACATGAGGATCAGAAATTTCAGTGGTCTAGAGCATATTCTTACTATTCATCCCTTTCTGGTCAAAAGGAATTAATCTGGACATTCAGAATTGCTCGTGCAGGTTGTGTTCCTGAGTTCTTCGACTGCAAGGAACTGGTTTCCTGGTGCACTGAGAAATATATACCAAGTCAGTGGATTATTCAACTTCAAGACCATTCTCCCGTATCTCTTTCACCTAAAGTGTTTCGTAAAATGTTAAATCTCCTAGAGCCAACACTCACTTTCAAAGGTAAAGATTGCAGGGACTTCTTCAAAAATCATGACAACGGCCAGAACCTCTTCCCTGAATTCTTGGAGAATATCGTGGCCATCCCCAAAGATATCACTAGGTTTCAAGTCAAATCATTCAAAAACCCCTTTCAGTAAATTGCTTGGTTATTCACCAGGGTGACAGGCCAAGAAAGTACCGCCAGTATTTATCATATGATTCTTTATATCCTATCTTTTACTGTCAAAGGGAAAGCCATTTTTTATTGGGGAAAACTGATTTCCATTGAAATATCTTCCCAATTGTCACAATACAAAAAATATAAGAAATTTTTTATGGCCTCTTATTTGGTATTTGCGATAGCACATTAATGTTAATTTCCTAAATTGTTTATCTACAAGAAGGTGAATTGTGAATTTGACCCAGTGACATTTTGGTACCAAGCGTTGTGGAGGCATACATATTCCTTGCATTTTTATGAAGTTTTCAATGACTTTTCTTGGTTTTTAAATATTTTTGTTTGGAAAAGATACACATAGAATATCCGCCCAGGAAAGTAAATTACTGGACAAAAAAGAGACGTTGGAGAAAATGGAAAATTACAATGTTATCAGGATTTTCGGTGCTAAGGAAAATCCATCCTTTCTTCCATGTAATATATCCAATAGAATGTTTATTACAGAAGTGGCAAGGAAATATAATTTCTGGCTACACTTTTTTCACGAGAAACAAAAAAATCAATCCATATCCTTTCCTTGAAAAATTGGGGACTTTGTATTCAGAAATATGAACAAAATCGATGAATTTGCAAACCACTTCCACAATATGAATCTCAAGTATGTTGAAAGGATAAAATGGTTTGTCCCTAATGGAATTTTTGTGGAACATATGTCAGCAGTGGGATTTATCAATTCATTTATCCATATTGTTCTAGGAGAAGAAGAAGATAATAACTTGGGTGTTTCTACTCACAATGATGGAGACTTGGAGATGATACTCAATACCAATAAATTATACAAAAAGAAAGGAAAGGGTCCCAGCGAGAAGAGTGTCTGGTCTCCAAATGTCACTCCTAAGACTACAAAATATCAGAGAAGTGCTCCAGTGACCCACCCATCTAGAAAAGTGATCAACAGTAGTTTAGGTAGAGGAGGAGAAAAGAACCCCCCTCTGGGAAAAATTGAGAGCTCACATAAAATTCCTCTGAGGAAGAAGAGGAAGAATATTGTACAAGAGGACAAAGAACATCACCTCGAAAGTGACATCAAGAACTTCTCCCTTGAATTTATGGAGTTCGAGGCTAACATCAAGAAAATGTTTCCTAACATTGATCAACTAGGAGGAATGACCCACCAGAAATTGTCTTTGGAAATTATTGAGAATGAGACCTTCGATGAAGAAGATTCATTTGTATTTCAGAGCCCTGTATTTGATAGTTAATCTAACAAATTAATTATTGATAAGAGTGATGTGAAGAATAAAAAAGGAAAATATCGTTTAAAGGTTAACATAAGATATATGTGGCCTTCCCAGATTTCCAGAATCTATAGAGCAACCGACAATGAATTGGACGACTTCATTAGTGGTCTTGAAGAAGAAAATACAAAGTTAAAGGAGAGGATTAAGGAACTGGAAGAGACCATAATGCCTCTTCCACTCCTTTCCAGCCCCTTGGCAATTGTTAGACCCACCATGCCCAGTGCTAAATTAAAAGGATCCTCAAGCTTACTTACATCAACCAACAACTCTATGGAGAATAATATCAAGAAAAGAATGGCATTTATCATAGAAGCTTGGGAAATTTCAAAAATCATGATTTCTTTTGTCTCGAGGGCACATGCCTTTCGTGAGTTTTTGCAATCCAACCTAAAAAATGAAGAAGTTTTTTACCTTGATGTTGTGGTACCCTTTGGTGTTAAAGTTTCCAACATGACAAAGATAAGGAGTAGAGAGGAGGATCTTCCCTCTTCAAGTCATATTAAACGATTGAACGCATGTTGGAAAGAAGAGATAAAAATATTGAATAACATTGTTCAAACGTGCAGCCAAGCCATATCAAAGATGGAGGAACTATTCAAAAGACTCACAGAGGTAGACATAGCCGGAAGCACTAACAAAGTCCAAGATCCCAAGTTGATCCTAACAAAGCAACAATTTGATGAGAAAGTTGAGATATTTAAAGGGTTGTTCATTGAAAAGTTCTATGGCATACTTGAATATAATGAGGATGACATAGACAATTGCCTAGTGGACTACTCCATGAAAAATTAGGATATTGAAGAAGCATTACATGGCATTTCCCTTGATCTGAGAGACTTGGAGGGAGAGATGTTCAACATCAAAATTTGACATGAAATCAACGTGGAACCAATGAAAAGTTACATTGAAGAATGGTTCAAGAAATCTATCGATAAACTGACCAATGAAGGGAAAGAAATAGTTGATATGGTTCCTATAACCATTGATGAAAATGATAAAAAGACATCAACAAGCAAGTGAAAATGCCGAGAGACCATCATAGTAAGTTTATGCTGATCACATCCTTCTTTTTCTTTATCAAATTCTTCATCTAGTTATTCCACCTCTTTCACTAGAAAGGTTTAACTGAAGACTGATAACTCCTTTTTTCTTCTTACCAAGTCTTTTTTTTGCTTTATGGTCCATGAGAGCCCCAATACCATTCTTTAAGACAAACGTATTTAAAATTTCAAGTACCACATTAGTAATGAATCAAGCATATTACAACACAATAATGATTGATCACCTATCTCAATGTGGGAGCTACAAGAAACTTCCCAGTAACCCTATTGTGAAGGTTATGAAAGAAGTCAAATTAGCTATAAAAAACTCAAGCCTAGATGAAATAATAAAAAACCGACTTCTCCCGAATAGTGAGATTACCCCAAGAATCTATGGGCTACCTAAAATTCACAAAGACGGGGCTCCTCTTAGACCTATAGTAAACACAATAGGCTCGCCCACTTACGAATTGGCCAAGTATGTAGCAAAATTCCTTAGCCCCCTAGTAGGACATACAGACTCCTTCATTACGAACTCTAATGATTTCATCAAAATCATTAATGAGAAAATAAAACCCAAGGACAACCTTATTAACTTCGATGTTGTCTCCCTATTCACCAAAATCCCACTAGATGAATCCATCCAGATTGTTAATGAAGTGATAGACTCGGAAATAGAAAATATAGTAGAGGTGTGTCTCTAGTCCACATTTTTTAGCTATCAAGGTGAATTATATGAAAAAACAAGCGGCGTAGCTATGGGATCACTACTTTCTCCCATTGTCGCAAATATTTTCATGGAAAACTTCGAGAAAAAATACTTAGATTCCTTTCCTCTTAAACCATTAAGATGGAAGAGATTCATGGACGATACCAACATACTTTGACCCCAAGGTAAAGATGAACTAGAAAACTTCTTCCAACATCTCAGCGATATTTCTAAAGACATCAAATTCACAATGGAACTTGAGGAAAATGGTACCATTCCCTTCCTAGACGTACTAATCAAAAGGAAAGAAGATGGTAGTCTTGGACATAAATTATATAGGAAAAAGACCCACACAGAAAACTACCTTCACGCTAGCTCTCATCACCACCCATCCCAGAATTTAGGTGTCCTCAACACTCTAGCCACAAGGGCCTTAAGAATTTCCGATGATGATAATCTAGTTCAAGAAAAATATCACCTCTCTAGGGTTTTCAAGAGCATAGGCTACAAGGACAAAGACATTAAGAAAATGATAAAAAAAATCCCTAGATAGAGAAAGTAATGGACCTAAACCACCTAACAAACAATCCCTTGATACTAAATCCTTAAACACTCTAACAACATGAACAGAGACAATGGCCTAGAAATTAGAGAAAACTGGATTCCTATAATCCAAGACAGATGCATGAGGTAATTTACACTTTAACCCTAAAACCTAGGTTCCTTTATTTCACCTCCTCCTTTCAATTAAACACTTGATTTTTTTAACACCCTCCCGCTTTTTATAAAATAAAAAACAACTTTGCAATATTAATCACCCCTCCCTCTAATTTTCCCTTTAATCCTAAAAATTATATATATAATTCTTATCATTACATCAATAAACCTTCCTAATAATCTTTTACATTAATACAATCAATACGATTAATAATTATCACATTAATAAAATTAATACAATTAATAAATTGATACAATCAATAATCATTACGTTAAATACAATTAATTATCAATACATCAATACAATTACTTATCATTACATGAATTAGAAATTTATTCTAATTATGACATTATTAAAATTGTATTAAAATTAATTAAAAATCTTACAATTTAATTAATAATTTATTAAAACCATAATCTTTTTAAAATGCTTCTAGATTTTTAGATCCGACCTTAGACTTTAGACTTCTCCACCTCCCATAGGTTCACTATTTATCTCTTCTCTTCAGGTTTATCTTTACCCAGGCTTAGATGTCCTAATGATGCGTCGTGATATGGACTCGAAATGTCGACCTCCGATAAACAATACTGTGGATCCTCTGAATCCTCTAGACTATATATTTTTTAGAAATTTCAAGAGAGCTACTTTGGGAACAATCTCGATTGTGCTTTGTAACCCTGTTTTTAGAATATAAAGTATTTGAGTTTGATCTATCATTATCTTTATTTGAGCTTCCCATGTGTCCACTCTGTTAAAGTTTTCGTATGCATGCAGATCATCTTCTTTTTCATTTTATGTGATCATAAATATTTATCTTAAACTATGATGGATGTGAAGAAATTTTGCTTATTTTCTTTAAATGTGTGAAGTGTTTGATTCTTGGTCCTTTCTCAAGAATTTTCTTTAAAAAATAAAACAATTTTTTTTTTCCTTTTATCTTCTCGCAATATTTATGTTTCTTTGAATTACTACGACAAACTCCTGTCAAGTCCCACATTTTGAATATATAGAAATCCAAAGAAAATGTAAAGAGGAGTACCACCTCTATAAAAAAATAGAGGGATTTACATCCTCGTGAGGTTGGCATTTTTGTCCTAACGGATTCAAGCATCAACAGTACGTAGGTTGTATACTATGAAGACTGTGTATGTACGCGGGCTGAGCCAAGAAAAGTGTGTACACCTCTGATATTTTTCAAAAAGAAAAAGACTTGGTAGAATGAATAGGAAGGGAAAGCTGGTAGGCACCTGGAAGGTGACCAAAGACCCTAAATTGACTGAGTAAACTTTAAAAAACTCAAAAAGGAATTGAAAAACCAATCAAAACCAAAAACCTTCCACTAAGACCCTAGAGAGACTCCCTAGTGGAGTCACCAATTATGCTAGCGGGGGAAATCCTCCTATTACTATACTGGGTCGGAATATAGGCAAAGCACTACATTCCCTTTAAATACGGTCCTAATCCTAAGCTATCCCAAAACTACCCAAACAAAGAGACAAAAGAGAAGAAGGAATATCAGTAAGTGTACCTTAGGTCCTAATGTCTGATGTAGACTTCCTAAGTTATGGGTCTCCTCCCAAAGATGACCTGCAAGAACACTTAGGAAAACAATTCTACAAATATACAATATCTACTTATCAATGTTAGCGTTTAGATATAAATGTAGATGCATAAATCAATAAATATATAAATACGCAATATATTGGGACAGGAAAATAACTCTTTTATTCAAACTGAAGATTAAAATATTACAACCTTCTCATCGGTAGACGCTCCATGAACCAGGTCCAAACTCCTCTTACTGCTACTCCAGGTGCATCATTCCTAGGTTTCCTCTCACAATCAACTGATCTCTTTGGGAAAAAGGAAGGGATTGTATAGGGAGAAAGGGTTGAAGGGGAATGTTGAGGCCAAATCTTAGAAAGGGATGCAAAACTTGGTCTAGAATGGGAAGGTATTTTGGCAGAGTTTCTTTATTCTCTTGCTTGATTATGGAACGAGACCCCAAGACCTCTTTTTATATGAAAAAAATATGGTTATTCGGTTTGGGGATGGGCTACAGTGGGTAAAATGGTTGGGAAACCATCGATAGTCTGTAAACTTGACTGAATTACTTGCAACTTTTTATTTTTTGCAAATTTTGGAGGTAAATGCGAGTTGTTTAGCATGCAACCTGAGTATGTATGCGAGATGTCTAGTATGCAACATGCATGTGTACGCGAGAAGTAGTGCAACAGGGCACGTACATGGTCCAAAAAAATGATTTTTTAAGAGATATCCTCAGCAGTGATTTGGCAAATGGTGTAAGTAAAAAGGCCAATGCCATGTATGCAGATGTAGGGCATTTTAGGGCTATAACAATTATTTGTTAATATAAGTCTCATTCTTATTTATTTTATATGTTGTAGAAGTAGTGAGTGGTGAATTTAGTAGTGATGTAGATTAAAATCAACACTCTATTATATGGAGGCAGGGTCCATTCCAACAAAACAGAATGTTGTGTATTTTAGGTAGTTTTTCATTTCTTGTTGCGTGATTTCATTTATTTTCGCAATTATTTATTTATGTAGAATGCATTTATTTACTAGATTATATTTATTTATGATTACATTTCTATAGGATTATATTCTATATTGTTTTTAGTGTTGTTCCCATTGATTGTAGTTTCTTGATAAGTTATATTTATTTCCATAGAATTGTAATTCATTTATAAATCCAATTTATCATTTTAGTAGAATTATATTTTGGATTTATTTATTCCAATAGAATTGTATCTCATTTATAAATCATGTTTGCAAGTTATGTTCATTACATTAGTCTCAATAAGATATTTTGAAGGATTGTGCTTAACTCAATAATTACATTTACTTCTCTATACTATATACATTGGTCACATTTGCAATGATAGTTTTACTTTCTACAATATCCTTTTCATCAAGTGTGAATTTCAATTCCAGCAAGAGAGAATTTCCTTTCCAAGTATAAATGTAGATTTACTTTGAAAGCAAGTTTGAAATTCATTTTCTTGCAATTTACCCTTAGTCAATTTATTTCCTGCAAGTGTGATTATAATTCGTGATAAAGTAGAACTTTTAGAGCCTCGTCAAAACATGTGGAACTATTTATACTATTGATTGTAGAAATATTTTTTGAAACTACAACCCCACCCTAAAACAACTAGTGAAAGAAATATTTGTGGCTTGCATGTATATTGCATGGTAGCTCGCAAGTTCAATTAGAACCCCATGTTGACAATTTAATGCATATATCCTTAGTTTATTTTCCATTCAATTAGAAAGGTGATTAAAAGGCTCATAATTTTGGCATCGTTGTCGAGGTCTTACCAAAGGAACAACAATATTCTTGCATTGGTTTGAGTATTGATCATAGGAGAAAATATAAAAGGGGCATAAAAGGAAATGAGTGGGAGTGATTAAGATTCAATAAGACACAATAGTTGCACAAAGAAATCCGTGGTAACCCTATTACTCTATTAACATAAAAATATACTTTCTCATTAGTTAGAATTAACACAGTTTAGAATTTGTTTTTTAATTCATGAATAGAACTTAAGATCCTCAACATCGATTTAGTATCACGTAGTATTTTTCATTTAATTAGGTCATATATATTCATTTATTAAGTTACGCAATATTTTTGTGGTGTAGTAAGAGACATACATAGTACTAATCTCTTGTAAGAGACATACATAGTACTAATCTCCTTGTAGAAAGCTTGGAAAGAGGAAAAATCATTGTTGAATGAGGATTCCACTAGAGAAAGAGTGAAGGGGAGATTACTTCAAGAAGGTATGCTTTATGAATCTCATAAACCTTCCTTTTTGGCATGCATTAAATATTAATCCATTCTTAATTAATTTCATACTTTAGATCATCTAGAGAAAAGTGTAGAAAGTTTTCATGAATAATGAGACACTCTATTGACTCTTTAGAATTCCCATAGTAGTTATGTCAGGCTCTCAATACTATCATACCATAAATTGAACCAGATATTATGAAATTCCACCTACTCTTCTCTCCTTCCTCCACTCCTATGGAATTATTCTCTCTCACTCTTCATTTTCTATCTTTCCCCTTTCAGTCCCTCTACTACTACACCTCTTTGATATTCCCATTTTCCTCATTTCTCACTCTTCCTTCCTTCCTTCGTCCCTCCCTCCCTCTCTTTCCATCCATTGGCCCATGATTATTTTCTTTAATATAAATCATTTAACTCTTCATCTACCATACACCTAGTCTCTTTATTCTTGGAAAAATGTGCACTAAATCAATGAATCAATGTTTAAGGAATTAATGGTTTCATTACTATTGGGCGCATCATGATGGAAATATTATGTAATCATTATTGAGTTTTCTTGGTAATATTTGGTTACATATTTCCTCTCCTCTAATCATTTTTTGGTGAAATATTGTTGTGTTATAAAGAATGTAATATTGACGTTGATACATCCTATATCAAGACTATTCTCCTAGAGAACTAGAGAGCATCGTGGTTGGGTACTTAGATGTCTCAGTAGATGGAAATATGTCCATAGGATAACCAGTGGTTTAGTCTCTACAACTAGGTTGATGTTAGGCCCCAGAGCACAACATGTTCCCAGTTAATATTTTTAATACCAATGTTTGGACCAAAGCTACAATTGGTTCCCAACTGGTATATTGTTCCAAAAAACAGTCTTACAAGTGGATGGAGGAACATCATCATTTGATAGATTTAATCCAAGCTCTCTCTATAAACAAACTTTGTATTTACATGAAAAATTAAGTCATTCCTTGAGTCTATTTGGTAAAGTGTGGCTACATGTCTCATCTCCTCTAATTGTTTCTGGGTGAAATATTGTTGTATTATAAGTCCTTAGTGGCATGTGCATAAAAGAATGTAAGATTGACGTTGATACATATTGTATCCAGACTATTCTCCTAGAGAAATGATGAGCATTGTGGTTGGGTACCTATGTGTCTTCATAGATGTAAATATGTAGATAGGATGACTAGTGGTTGAGTATTTATAGTTAGGTTTATGTTATGCCCTGGAGTACAAGAAGTTTCGAGTCAATCTTTTTAGTACTAGTGTTTGGCCCAAAAGGTACATATGGTTCCTTGCTGGTATATTGTTACAAATCAAAGTCTCACTGTAATGTACTAACTGCTTAAAATATCATAACATAACATAATTACATACCATGTACAAAATGTGAGCGTGGAGCACAAATCCGAGATAGATAATTTACACAATAACTCCATAAAGAATAGGAGAACCTTCAAATAACCAAATAGATTCATAAATCACAATTCACATGTCTCCAATAATGAATACATGATATTTATATATACCTATTCACACTTACACATGATGACCCTTTACTATTAGGTCGACCCTATTACATATATATTTACACATTATATGTACATTTAGCCCCATATATTCTCCCCCTTGGAGTCATATCATATACAATTAACCCTATATATTCCTTCTTTGGGTCATAACATAGTACCCTCCTTCAAAAATATTTTTCCTCAAAGCTTTGAAATTAAAGGCTTCACATGTGATGAAACCAAGTAATATGATTTTCTTATGTTCCTACTTTCTTCTTTCCATTGATGATTATCCATCCATCCAAAATCAATTATTTTCATTCATAATCCTCGATGGCTAGTCATTGCATAATTTTATTTCCTTTGATTCCATGTATTGTTGTTGAAGCTTCTCTGATTTGTAGTAGATGTTGGTCTATGATAATATCTTGTTAAATAATGGTTTTTTGATGCCATATTCCCTGAATATTGATGATTATTCCATATTCTTTCTTAACAATGTTGATATTGATCTTCTTGTTTTCATTGAAATTTTTCCTGATAATGAGGGTGTCGATATGGTTTCACAGTTGACAATTTTTCTTCATTCTGCACACCCATTTCATCTATCCTCTTTCCAGAGACAATGGAATCCTCTATCCTCTTTTCTTTGTCTTTGATTATTCTGGCCTTGGATATAATACCACCATATTTGGCATGTACCTCCTCTAGATGAAGTTCAATTTGTTCATGTATCTTTAGGTGACCTTCTTGAATCTTGTCTTATTTATCCTTTTGAAGCCACAATATGACCCCATGTATCAAATTATGACATCCTTCTTCAATTCTGGATTGCATTTATGATTTTACCTCATCAATATTTAGGGATTCCTCAACCTTCTTGCAAATTTTCTCTTCAAATCTTTTGGTAGATTCTCCATCCAAGATCCTTGATTCTTCTTGATTTTGATAATTGTTCTTTTCTTCTTTCAATATCTTAACCTCATCCAATAGTTTTTTATTATGGTTTTGTAATCTACATATCTCTTCATCTTTCTTTTTCAATCATCCTTTTGCCACATTTTTTGCTACTCTTTTCGTTCTTTCGGTTCTTAACCTCCTTAATGAGTGATTCATTAAGGGTTTGCATGTTGACGAACTCATCATTTCTATTTGTAATATATTTTCTTAGCTCTTCATTATCCTTTCACAACTTGGATACATTTTCTTTTGATTCCTTTAGTTCCACTTGAATTTTATGCATCTCCATTTTTTGTTATCCTTGATCCATTTATTTGAGAAGAGTTTTTCAAAATTTTCCCATGAGAGGGAGAATATAGTACCTTCAACAAGGCTATCCCACCACTTAAGAGATTCACCACTCAAGTAAAATCCTACCATCAGAGGTTTCAAATCATATTTATTTATCATTGTTGGTGCAAACCAATTTTGGGAGAAATTCAAGGATGTTTTGAAGGAATCAAGGCTGAAATTGAAAAAGATAAGGCAGTGCTGGAAAATGAGGAACGCGTCGGAAACAAAGGAAAATGAACGTCAGAAAAAGAGGAAAATTAGCACTGGAAATAGAGGAAAACCAACGCTAAGGAAAAGAAGTTACAAAGTGTACAAATTGTCATAGAGCAGTTGAAAAGTGGACAAACCTAATCATCTTAGGGTTAGGGTTTTTGTAAGGGCTTTGTCCCATTTTTTTGTATAAGTAGAATGTATTAGGACTATGAAAGGATTTGGTTGAGTTAGTTCAATTGTGGCTCGTTAGGAGGTTGGTGGATAGATTGGTTAGAATTTCTCAGTTTTGTGAGGAGTATTGCGATCTATGGAGATCGATTGTAATGGAGAAAGAAATGTACGGTGCACGGCATTGGATTTTGCATGAATATTAATAAATAGGTGAAGCGACTCATGTTTGTGGATGTAGCCCCGGGAGGGGTTGAACCACGGTATATCTGGGTTATGTGTGAATGTTTGCAGTACTTTTGATTATATTTTCTTTAATGAGTTTATGCTGAACATGTTAAAATGATAAAGGAAATAATATTGTGCACTAAAAATAATTGATGAAATCTGTAGAACAACACTAATGTATGAATGTCACATTTAGTATTCAGATCTGAATCTTATGTTGTAGTATATGAATAGATTTCATTTGGTATATGTTGTTATAATGGTTCATGAAGTATTTTTGGAGTAGTTTTGTCACTGATCAAAACTAAGATCTTGCCAGGGTTAGCATAATAAATTAGTATTTGAGGGCTAGTTGTCAAGCAGATCTAATGGCCCTGAGAGAGAATCACATCCCATCCCATGGTCGCAAACACCTGAGTCTTGTGGCCACTCATTGAAGCCATCTCGGGTGAGACTATGCACTGCACTCCGTGTGTTGTGTTTCCTTCTGGTATCCAGAAGGGTCGATGGTCGAAGGGAAGTTGGTAATCCTGTAGTTAGAACCTGGGTCAGCCCATAATATCCAACAATGGTTCTGTTGTCGATTGGAACTTAGAAGAGTAGATTGAGAGGGATGCATCATGAAATATAGCGTGAAGGTTTAAGAAAGGGGATGTTTTTAGGTTGGAACCCCACAAAAGTGGATATTGAACGATGGTTGATAGTTCAGGAACTAGATTTTTCCCACAAGGATAATAGAAGCTCTAGGTTTAAGACAAGATAATACTTGGAGAGATACATATTCAACGAAATACATGAGAGTTTATTTAGTGATTTTCCCACATTATTGCAGGAGTGGATAGAATGGTTGAAAGATACCCATCCAACAAATAGAGTTAGTGATCCAAAAAGGATCCAGAAAAGGCTAAGAATAACTCATAACTAACATAGGCAACTCAGAACACTCAGAATGGCTGCAACAGACAGAGAAAGGTAAAAAAAATCAAAGTTCCAAAAAATCATTAAAAATGGTATGATTGTGAAGAGCGCATGAAAATCTTTCTAATGGCACAAATGACTCATCAAACGGAGTTACGGATTGAAAGATATCTGTGGTCAAAGTTGTGGTCAAACATGGCAAGTCAACAAGGGCCACATCATCATCCGTACTGCTGATGTTAGTAGCTGACATGGTAGGATGACATCATCATGAGGAATTTTGACGTCAACATCCCATGTGGCAACACTAGAGGCTTCCACGTGTCACCCACCAATAGGCTTTTTGGGGCTCCATTTGGACCAGTAGAAAAGTTCCACGTGGCACCCCCAGGTGATGCCATGTGGCACCACCCAGAAGGTGCCACATGTCTTGTACAAGGTTTATGTGGAGGTGACATCAACATCCAGGTGGGCCAATCCAAGGATTCCATGTGGCCCAATCAAAGGGCACCACGTGGCACCCCCGAAATGCCTAAGGAGGGCCTGTGACCAAAAATTCAAAAAAAATATAAAACAAACCCCCGCCAAATCTGGCAGAGGTCCTGCCATATCTGGAACATCCACCAAAGTTAGAACCCAACCATCCAAATGTAGTGGAGGTTGTAACAAAGAGAAAAAAATGGGAGGCCTGCAGGTTTGACCCCGAGACCTCCCCCATATGTAACGCCTTAAATTTAGCACCGACAACCAACTCGCCCAACGAACCCATTGGTAAATCCATCTGCCCAGCCGAAAAGGGGAGAGGCTTGGACTGTACGACTGCGATCATGATTTACGAGGTAGGGACTGTCATTATTGCAGGTTGCAGAGGGAACATAAACTGAGATAGAGTTCTTCTTGGGCCTGGGAGTGCTAGAGTCAAATCGAGGTGTGGAGACAACCATTTTTGGATAATTCGATGCCACAAATTCAGTGGTGCTATCTATTTTCTGATCTGAGCAATATTTATGCAACTTGATTTTAGAATGAGGTATACTTATGTATTTTTCCAAATTATTTTGCTGAGTTAATGAAAGAGCCTACCCATTTGAGAGCAGGACCCGAAGACATAGTCCACTAGGGACGAACTCCGTTATCAAGTTTTTGTGTTCAAATCTGATGCTTATGTCTCTTCATTTTTGAGTTTTCCCTTCTTTAATGGTGCACTTTAATTTATGCTCATTTAATGCAATTATTTATAAGTCACGATGAAAATATTATGTATCATGTTGGTATCAGAGTAGTCATTTTTGACTTGAATTGTTGAGTGTGAATGCTTACTAGGGCCAAGCATAAGCAGGGTTAAGGAACTCTTAATACTTTGCATCCAAAAGGAAGAAAATGGTAGAAGAGGACAACCGTGATGAACAAGAGAAAAACTTTCACATGGTATTTTATCGCATGTCAGAAATAGTCGAACAAATGTATGGAGATTATGAGAAGAGGATTAAGAAGAAAGGGAAGAAAAAGGAATCACATGCAGATGATGATGCTTCGGTAAACCAAGGGGCTGGAAGAGATCCTCTTGAGCCTCCGTCTTCACCTTTGAGTTATAGTTCTTCTTCCTCTGAGCATTCTCATCATTCTCATCATTCTATCCATAAAGCCTCTTTTAAGAAACCATTATTAATGATTGATGTAAAATTTGCCTTACCTATGTTTAATGGAGATGCTAATCCTTAAAATATAGATAATTGGATCAGATAGGTTGAAGTGTATTGTCGTGTCCATCATATTGATGAAGAGGATGTCAAAGTGCAACTGACTTCTCTTCTGTTGGAAGGCACCGCTCTTGTATTGTGGGAGAGCAAGCTTCAGGACAAAATTAAGTCTAATAATATTCTTTCGTCATGGTCAGAATTTAAATCAGTGATAAGGAATCAATTTTGTCCATTAGGGTATTTACATAAAGCAATGATGGAATGGAAAATTTTAAGGTAAAGTAAAGGTCAAATTGTACAAAGTTTCACAGAAGAATTTAGGAAGAAAGCTCTTGCATTGAATATTCCTTTGGATTCTTATGAAACTTTAATGAAGTATATTGGCACACTTCACAGTTATATTCATCATACTTTGCTCTTGTTTAACCTAAGGAAGTTTGTGTGCAAGACACTCACCTTGAGAACATGGGGAAACATGTTTAAGAAGATCCCACAAAGAAACCTTCCAATTTCCCACAAAAGACTTTTAAGAATTTTAAAAGGAAGGACAAGACGACCGCTACAGTGACAAGAGAAGGAGGAAAACCATATTACACTCATTGCAAGAAGAGCGGTCATGATGAAGAACATTGTTGGAAACTGCATCGAGAAAATAAACCAAAACAGTTCGGTGGAAAGGGGAAGACAAACACCATTGCTACAGTGCAACAAGATATTGGTTCTGAATCAAGAGATGAATGAAATATCACAGCGGTTGGAGTACAAGGTAAAGATTCTCTTCATTCTAGTTCAAGTTCCAATGATGAATATCATGTTGATGAACGAAAGATGAATGAGTTATTTCATATAAGAGTCATATCTAAACATACTAAGATAGATACATTCCCAAGTAAACTTAATATATTAAGCACTTGTCAAGAACATGGGTCTTGAAATGAAACCACATCCGAAGACTTATCCTCTTGGTTGGGTATGTGATAAAGAAAACTTAATGTCACCAAACAATGTAGGATTAGATTTTCTATTTCTTCAAAATTGATAGATGAAATGGATTTGGATGTTGTACCACTTGATATGTGTGGCATAGTGTTGGGAAGTCCTTATCTTTATGATAGAAAAGCAGTCTTCTTTCATCATGAGAACAAATACCACCTTACTAAAGAGGGAGTGGAATATATTGTTAGATCTCACAACATGAGGGTAAATACAACACTTGTTAGTGCAGGGAAAATGAAAAGACTCATAAACACTAATAAGAGATATGTACTCATGGTCGTCAGAGAGAAAGATGTCGAGACATCCGACACTTTCCAAGGGTGTGATCCATCTCATAAAAAAGAATTAATTGATATTGTTTCTAAGTATGATGAAATTTTTCAGGAACCAAATGGATTATCTTCTAAGAGGGAAATCCAACATTGTTGAAATTACTAAGACAACTGAGAGGGGGGGGGGGGTTGAATAAGTTGTTACTATGCTTAAACAATTTATGACTATTCAAACAAATTTTAATCTCTTTCAGGTGACCATCAATATTATACAAGATATGAACAACATAAATAATGAACATCATTCACACATAAGATATACATAGAGACAGATTTTCATGAGGAAACCCATAAAAGGAGAAAACCTCTTCTTCTTTGAATGATAGGAAGTCTTTTAAGTTCTGTACATCATCTATCTTTGAGCACCAAATCAATGTGAGGATACTACCTCTATTTTACAAGATCCAACTTGTTGAGAGCACCAACTCTCTATTTTCTCTATCACCCACTAAAAGGAAGCATCAACTCCCTAAATGTTCCAGCACCAACTGGACTTATACAAGCACCAACTTGTATACAAAAAACTCTGTGTTTTCCCAAGCACCACCCTGCCACCTTGTTTTCTAGCCACAACTAGATGGAAGATACAACTTCCAATATTCAAGCACCAACTTGAATATTAGAGGACCACAGTCCTCCCTAGCACCACCCTACCTCCCTGATTACAAATAAATGAATGAATAACCACCAGTACAAATAAATCAATTCTTACCACTTCTCCTCTTTTCTGCAATTCTTCTCTGCTTCATTATTCTTCTACTTTGTTCATTTTCTATTTATCATTTCTGAGTTTGATCTCACACTGTGTATTCTATGATATTCCTTTCTCCCAGTTTACCTCATTTTTCAATTAGAACAGCTAACCATACACAGTCACTGCATATGTATTTTTATCCACACCAACCTCTTCAGTTACACCTTGAATCTCCTTGGGAAAAAATGCCTCAGCAACTAAATCACCAATCGTCCAAGAACCATGATTCAGTTCTGCTAACTAAATCATAACTGAATAATTAATCATGAAGATCAACAACACCTCTTTGATCAGCTTCCCAAATAACCAGCACTGTTGGATTAAATCCGCAGGAACTTTGTGTTTATCCCATATGCCCACTGGCTGTGACCACGGGCCTAATCAAAAAATGATTTCACATTTTGCATTTTGGATATCTTCTGGTGAGAGATATTGACTCTTCATATTACGATCTCCGAAGTAGAGAATAGCAATTAGCTCCTTCCCTTCTCATGACCATTGGTTATGACCAGGGCCTAATGTAAAGTGATTTCACATTTCGCATTTCAGATATATTGTGGTGAGGCTTCTCATCTTTCCATGTCATGATCTCTGAAAATAGGGCTCAGCAATTAGTACCTTCCCTTTTTGTGACCACCAGTGATGACCACCAGCTACACCAACAGGTGCTATGCAATTTCACGTTTTAGAACTCTTGTGATGATACGTCTTGACTCTCCCATGTCGCGATTTCTGAAAAGGAGGTTAGCTACTAGCTCTTTCCTCCAGCCTTTTGACGATGTGACCTTAGCTATGACCACAGGCCAACCCTTCAAGTGCTTCATTAGCCTAATCAACCGTCCAGATCTCTTTTTCATCTGACAGCTCAAATCTCATCGCGTATTCGCATATCGCAAGTTCCTGTGTCATGTTCCTTTGACTCCTTCAATGTGAAAGTCAGCGAAATGCCAACCGCACTCCACGTGTCCTTGTTTATGTGCTCTACTGTCATCCCTTTCATAATTTCAACATTCAAGACTTCAATGAAATTAGAGTGTTTGCTTGCTATGAAAAAATCCTGGAGTGACGTAAGTTGCTTACATCACTCGCTGACGTGTCACAAGCTGAATAGATGCCACATGTCACTCTGATTCATGATTTGTACCTACCAAAGATGTTGAATCATCTTGACACTTTTCAGTGTCTAATTGCGCCACGTGTCCTTGCTGACGTAATCTTGTTAACGTGGATCCATCAATGTGTCTTCCTCCTTGACTTAGGAGCTTCGACTTTCGGGGTTATTTGCAGTAGTTATGTCCGTCCTCCCAATATTTGATATCCCAACTTCATCTTGCACTTAATTATCATGATCATTCTTCTAGATCTGATGAAAGTCGATCCTCGTGTTCATATTTGACGCTTGAGATCTGCTCTCCTCTTTTGCGCACTCCTCCTGTCAAAATTCAGATCTGACGACCATCGAGAATTCGGGATGAGTGATCCAACGATCATTGTTTCTCTTCAATGGTTATGATTTTGATTTTTCCACTTTCTCTTGTTCATCATCGTTGTGATAATTTATGATCTTTCCATCAATGACAACATGCATACTCTACCTTCTATCTATAAACTTGCCAACAATCTTCCCCTTTGGCATTGATGGCAACCCCTTGAAGAACCTGAAAGCTGGACTATCCCCTAAACATCCAATTGTACCACTGTAGTATCTTGAAGAACCTGAAAGATGGACTATCCCCTGAACATCCAAATGTACCACTGTAGCATCCTTAACATTACATATTACCACACTTTCTCCCCCTTTGACATCAATTTCAAAGAAGAAACATGCTCCCCCTGAGTTGTTGCATTATATTTCGAAGATATCAGATATGTGATAGGTACATACTCCCCCTTGTAACTATGAGTAGCTTAGAAATACAAAAGATATTCAATAAGTAATCCCCCTGACCAGGTGAACAAATTAGACGAAAGATGTTATAACCCCCAACTTCTGACGAAGATATCCAAAAGGGGTCGCTGCTAACGGTTTAGTAAAGATATCAACTATCTGTTCTGTGGAAGGAATATAATTCAACTGAACAACTCTGTTTGTAACTTTCTCTCTGAGCAAATGATATTTGATTGGTATATCTTATTCTTTGAATGAAGAACAAGATTCTTAGAGACACTAATTGCACTAGTGTTGTCACAGTGAATTAGAATCGGATCAATATAATTGACCTTCAAATCTGCAAGAGTTTGGATCATCCATAGAATCTGAGTGCAACAAGTAGTAGTAGCAATGTACTCTGCCTCTATGGTTGATAAGGAAATAGACCCCTTCTTCTTACTAATCCATGCTACTAATGAGTCACCGAGGAAGAATGCACCTCCACTGGTGCTCTTTCTCTCATCCACACAATTTTCCCAATCAACGTTTGAATAAGCAGTTAACTGAATATTCTAATTTCTAGGATACCAAAGACAATAAGTCATTATGCCCTTCAAGTATTTTAATATCCTTTTTAAAGCTACTAAATTACTTTGTTTAGGAGCATACTTATAACGACCTACCATTCCAAAAGCTTGCATTATATCAGGACGATATATTGTGATGTATAGAAGACTGCCTATCATTGATCGATATGTCCTTTGATCAACATCAGGTGAAATATCATCTTTACTGAGCTTGCAACCGACCACCATAGGTCTAGTAACAGGGGAAGAGTCTTCCATATGGAACTTCTTCAACATCTCTTTCAAATATTTTTCTTGAGTGATAAAAATTCTTCCAAAACTCTAATTTACTTGTAAACCAAGAAAGTATGATAGTTCACCTATCATGGACATCTCAAACTCTATTTTCATAGAGTTAGCAAACCACTAGAAGGAGGAATCATTAGTACAACCAAAAATAATGTCATCTACATAAACCAAAACAACTAGTAAATCATCACCTTCAGACTTAATGTAGATATTTTTGTCAACAATACCTTTCTTGAACCCTTTGTCTTGTAAAAATTTGTCCAGTCTATAATACCAAGCTCGTGGTTCTTGCTTCAATCCATATAAATCCTTCTTCAACTTGCAGACATAATCAGGATTATCTGTCAATGAAAATCCTTCAGGTTGCTCCATATATACTTCTTCTTCTAGATCTCCATTAAGAAATGTTGACTTAACATGAATATGCAAGAAACATTCTGATGGCTTCCAATCTTGGCACTGGTGCAAAATTTTCATCAAAATCTTGTCCTTCAACTTGTGCATACCCTTTACAGAACAATCTGTCTTTATTCCTAAAAACTTGTCCTTTTTCATTCATTTTATTCTTGAACACCCATTCAGAACCTATTACATTCTTATCTTCACGTCTAGGAACAAGATCCCAAGTATTGTTCTTCTCAATCTGATCAAGATCTTCATTCATAACTCTAATCCAATCATCATGCTTGTTGGCTTCATAAACATTTTTAGGTTCAATCATAGATAGAAAAGCAACATGAGATTGTTCTCATTCTTTAACCAATTTTCTTCTTGTCTAAACTCCTTTATTTATATCTCCAATTATCTGGTTTTCAGGATGATTCTTTCTAACAATTCTGAGAGGTGTTTTTGTTTTTTTCTGCTAATCTGTATCAACATGAGTATTCGTATCTTCATCTGATTTAGATTCTTCTCTTTTTGATCCTTGGACCTGTTCATCTTCATCTTCAACTATATATTATGTGCTTGGTTCAACACTGCTTACATTTTGTACCAGGATTTCTTCATCCACTTTTGTGTCGATACAATCAACCAATTTATGCAGCCTCTTATTGCAACATATGATCCTTTACTGTTTGTAGCATAACCTAATAAGATACCTTCATCATCCCTGTCATCATATTTTCCAATAGTTTCATCATTACTCTTGATATAACATTTACTCCCAAAGACTTTACAATGCTTGATTGAAGCAGGTCTTCCAAACTATAATTCGTAAGGAGTCTTGTCACTGTGTGGCCTGAGATGATCTTTGTTAAGGATATGAACAGTTGTATGAATTTATTCCACCCAATATGTCTGAGAAATATTCCTTTTATTCATCATTGATCTTGCCATCTACTGAACTGATCTATTTTTCCTCTCAACTACTCCATTTTGTTGTGGAGTCCTTGGAATAGTGTATTCACGTTTGATTCCATGTTTATCACAAAACTCTTTGAAGCTCCATGAGCTAAACTCTCCTCCTCTATCAGACCTTACTGCCTTCAATCTTTTTCCTGTTTGATTCTCATTCAGAGCCTTAAACACTTTGGATTTTTCAAATTCTTCAGATTTTTCCTTCAAAAAGGAAACTCATGTTAGTCTAGAATAATCATCAATAATAAACATAAAATAGTTTTATTTTCCTGTACCTTATTTTCTTGATGGTCCACATAAATCCATATGTACTAACTAGAGAGGTTTTTTTGTTGAAGGAAAGTTTTTAGATTTCAATTGTGTTTGAGTAAGCTTTCCTATCTGGCAAGGTTTACAAACAGAGTCATATGGCTTTGATATCTTTGGAAGATCTTTTATTGCCCCATTGTTTCTGAGCTTGATTATATGATCAAAATTTAGGTGTCCAAGTTTCCTATGCCATAGCCAACTTTCATCATACTTGCTTAAGTGGCATTCTTTTGTTTCTTCTTTTAACACATACATTGTTTTCCATTCTTATCCCTTTTGCAACCAACTGTCCTGAATTCACAGACTTTATTTTACAATCTTTAGAAGTAAAAACAACTTCACATCCTCTGTCACAAACTTTATTGACACTTAGTAGATTATGTTTCAGACCATCTACAAACAACACATCTTGAGCTTTTCCTTTTCCATTACTCAGGTTTACTATTCCTTTACCTTTTATTTTTCCTGGTGCATCATTTCCAAAAGTTACATTCCTTGATTTGCTTTCACTTAGAGTTAGAAACTTACTTTTTTCTCAAGTCATATGTTTGGAAAATCCATTGTCAATATACCAGGGATTCTTTTGTCTTTGGGATGATAACACTAGTCTACACTTGTCATCTTCTTTCTTCTTCCAAACCTTGAAATTTTCAGCAGTGGGTTTCAAATCTGGCTTATAATTCCTTAAGTGGCAATCTGCAGCTTTATGTCCATAGTTATGGCATACGTAACATTTTGGTTCACTGAATAACAAATCATAATGATTGTTATGCTCATAACTATTGTTATGTTTCACCTACATCCTTTTCCCAGCCATCACATGATTTATAGTATGTGGTTGTTTGTTGCTTGGATGTCTCAATCTTTGTTGTGGAAGATAATTATTCCTCGAATAACTTGATTGCTCATATCTAAATCTTAAAGAACAAGTTATAGCTTTGTGACCAAAGTTACAACAAAAAAAACAATATCCATAGAAAAATCCTTTGTACCTAGAAAAAGATTGTCTTCTTTGAGGAGGTCAATTTCTTCCATGCTGATAGTTTCTCTGATTGGTTCTGGTACTTTCTCTTTCATTCCTTCTTGGTGGTTGATTTTCTTTCTTTGTTTCTATAGAGTGGTTGTTGTCAATGATTGTAGATTTGACAAACTTGATGGGTTCTATATTACTTGTATGATCACTACTTGATCCTTCTTCATAGCCCAAGTGATGCAGGAGCATCGTAAGAAGCCAGCAAAGCAAGTGCAAAAGGTGGAAGACAACTAGAAATGCACCAGCACACCTTTTGAAATGTTTTTGAATTTGAATAAAGGAGCCTTAATGTAATAGCTAGGAAGAATGTATTTGCATTTATGTTTTGGAGATTGTAAGCAGATCTTGAGCATTGCTCTCATCTATAGGTTATGGAGGCATTTATTTGTATTGAATGTAAAGTAGGTAGCTTTTAATTCTGATATGATAGTTAGGGTTGTAGGAGGGAAAACGGAAAAAAAAGACACCCTCGCTTGTATCAATGGTATCATTCTCTATTGTATGAGTAGAAGAGAGTTGTAGAGAAGAAAAGCATAGAGGAGAACCCATGTATAGGAACACTTGAGTTAATATATGAAATCTTTGACTCAATTTCATGGTGTTATTGTGTTTACTGTTTACATCTGTTGAATGGTATGTTTACAGTTGTTTTGCTTCTGTATTATGCTTTTATTTCAATGCTATGTGTGTGCTTGTGATTTCATATTAAATGTATGAAGCCTATGAGGAGAGAAGAATGAGTTTCAATTGTTTCTCTTCCTGAGGATTTCTGCAAGGAGTGCAGTGAACGTCCGCAAGGTGTGCGTTGACGAGGGTCTCAGTTTCACCTCAGAAAGATCAAGAGGGATATTGTTGTTCTCATATCAAATTAAGTGTAGGTGAAGCATAGAGCCTTGCAAGGTGTGCATAGGCTGGGTGAGGTCTTGGATTTTATAAAGCCAAGAGGAATATTGAAGGACTGTTGTTGCAAGGAGTGCACAGAGTCGAAAGACAAAATAACTAGAGGTTATTTGCAATTTTCCGCAAGGAGTGCGTGTAGGAACCATTTTGGAAACCTAGAGTTTGTAACAAGATAAATATCAGAAGGGATAGAACCTTTGAAGTATTCAAAGGGAGACAAAGGTCAAAATCATCTCGTAGAAGTCAAGTTCAGGAGGAAGATTGCCAAGTCATTTGGCCAGAGGTTCTTGAGAAGATTGAACAGATGGTGGAAACACTTCGTAGAAAAGTGCCAAATTACTATGGTCCATTGGATATCGCAGACTAGCGAGAAGATTTAGGCTGGGCATCCTTCAATGTTCAGAAGCTTAGGAGGAATAAAGACCGTTGGATTCAGATCAACGAAGGTCATTGATCTCACACACAAATTTCATTGTTTCTGAATTCGGGAAGTGGAGATATTTTGACTCGGAGTCGAGAGTCGCAAACTCCCGATTCATGAAGTCCCAATTGAATTAGGACCATCAGATCACTGGAATATTAGAGCTGTTGATTTGCGGTGGGGATATATCATAGTTTCAGAAATCGATGAAAGGGTGTGGTTGCATTTAAGTTCACCGATACACAAAATCCCAAGTGTCGAAAGACTAGGGCCCAGACCGTACTTGGAGGTCACATCAGAGTGAAGTCAAAGGGGGGATTCATTGATCCGTTAACCCTTTCAGGTTTTGGGGATTGAAGAGGTAGAAGGGCTCACATCAGGATTCGCGAGGTTGCGAAGTCCAAAACACCTTTTTGGGTAGAGGTCATGGTCATAGCTATTGGTCACGTGGGTGAAAGTTAGTGCCTGGTGTTTGCTCGCATAGGCATAACTCATAAGGACCTGTGGATACACACTTGTGTGTGGGAGATTCCTGTGAGGAATCAGAGAGTCAATCCGACTCAAGGCGGAGATTAAGAATGATCCTAAGACCAGGAGGCCACATAGAACCTGTTGAGGTAGGAGGGGTGTTGCACCAGAGTGGTATCAGAGCCTACAATTGTCCTTTTGTTTTCTGCGGGAACAGATTGAAACAATGCCACCAAGAAGGAGAGAGAGACAAATGCCTGATCCAGCTGTGGAAAGGGAAAATGAGGGAACTCTATGCTCGATTAGATGCTATGGAGACAACACAGAGAAAAACAGTTGATGTTGGAGATGTCAGCGAAGCCGAAAGTGAAAATGAGGTTGGAGCTGAAGAAGAAGTCACAGCCGAAGACACTGTAGAAGAACGTATATTTAGAGTTGTTGCAAGAATCAGAGCCAGAGAAAAAATGGACATTCCGATGTATGAAGGAAACTTAGACATTGAAGAGCTGCTAGATTGGTTTAGAGCTCTAGACAAATACTTCAACTATGAGGATGTCAAGAAGGATAAGAAGATTAAACATGTTCTCACTAGACTTAAAGGGCATGGAACATTGTGGTCGGATGAACTACAGGCTGACAGGTGTTGCAAAGGTAAGAAAAGAATCAAAATATGGGATAGGATGGTCGCAAATATGAAAGCCAAGTTTATACCCAGGGACTACCAAATTAATCTGTTTTGAAGAATGTAAAATTTGAGACAGAAGGGAATGACAGTGAAGGAATACACTAAAGAATTCTACAGGATTAACATCAGAGCAGGTCATTGAGAAAGTGATGATGAGAAGGTTGCCATATACATGAATGGTATGAGATATGACATTCAAGATGAGATGAGCATGATGAAAATAAGGAATGTCAAAGATGCTTAATCAAATGGCCCTGAAGGCTGAACAAAAATTGGCCTAAAAGAAAGGTCAAAGAGGCCGAGGTAGAAGTCAAAGAAGAGGCAAAGAAATTGCCCGGGACAGGACTCAAAAGCCCAAGGATGAAGAAAAGAAACCTCATACTCACCCTGAAAGAGGAGGAAGTTAACAGGGAGGATAGTACACCGACAAAAATACTTTTCCGCGAGAAAGAGGAAGAGGAGGAGGCAGAGGAGGTTGGATAAAATGTTTTACCTGTGGAAAGATCGGACATAAATATTTTGAATGTCTCGATAAAAAGAGAGATGCAGGAGGAGAAGCTCACATTTTAGAAGCACAGAAGAAAAATGTTGAGGCAGAAGATGCAAAAGGCAAAAGGTCACTAATGATGAGGAAAATTCTCTTAAAGCTAGAGAAAGAGATAGAGAATCAAATCCAAAGAAATAGTTTGTTTAGAACTAATTGCAAGACGAAGGATAGGGTATGCAAGGTAATAGTCGACAGTGGAAGCACAGATAATCTAGTATCCACAGAAATGGTGGAGAAGATGGAATTGGAGACAGTTGCACATCCGAGCCCATACAAAGTCTCGTGGTTACAAAAGGGACATTAGGTAACTGTCACTAAACAATGTTTAGTTGAATTTTAGATAGGAGGTTACAATGATGAAATTATGTGTGATGTTATTCCCATGGATGTCTCTCATCTTTTGTTGGGGAGACCATGGAAATATGACAGGAATGTTGTTCATGATGGGAGAAAGAATACATATACCTTGGAGAAGAATGGTAGAATGCATATGTTACTGCCAATTAAGGATAAGGAGGTGAAAACATAAGTGAACAATACTATACTTCTCATGAGTGGGAAGGAGATTCTTGATGAAGTCAAGAAAGAAGAAGACATGAAGTTTGTTGTGGTAAGAAAACCTAGAGTCATCTTGACCAACACCAGGATAGATGATCTACCTGAGTAAATTCAGGAACTGCTAGAAGAATTCGCTGATATAGTGGTGGACGAATTACCTTGTTCGTTTCTGCCCATCAGGAGCATAAGTCATCACATTGACCTTATACCTGGATCGAGTTTACCAAACAAAGCAATGTATAGATTGAACTTGTAGGAGAATGAAGAGGTTAAGAGACAAGTCCAAGACTTGATGGACAAAGGATTGGTTAGAGAAAGTTTGAGTCCATGCATTGTACCTATAGTGTTAATTCCAAATAAAGATGGTGGCTGGAGAATGTGTATGGACTCGAGAGCTATAAACAAAATCACCATCAGGTATAGATTTCCTTTACCTAGGATGGATGACTTGATGGATTACTTGAGTGGAGCAAAGTTTTTTTCAAATATTGATTTGAAAAGTGGATATCATCAGATTAGAATGAGAGAAGGTGATGAATGGAAGACAACATTCAAAACAAATGAAGGACTATAGGAATGGCTTGTCATGCCATTTGGCCTGACGAATGCACCTAGTACTTTTATGAGGCCGATGAATGAAGTCTTAAAGGATTTCATTGGTAAGTTTGTAATTATGTATCTTGATGATATATTGATCTTCAGTAATACTGAAGAGGAGCATCTAAAGAACTTAGCTTTAGTGATGAGAAGGTTACAACAAGAGAAATTGCTGATAAGTTTAAGGAACTCATTTATTTGGGGTTTGTAATCTCTTCAAATGAATTGAAGATGGATCCTGAGAAGGTAAAAGTAATCAGGGATTGGCCATCGCCAAGGAGTATCTTTGAAGTTCGAAGCTTCCATGGATTGGCTAGTTTTTACAGGAAGTTCATCAAGAATTTCAGTGGAATATGTGCACCAATGATAGACACAGTCAAGAAAAGACAAAAGTATTTTCATTGGACAGAGGAAGCAGAAAAGAGTTTCAAGTTGTTGAAGGAGAAGATAATTGGACAACCAGTTCTGGTTCTACCAGATTTCAGCAAGACATTTTAAGTGAGATGTGATGCAAGTGGATTTACGATTGGAGCGGTCTTAAGTCAAGACAATAAGATGATTACATAATTTAGTGAGAAACTGAATGAGACCAAGCTAAAATATTCCACGTATGATAAAGAGTTTTATGCAGTCATACATGCATTGAAAAAATGGACACATTACTTGGTTCCAAAAGAGTTTGTCTTGTATAGTGATAACCATGCTTTACAATTCATAACTCAATAGGAGAAACTGAACCAGAAGCATGAAAAATGGGTTGAATACATGCATAATATTACTTTTGTTATAAAGTATATTTCTGGAACTGCTAACAAAGTTGTTGATGCTTTGAGTAGGAAATGTTTGATTTTGCAGGAGTTCAGAGTAAAAACCTTAAGTTTTGATAACCTCAAGGAAATGTACAGAGATGATGCAAATTTTAAAGAAGCTTATGAAGCATGTGAGAATCCAGTTCTCAGAGACATGAGCCAATGGACTGAATATATGATTCAGGATCAACTATTGTTCAAAGGGAATCAGTTGTGTATTCGGAAGAGTTCTATGAGAGAAAACCTTTTGAAGGAAAAACATAGTGGGGTATTGGTTGGAAATTTCAGCCATGACAAAACGTTTATGCAATAGAATGGCTCATACTATTGGCCAGGGATGAGGATGGATTTTAAGAAATTCATAAATAGGTGTAGAATTTCCCAGCACACAAAGGGAAAAAGACAGAATACAGGGTTGTATCAGTCGTTTCCAATACCAGAGAGGCCATGGGACGCGGTAAGTATGGATTTTTTGTTAGGAATGCTGAGGATGTAAAGAGGTTGTGACTCAATATTTGTGGTAGTCGATATATTTTCTAAAATGACACATTTCCTACCATGTCAGAAAACCAGTGACGCAACACATGTTGCCAATCTGTTTTTCAAAGAAGTTGTTAGACTTCACGGCTTACCCAAGAGTATTGTATCGGACAAGGATACCAAATTTGTGGGTGATTTCTGGAGGAACCTATGGAAGAAGTTGGAGAATAATCTATATTTTAGTTCATCGTATCATCCTCAGATGAATGGATAGACTAAGGTAGTGAATAGGAGTTTGGGAGATTTGTTAAGGAGTTTGGTGGATGAACATCACAGTCAGTGGGATCAGATTCTACCACAAGCGGAATTTGCATACAACGATTCACCAAACTGCAACACAGGATAGAGCCCATTCCAGATCATGTATGGAATGTAGATGAGAGGATTATCTGAGTTGAGAGACTTGGAGCATAGTGAGTTCAGGAGTGCTAGAGCAGAGGATTTTGCAGCAGAAATGCAAGAGCTCCACAGTAAAGTTAGAGAGTGATTGGAGAATTCCAACCAGGAATACAAGCGCAGAGAAGATCAGCATAGGAGAGAAATTCAATTTGAAGTAGGTCATTTGGTTCTAGTGTATATCATAAATGAAAGGTTCCCAAGGGGAACATACAATAAGCTGAAGATGAAGAAAATTGGGCCATGTAGAATCATAAGAAAGTTTGAGGCAAACGCTTATGAGATTGAATTATCGAATGGGGTAGGAATATCACCCATATTCAACATAGCAGATATGTATCCTTACAAAGAAGATGAAACAAAGAGATCATAGGATCAGAAAGAAATTCAATGGGTTAAACAATTGCGTGTAGCTGAAAATCCACAGATAGAAAAGATCATTGATCAGAGAATTGGAAGGAAGACATACTTTGAATATTTGGTCAAATGGAAAGGACACCCAATTGAAGATGTCAGTTGGGAAAGTGAAGCAGATATACAAAGACATGGACAGACACTGTAGGAGCTCATGAACAGGAGTTCATGAATTTTCAAGCCAAGGGAGTATGATGCAAGAGCATTGTAAGCAGCCAACAAAGCAAGCGCAAAAGGTGGAAGACAACTGGAAATGCACCAGCGCACCTTCTGAAATGTTTTTGAATTTGAATAAAGGAGCCTTAATGTAATAGCTAGGAAGAATGTATTTTCATTTATGTTTTGGAGATTGTAAATAGATATTGAGCATTTCTCTCGTCTGTCGGTTATGGAGGCATTTATTTGTATTGAATGTAAAGTAGGTAGCTTTTAATTATGATATGATAGTTAGGACTGTAGGAGGGAAAATGGAAAAAAAGTCACCCTCTCTTGTATCAATGGTATCATTCTCTATTATATGAGTAGCAGAGAGTTGTAGAGAAGAAAAACACAGAGGAGAACCCATGTATAGGAGCACTTGAGTTAATATATGAAGTCTTTGACTCAATTTCAAGGTGTTATTTTGTTTACTGTTTACATCTGTTGAATGGTATGTTTACAATTGTTTTGCTTCTCTGTTATGCATTTATTTCAATGCTATGTGTGTGATTTTGATTTTATATTAAATGTATGAAGCCTATGAGGAGAGAAGAATGAGTTTCAATTGTTTCTCTTCCTGAGGATTTTTGCAAGGAGTGCAGTGAACATCCGCAAGGTGTGCACTGATGAGGGTCAGAGTTTCACCTCAGAAAGATCAGGAGGGATATCATTGTTCTCATATCAACATAAGTGTAGGTGAAGCATAGAGTCGTGCAAGGTGTGCATAGGCTGGGTGAGGTCTTGGATTTTATAAAACCAAGAGGAAGATTGAAAGACTGTTGTTGCAAGGAGTGCACAGAGTCGAAAGACCAAATAACTAGAGGTTATTTGCAATTTGCCGCAAGGAGTGCATGCAGGAACCCTTTTGGAAGCCTAGAGTTTGTAACAGGATAAAGCTCAGAAGGGATAGAACCTTTGAAGTATTCAAAGGGATACGAAGGTCGAAATCATCTTGTAGAAGTCAAGTTCAATAGGAAGATTCCCAAGTGATTTGGCTAGAGGTTCTTGAGAAGATTGAATGGACGGTGGAAACGCTTCGTAGATAAGTGCTGAATTACCGTGGTCCATTGGATCTTGTAGACTAGAAAGAAGATTTGGGCTAGGCATCCTTCAACGTTCAGAAGCTCAGGAGTAATAGAGACCGTTGGATTCAGATCAACGAAGGCCATTGATCTCACACATGAATTTCATTGTTTCAGAATTCGGGAAGTGGAGAGATTTTGACTCAGAGTCGAAAGTCACGAACTCCCAATTCACAAAGTCCTGATTGAATTAGGACTGTTATATTGCTAGAATATTAGAGCCATTGATTTGCAGCAGGGATATATCACAGTTTTGGAAATCGGCAAAAGGGTGTGGTTGCATTTGAGTTCGCCGACACGCGAAATCCTATGTGCCAAAAGACTGGGCCCAGACCGTACTTGGAGGTCACATCAGAGTGAAGTCAAAGGGGGGAGTTAGAGATATGTTAGCCCTTACATATTTTTGGGATTGAAGAGGTAGAAGGGCTCACATCAGGATTCACGAGGTAGCGAAGTCTGAAAAACCTTTTCGGGTAGAGGTCGTGGTCATAGCAGTTGGTCATGTGGGTGAAAGTTAGCGCCTGGTGTTTTTTCACATAGGCATAACTCATAAGGACCTATGCATACACACTTGTGTGTGGGATATTCCTATGAGGAATTAGAGAGTCAATCCGACTCAAGGCAGAGATTAAGAACGATCCTAAGACTGGGAGGTCGTGCAGAACCTGCTGAGGTAGGAGGGGTGCTGTGCCACCAAGCGATCTTTCAAATTTGGATTCCTTTGCTGATTTAGAATGGAGGTTAATCCTTCTTATTCTTTAATACTTGACAAATTTTGGTTATATAATGCCTTAAACTTCTCCATTTCTTTTCTGGTTTTTACTATCTCTTCTTCTAAGGATTCACACCTCACTTTCTTCTCTGATAACTCTTGTTTCAGAATGTCATCTATTTTCTTTGCCTCTTATAACTCCACTTTTAGTAAAGCAAAGTCTTCATCGAGTTTTTTACCATTCATTTTAAACTGCATCAACAATTGTTTTTGTTTTCTCTTCTTAAATCTCAGTCTATCAATTTCTTCCAGAGCACTGATTAATTCACCTTCCATATCCACCACAGCTTCTTCGTCATCCATTTCACCTCCTGTGTGTTCATCATCAAGATATACCACAACCATAAGCATAAAATTATTCACTTTGTCTTCACATGATGAATCACTATCTATGTCTTCTGAGGAATTGTCATTGTTTGCACACAAACTTTTATTTTTACTATATTTCTTAAATTTTTATTTCTTTTCATCATCGTAGTTTTGGTCCTTTTTCTGGTGAGGACACTTAGATGAAAAATGACCTATATTACCACAGTTAAAACATTTGAAGGGTATCTTGCCTTGATATTTTCCTGATCCTTTATTTAACCTTCTCACAAATTTTGCCTCAATATCATCTAATTCTGAATCAATATTCTTGTCTTCTTTAAAAGATTATTCTCTAGTAATGGATTTATCTTTTCTAATTCTCATTTAATATGCAATTAGAGTTCCTAGGAGTTTATCAATGGACAAATTTCTAAGATCATTTAATTCTTCTATTGAAGAGACTTTTGGATTAAATTTATCAAGCAAAGATCTTAAAATCTTCTGAACTAAAAATGATTCTTCAATCTTCTCACCAAGACCCTTCATGGCATTCACAAGCTCTTCAACTCTTAAAAAATACTTTCTAATTGTTTCATCTTCATTCATCTTTAATTGTTCAAATTTAAATCTACAAGTTTGAAGTTTGGCATCTTTTACTTTCTCATTTCCTTCATAACTGCTAATAAGTTTATCCCACATTGCTTTGGCAATTTCAAGATGCATCACCTTTACAAACTCAACTTCAGCAAGTCCATTCAAGATAACATTCATTCCCTTAGAATTAAAGATAAATTCTAACTTATCATCCTTGGAAGCTAGCACAACAGGCTTTACGTATCTAGTCTCTACTACATCACAAACATCAACACCTAAGGCCATTAAGTATGTTCTCATTCTAATATTCCAGAAGGAAAAATTTGTTCCATCAAAGGGAGGAGGCTTATTGGTTGAAGTCCCTTCATGACTTGTCATGTTTAAGCTTGCATATCTACATTTAAATAAAAGGAACCGTCTCTAATACCAATTGTTGAAATTACTAAGACAATTGAGAGGGGGGGGCGTGAATCAGTTGTTATTGTGCTTTATGACTATTCAAACAATTTTTAATCTCTTTCAGGTGACCATCAATATTATACAAGATATGAACAACATAAATAATGAACATAAGTCACACATAAGATATACACAGAGATATATTTTCACGAGGAAACCCATAAAGGGAGAAAACCTCTTCTTCTTCGAATGATAGGCAGTCTTTTAATTTCTGTACATCATCTATCTTTGAGCACCAACTCAATGTGAGGCTACTACCTCTGTTTTACAAGCTCCAACTTGTTGAGAGCACCAAATCTTTGGTTTCTCTAGCACCCACTAGAAGGAAGCATCAACTCCCTAAATGTTCCAGCACCAACTGGACTTATACAAGAACCAACTTGTATACAGAAAACTCTATGTTTTCCCAAGCACCACCCTGCCACCCTGTTTTCTAGCCACAACTAGATGGATGATACAACTTCCAATATTCAAGAACCAACTTGAATATCAGAGGACCACAGTCCTCCCTAGCACCACCCTACCTCCCTGATTATAAATAAATGAATGAATAAACACCAGTACAGATATATCAATTCTTACCACTTCTCCTCTGTTATGCAATTCTTCTACTCTGTTCATATTCTGTTTATCATTTATGATTTTGATCTCACACTGTGTATTATTAGATATTACTTTCTCCCAGTTTACCTCATTTTTCAATCAGAACAACTAACAATACACAATCATTGCATATCTCTTTTTATCCACACCAACCTCTTCAGTTACACCTTGAATCTCCTTGGGCAAAAATGCCTCAGCCAATGAATTGCCAACCATCCAAAAACAATGATTCGGTTCTGCTAACTGAATCGTAACTAAACAATTAATCATGAAGATCAACAGTACCCCTTCGATCAACTTCCCAAATAACCAACACCATTGGATTAAATCCACAGGAACTTCGTGTTTATCCCATATGCCCACTGGCTGTGACCACGGGCCTAATCAAAAAATGATTTTTCATTTCACATTTCGGATATCTTCTGGTGAGAGATATCAACTCTTCATATTGCGATCTCCAAAGTAGAGCATAGCAATTAGCTCCTTCCCTTCTCGTGACCATTGGTTGTGACCAAGGCCTAATCTAAAGTGATTTCGCATTTCGCATTTCGGATATATTGTGGTGAGGCTTCTCGTCTTTCCATGTCATGATCTCCAAAAATAGGGATTAGCAATTAGTACCTTCCCTTTTCGCGACCATCGACAATGACCACTGGCTACACCAACAGGTGCTATGAAATTTCACGTTTTGGAACTCTTGTGATGATATGTCTTGACTCTCCCATGTCGCGATTTCTGAAAAGGAGGTTAGCTACTAGTTCTTTCCTCCAACTTTTTGACAATGTGACCTTGGCTACGACCACAGGACAACCCTTCAAGAACTTCACTATCCTAATCAACGATCCAGATCTCTTTTTCATTTGATGGCTCAGATCTCATCGCGTATTCACATATCGCGAGTTCCTATGTCACGTTCCTTTGACTCCTTCAATGTGAAAGTCAACTAAATGCCAACCACACTCCGCGTGTCCTTGTTGATGTGCTCTACTATCATCCCTTTCAAAATTTCAACATTTGAGACTTCAATGGAATTAGAGTGTTTTCTTTCTATGCAAAACTCTCGGAGTGACGTAAGCTTCTTACGTCACTTGATGACATGTCACAAGCTGAGTAGATCCCACGTGTCACTCTGATTCATGATTTGTACCTACCAAATATGCTGAATCATCTTGACACTTTTCAGTGTCTGATTGTGCCACGTGTCCTTGCTGACGTAATGTTGCTGACGTGGATCCATCAACGTGTCTTCCTCCTTGACTTCAGAGCTTCATCTTTCGAGGTTATTTACAGTAGTTATGTCCATCCTCCCGATATCCGATATCCCAACTTCATATTGCACTTAATGATGATGCTTGTTCTTCTGGATCTGATGACAGTCGGTCCTTTCGTTCAGATCTGACGCTTGAGATCTGTTCTCCTCTTTTGTGCGCTCCTCCTGTCAAATTCCAGATCTGATGGCCATCGGGAATTCGGGATGAGTGATCCAACGATCACTGTTTCTCTTCACTGGTTACGCTTCTGATCTTTCCAGTTTCTCTTGTTCATCATCGTTGTGCTAATTTCTGATCTTGCCATCAATGACAACATGCATACTCTACCTTCTGTCTGTAAACTTGCCAACAAACATGAGATACATCTTCAGCATGATTCTCCTCTTCCTAATGTGGGCATGTACATAATGTCAGTTGTGGAGATGACAGAGATCAAGAAGTAAGTAAAAGGCTTATTGGATCAAGGGATCATTAGGCCCAGTTCATCTCCTTGTGGTTCTTCTATCGTGATGGTGCCATGGAGAATGTGTGATGATTACTGGGATTTAAATAAAATCACAGTGAAAAATCAATACCCTCTTCCTCGCATAAATGATTTACTTGATCAATTGAAGAATGATATTTATTTCACTAAGTTGGATTTTCACGGTGGATATCATCAAATCAGAGTCACAGAACATGATGCATGGAAAATTGGCTTTAAAACCAAACAAGGATTCTTTAGTCGTTAGTTATGCTATTTGGGATTTGTAATGCTCCAATAACTTTCATGCGTTTGATGAATGATGTATTCAGGCCTTTCCTAGATGACTTTGTGATTGTATATTTAGACGACATTCTTGTTTTTAGAGGGACTTGGGATGAGCATGTGAGGCATGCAAAGCAATTATTGGATACTTTGAAAAGGGAAAAGTTGTATGTAAAACTGTCTAAATGTGAATTTGGCAAGACTCCACTTATGTACTTAGGTCATATTGTAGGAGGAGGACAATTGAAAAATTGATCCTTCCAAAATTGATGTAATTGTAAAATGGCCTGAGCCAAAAAGTGTAACCGAAGTCTGAATCTTCTTAGGTGCAGTCCAGTATTGGAGGATATTCATTCCCAACTTCTCCTTTATAGCATCTCCTTTGCATGCCTTAACCAATGTGAATAACACTTTTCATTGGAAAGGAAAGCAAAAAAAAGCTTTCAACATTCTGAAGGAGAATATCAGTACTGCACCAGTATTAGCAGTGTCAAATATTCAACAACCTTTTGAGATCAAGACAGATGCTAGGGGATACGACATGGGTGCAGTATTGATGCAATATCATAAGCCTATCTGCTACCACTCTGAAAATTTTAACCAAGTTGTTTTTAACTATCCTACATATGATAAAGCGTTGTATGAATTAGTCCAGAGCTTAAAGAAATGTAAACACTACTTGTTATGGAAGGAAACAATCATACATACATATCATGAACCCTTACAATATATTCAAGCACAAACCAAATTGCAACAATCTCGACACTATAGGTGGATGGGTTTTCTACAACAATTGCACTTGGTAATCAAGTACAAAAAGGGTACAAGTAACAAGGTAGATGATATGCTTTCTATACCTCCTATTGTTGCTTCTATTGTTTTGAAGAATACTTCTTTATATCATGATAGCTATGTAGAATAATATGCCATCGATGAAGATTTTAGAGAAGTATATGNCAAAAAGGGTACAAGTAACAAGGTAGATGATATGCTTTCTATACCTCCTATTGTTGCTTCTATTGTTTTGAAGAATACTTCTTTATATCATGATAGCTATGTAGAATAATATGCCATCGATGAAGATTTTAGAGAAGTATATGCGAAGCCAACCCTTGTTGCACAGGTAGAGAACTATTGTCTGCAGGGAAAACTACTCTACCATCTTGGAAAGCTATGTATTCCTACAAGTGAATGAGTCCATGTAATATGAGAAGCTCACACTTCTCTTGTGTCTGGGAATTTTGGGGTAGGAAAAACTATGGCTCATTTGCATAGTTTTTGGTACTGGCCTCAAATGAAATAAATTGTAACTAAATATGTAAAGGGGTGTGTGATGTGTTCTACTTGTAAGCCCACTAATAGAAAATTGGGGCTATACTCACCCCTTCATGTTCCATCCCATCCATGGGAAAGTGTCTCCATGGATTTTGTAAGGAGTTTACCAATGACCAAAGGGCGCAATGATTATTTGTATGTTGTAGTGTTTAGGTTCAGCAAGATGTGTATATTGATGCCATGTAAAAATAAGATCAATGTTGAGCAGATTGCTAATATCTTATTTCAACATGTTTGGGTTCACTTTGGATTACCCACATCCATCGTCTCAGATCGAGATACTTGATTCCTTGGGGATTTTTGGACTAGCTTGTGGAGAATGATGGACACCAAATTGAAGAGGAGCACTACTTTCCATCCACAAACCGACAGACAAACAGAGGTGGTAAACCAAACATTGGTACTTTTGCTTCGAGGCTACTACAGTAAGCATCCTAAGTTACGGTATCAACAAATACCCTATGTAAAACATGTGTACAACCAAGATTTACATTCATCCACTAACACATCAACAAACAACGAGTTGTTTAGAGAACCAATGACTGGAGTTCAAAGGAATATAGGAGATTAGAATAGAAGTGAGGGTACAAGTGGAAGTACCAGTAGCATTGTAGGTGATCCAAAATGGATCTAGGAGCCAAAATGGGTCTAGGAAGGCCTAAAAATAAAAGTGCTCAGAATTTCTTCAAAATGTATGTGCAAGTAGGCCTCATCATTATGAACCCAACGCAACTTGAATGGGATCAAATGGACAACGTATGAGAAATATATCATGATCTATTTGTTTTTCCAAATAGGTAAAATTTGATGATTGTGCAGTCTGTACAGTCCATACAATGTTGGCATGGTAGCTAACCATACAGGTCGTATGGCCATACATGTGGCATGGAAGTGATGTGTTGGAAATTGCATGGACCAGTCATATTGTGACATGTGGCACCACTGCAAGGGTGACACATGGCACCACTGCAAGAGTGACATGTGTCACGTCTGTACAACTGAGTTGGCATGGGATGACATGGAAAATGTGTTGGATGTTGAATGGGTAGACATGTAGGTAGATAGACAGTTGAATAGGATGATGACATGTCGTAGTTAGTGGTAGAATATAATGGTGCCATGTGGCTCAGCCTTGGGCTACCACGTGGCACCCCTCCATTGGCCAATGATTAGAAAAATTGGTATGGACTCCCGGTGAGTCGAACCTGTGACCTTCGTTCTGGGTCGGCAAGTTCTTTGGCAGGGACAGGCTACTATCCCACCCACTTTATGTCTTGATAACTATAGTGGAAAGTAAATATTTAATCTTGCACAAATTTTATTTGGGAAAATTAAGGGGTTGGGGCCTAGCCCCAGGCCCGATGCTACCATATAACCCTACCATGTAACCACTCCACTATACAGGTGACGTGGAAGTGATGTGTTGGCAATTGCGTGGACCAGTCATATTGTGACACATGGCACCACTGCAAGGGTGATGTTGTTCTTGAGTTTATACTTAAGGCTCACAACATAATGTCAGGCATCACAAAATAAAGAGGGTTTTAATATTTTCTTTTTTCTATTTCAGTTATGTGAGAAAAGTTCCTAAAATTGAATTAATGGTATAAAAGCTCAGAGGCTATTTTTTGTATTTGAGTTAAATTTGAAAATAATGAATGTAATGAGAGAAAACCATAAATTTCTTAGACAAAGCAAGGCATCAATCACAGAAGAATCTTACTCTGCAACAGAAGAAGAAAATAGATGATGTAACCTTTAATGAAGCATAAAATGTAGCAATCTAATTAACTCACGGGTCTTGTATTTTCTAATAGAAAATATAGAGGAAAATCTGTTAGCTATCATATAACTAAATGAAACATATAACCACAATAGAAGTTGTACTAAATTGCGATCAGGCATTCATATAGGAAATATAGAAAAAGATGTTGAAATGTGTAAAGACAGTAGAACACATAACTCAAACTGGACGAAATATGGAATCTCTGGTCTGCACTTGTATTAATTCTCGATGAGGAGAGTTTTTCTCAATTACAACTAGAAAGAAGCAACCCTTGTTCGTTCTTTCAAATATCTATTTATACAAAAGATTCTCAACCCTAGACGATTGGAATTTTCGTTATTTCTAAAAAGAAACGGTTACAAAATGAGAAAATTGGAACGCTCTGCCTAGTTCTCTTTTGTTTCTTTCTCCTGCTTAGTACATTTGATGCATCTGCCCACAAATTGGGCTACCAACCTGGAGGAGTCAGTTAATTTATCGACCTCAAAAGTATATAATTTATTTTCCAACAGAGGCAGTCTTTCTTCTATTCGTCTATCTTCTGAAATAATAGACTGTAGTTGTATATTAGGCTTCACTAGCCATCTATCTATTTGAGCAATATCAACCTGTTTTATCTATGATATGTCAACTTGGGTTTCTTACATATTTGCCTTAATGTTGAGTAGTTGTTTAGCTATATCAATATGACCCAATATTCCATAGCTATCCTCTTTATCAATGCCTAATAATTCCTTGTTGAGTGAACAAAAAGTTTCTTCACGAGACTCTTTCACTTCCTTACCCATTTTCTTACCTTCCGTTATGTTAGATTCCCAAGTCTTTAGTATGATATCACCTCTGGTTCGTTCTGAAATGGAAAATTAGGATGCCATAGTTATTCCTTCTTTTGTTGATGATATAACTGCTTCTTGGAAGGTAGTCCGATCAACAATCGACTCTCTCTCTCTTAGAAATATTGTCACTTAATGCTTTCTCTATCTACTGAAAATAATTTTGGAGGATTTCTACCTTAGAGAGCAGGCTTTGTTGTGTTTCTTCTAGTTTCTTTTGTACTTCCAGTGCTTGATCTTGGAACACTGTTATATTTACAACCTTTCTTTCAGTAGAACATAATTTAGCTTGTAGTTGCCTTACTAACTCCTCTTGTTGGATGATCTGCCCTTGGCGCACTTGGGAAGTCTTGTGTATCTCCTCAATATTGGATTTTAGTTGTTGGATTTATTGTCTGTCGTTGGCTCTATCATGTTCGAGATATTTTTTGAATTCTCTCCTGACGTTCTTTTCTACAACTATTATCTGACTCTGTAATTGGTCTATCAATAGATTCCTCTATCTCAATTATTCTTCCAGCTTGTTGACTGACCACTGATTTTCCATAGCAAAGGTACCTAGTGACAAAACCATCTCCTTGGCGAGCTCTGAATCTTCCAAGCCCTACCCATAAAATATCATCCTTTGCCTTTTGGTTACTACCCCTTCTTTCTGTTGTGATTCTCTTCTCACTATGGCACTTGTTTTTGTGCTAAAGAAAAAGATTGAAGGAGGTATCTCTTCAAGGATGATCGGGGTAAGATCACTCACATATATAACTTAGAGACTCAGAGTTCCAAAACTTAACTGTAGAGGAGTTAGTGTTGTAATAGGACTACCTACCTCTATGAATTGTGTTCCTTCTATTGTTCTGGAGGTATTAGCAGGAGTAGTTGGCGATAAAGGAGGTATTGCTTGATTCTGCTTTAGAGTTGTCTTAGATTGAACCTTTTTCTGTGATCCTAGATGTCCTACCTGGGAGGTTTCTAATCCTTGTGAAGACACTTCGGGATTCTTTGGGGATTCCTCGGTAGTCTATTTACTAGAAGACTTTAGTTCAAAAACTAGAGGTATGGATCCCTATTCTGGAGGAGTGATTATCAATTCTCCATGTAGTATCTTGGGCAAACCACTTCGTCTGTTCCTTTGGAAAGTGAAGAAACTGGTCTGTTGGTTAGGGGGTAACATTTGGACTCTGTCTTGTACCTCCTCATAATCTTTGATTCCCCTAAATATATCGTCATAGGGGGAGTCTTCATGCTCATATGTTTTCATATTTCATTGATATAGGTTATTCTCCACAATTTTATATGGATCATGCCTTCAGAATTCGATGTCTACCAGTTTGACATCCTCTAAAGCTGCAACCTCTACCTTGGAATGGCCAAAATTCAGCAATGAAAACCTTCCAATCTGTACAGGGAAAGATGGCCAAAATTTCTTCTGAGATGATTTTATCTCTTTGCGAATGCCTCCTCTTATTGTCTAGTAAGACACTTCTCTACACACCAGTCTGTTAGGAAGAAAATTTCTGAGAGCGTGAGGGGAAATTGAGCATCCAAAAACCTTGATATAGGAGAAATTTTCTTCAATGAACCAATCTGCAATTGTTTTAAAGTTTCCCATAATTTGATCTGAAATCCGAGGGGGTGGATGACCATATAGTACTTGATGAACATGAATCACTACATTATTACATATTTCATAAAATAAATCTTTGGCTTTTTCCTCCCATAGTTTAGAATGATAAAAATGGATAAGTTCTGCACTGGTTGGGTTCCAGCTCCAATTCATCAATGGAAATAGAGTCATGAAACAGATGGAATCCATGACATACACAAACATATAAAAAGGGGCAGGTTGGCATTTTTACTTTTCCCTTTGATACTCCACAATTTCCTTGGTTAGGTTATCTGACATAACCTTAGCCCAGTCGAAAGTGAAACCCTCAACTACCTCATGCATGATTGATACCCATTCCACCGGGAAATGAGTAGGGCTTTTCCTTCTGAATATTATACATAGCATCATGGATACATATATCATATATTCATTTAATGATGTGGTGGAATAAACACCATGAGAATCATCTTTGAATTTCACTGGAATTCCCCACCATGTTTAAACCAAATGGCATTTTATCATTGGCTCGTTGGAAAGTGGCTCCTGCATTCATTAAACCAAATGGAATTTTATCATACATAAATGTGCACCATGGGGTGGTGAATGTGGTTTTCTCTTTATCATCCTCATGGAATGCAATTTGGTTATAGCCTGAAAAGCCATCAATCATAGACATTCTATTAGCTCCTACTACCTTTTCCTGCAGGTGATCCATTTTAGGTAATGGATAATTATCTTTGAGTGATGATCTATTTAGAATTATAAAGTCAATGCACAGTCTGATTTCACCATTTTTCTTCCTGACCGGAACTAAATTAGCCACCCACTCGGAGTATCTGAGTGGGACAACAATCTTGGCATCCAAAAGTTTCTTTACCTCTTTCTCTATCAGAGGCAGTAATATAGAATTTATCTGTCTGAGCTTCTGCCTGAAAGGTTTAACACCCTACTTCAGAGGAATTTTGAGTTCAATTATGGTGGTATCATAAGTTCTTATTTCATCATAGGAACAGGAAAAAACATCCTTATAATGTTTGAGCAATTCAACATATTTACTTTTTTATTTCAAGAGGAAGGTACTTAGATAGTTTTACCAACCTAGGAGTTTCCTTGGTGCCTATATCACAATATTCAACTTCTTCTGGTTGAGGCTGTAAAGTAGACTTCAAGGTAATGTCATCATGATTAAATAATATCTCCAAGGGAATCAAACCTTTGGGGATATGATTATTTTTCAGTATCAGCATACGATGATTAGCAATCTTATCTTGAAACTCTTGAGGTCCTTCTCCTTCCTGCATAATCCAAGCAGGGTCATTCTAATTTTCTTGGTCAATATGTGTTTCAACAAAGACATCCACCATTTTTAGGAATTGTCTGATTTGTTCATCATATTCAAAAACCTTCCAGTGTTGTATATTGTTTGGTATTGAAGGTATGTGCCTCATTTCTATTTGATATTTTAGTTTGAAAACAATAGAAGGTACAAACGTTGAGGCTTCTTTGGCCAATGAATCTGCCTATTGATTTTCTTCTCTGGTAATGTAGTGAACATTAACCAATGAGAAAAAGATTTCAATCAGGTCCCAGGAAAAATTTATGTAAGACCTTAACCTTGGGTGTTTAGCTTGGTACTGATGATTTATCAATTTTATCATTAATTTTGCATCACCATAGACTTCCAAGTTTTTAATTTTCAACTTCCTGGCAGCTTCTAATCCTAAAACTAGGGCTTCATATTCGCATACATTATTGGTGTAATAAATGTCCCACTGTAACCTGTAAGAGAAATGGATAATGAACTCATCTCTTGGTGCCACAAACAACACTCTAGCTGCTGCCCCTTCACAAGATGAAGCACCATCAAAATACATTTTCCAAACTCTAGTACTATATACATCTTTATTTGTCTTTTCTGTTTTTTCTTTTTCTGTACAATCTTTTTTTGTACAATATTTTTCTATACATTCCTCTAAATCATCATCTACTGATAAAATACAATTTCCTAAATCTTGATCTGGGATATAAATAAGGTAGTTACTCAGATTCAAAGAATCACTTACTGTAAATGCTAGCCTTGTTTCTCTGTACAAGTGGGTGAACTGTCTGTCGAAGACCGGGATTGTAGCGTATGTCATATCGAGTTGAAGGGGTCCTCCAACTTTTGCACCCCAAGACCTAGATAACAACATGCCATACTTTGGAGGTATATCAACAACAACAACATCCATCAAAACCACTAAATCTTTAATCATACCCATACATTTAACTTTTCTCGAATCAAAAGAATATAGATCTCCATAAGGTTGAGTAATTTCGAGACCAAGTCTATCTGTGATACCTTTGGGCATCACATTGTGATAAGCTCTAGAATCTAACATGAAATTATGGAGCAAGTGATCATGCACAGTCAACGTGATGTAAAAGGGAGCAACAGTATCTCTGGCACTTTCGAAGTTTGGACCAAATATTATATTTGGTTTATCATCTTCCAAATTTATAACATCGGCCTAACTTTCGGTTTCCAAAAAATTTATCATTTTGGCAATTTGTTTCTTGTATGTAGGGTTTTTTTCTAGTTCCCACTGTCTTATCGACTTCTCTAGCTTGGATTTCTATCTCCCTTTTTTCTGATTTATTAATTTGTGTTTCTTTTGTTTCAACTGTTTTTGTTTTTTCCATGGGAATTTCCATTGTTCTTGTATTAAAAATTGGTGTTTCTGCTGCTTTTGTCTTGGTAGATTGTGTGTCAGCAACCTTGGTTTTAACAATCCGTCTTTCAACATCTTTTGGAGCTTCATCGTTTGTTTCCCATCTCGACAATATTTTCTTCAGTGGGGCAGTAGTGATATTTTTGTTTCTATCCCTTAGATTATATTTCTGTTGGAGCTTGGCCATTATATTATCAGTGATTCCTTGATAAGCATAATCATTTGTAATATTCATACTCTCATCGTTATTAGACCAACCTTCTATGTTTAGGGTTTTTTCATAATCTTGTCTCACCAAATAAAGTTCTTGACAATCATCACCAAGATTATTAATATCTTCCTTGAACTCCTCAAAATTTTGCATGTCTTCCCCTCCTATAAAATTTTCATTCTTAAAGGGGGCTTGAATCTTTTGTTCTTCATTCTTAATTTGTCTTTGTTGTAGTTGAGGGCTTGGATTCCTTTTGAAATCCTTTCTAGGGAACTAATCATTCTTTGATTGGTCCAATTCCATTCTCAATATTTTATTCGACAACTCTTTGATTATTTTAGCCATGTCGTCCATCTTATCTTCCAGCGACCTCCCAACTCTGGAGGGTCCTGCTTGTTCCCTAAATCACCTGGTTTCTTTATTTCCTGTTTCAAATTTGGCTTTTAACTTCCTTGATGCCATCATGTTTGACTCAATTTCCATGGCATCATCTCATGTTTTGGTGAGATCGACAGATATCCTTTCTCTCAACAATAAAACAGAATCAAGGTCAAAATCCCCGGTGTAACTTACTTTTGCTGCTGGTTGGGAAGGTTTGACCTCAGCTGGAATATTGTTATATAATTTATTAAATATTTGAGTAAATTCAAGAACTGTTTCTAAATTTTTCTTTCTTAAAGCTCAAAAATCAGTTAGATAATAAAGGTGATCTTTTATCTCTCCCCATTGTCTAAGAAAGGTGCTTTCTAAATCGTCATACGATCCTATGGAATCTTATGATAGTCTTCAGAACCAGGTTCTCACTTGTCCTTCAAACGTTTGAACCATGATTCTTGAATAAACTTCCTCCTGTTCAAGGCCAAGGATATCAACGAATTGATAGAAGAAATTTATGTTTTCAGTCGCAGTTAAATCCCCCTCTCCTGTGAATTTTGGTAGGTTTTTCATATAATTTTTAGGTAAATCATGGAGAGGAAATGGGAGGAAAAAAGGAGCATACCTAGCATCTGCTTTCAAAAATATTCTAGGAGGTGGGGGTGGTACTTTACCACCACCTCCTCCTCCTCCAACACCACCACCATCGCCTACGACACCACCTCCTCCAACCACAACCATTGATAATTTAGAGGGTGAAACTTGGAGATTATAGAGAAGACTTTTAAATATGTGTGGTGACCTTTTGGTTGTGTCTGGATGAAGTGGAAAGGTTTCAGGAAACTGACTATTAGGGGACAGGAAATTTGAAAAAGAGGGAACTAGAAAATGAGGACTAGTTTCTTCGGATTCATAGGATGTGTACACAGGAGAACCAACAGGAGTCGAGTCAAGGTTTAAGGTATATTATTCTAAACTTTGAGAGGTTGGAAGATGAACTTTGGGAACTGATGAAATGTCAATCGAAGTGGGAAGTGAGATAGATTGTTTACCTCTATTGGTAAAAGAGACAGTTGGAAAAGTCTCGGCTTTAAACTCGGGTAAAACCAACTCAGGTTCTAGGGTTTCGATTCTATCAATGGATGTTTCTCTGAAAAGGAGTTGGGTAGGACCTTTTTGTGAAGATAAATACTCAAGTAAACCCTTATGCTTGGAATTTGTGGATTTGGGTTGATAAATATTACTTGTTGATGCAGTAGTTTGTTTAAGGTATCCCCTTGGTTTCAAAAGTTTTTCAGGGTCGGATACAGGCAAGTTTTGCTTATCACCTGGATTCTTTCTGGTATTTTTTCGATTAAATTCCAGTTTATTAGTTGTGGATTCGCCAAGTGAAAGATAAAAATTATCCTTATAATGTATTCAATCTTTGTTCACTATCAAAGTGAGAAACTTACCAATGTCATTCTCCCAGGGAAAAATAACTTTGATTCTCCATCCCTGGCAACGACACCAAAAATATGTTGTTCCTGAGTTTATACTTAAGGCTCACAGCATAATGTCAGGCATCACAAAATAAAGAGGGTTTTAATATTTGTTTTTTTCTATTTCAGTTATGTGAGAAAAGTTCCTAAAATTAAATTAATGGTATAACAGCTTAGAGGTCGTTTTTTGTATATGAGTTAAATTTGAAAATAATGAATGTAATGAGAGAAAAACATAAAGTTGTTAGACAAAGAAAGGAATCAATCACATAATAATCTTACTCTACTACAGAAGAAGAAAATAGATGATGTAACCTTTAATGAAGCATAAAATGTAGCAATCTAATTAACTCATAGGTCTTGTATTTGCTAATAGAAAATACAGAGGAAATTGTTTTAGCTATCAGATAACTAAATGAAACATATAACCACAATAGAAGTTGTAATAAATTGCGATCATGCATTCATTAAGGAAATATAGAAAAAGATGTTGAAATGTGTAAAGACAGTAGAACACATAACTCAAACTGGACGAAATATGGAATCTCTGGTCTGCACTTGTATTAATTCTTGATGAGGAGTTTTTTTCTCAATTACAACCAAAAAGAAGCAACCTTTTTTCATTCTTTCAAATATCTATTTATACAAAAGATTCTCAACCCTAGACAGTTGGAATTTTTGTTATTTCTAAAAAGAAACGGTTACAAAATGAGAAAATTGGAACGCTCCGCCTAGTTCTCTTTTGTTTCTTTCTCCTGCTCAGTACATTTGATGCATCTGCCCACAAATTGGGCTACCAACCTGGAGGATTTTGTTAAGTTATTGACCTCAAAAGTATATAATTTCTTTTCCAGTAGAGGCAATCTTTCTTCTATTCGTCTATCTTCTGAAATAATAGATTGTAGTTGTAGATTAGGCTTCACTAGCCATCTATGTATTTGAGCAACATCAACCTATTTTATCTGTGATATGTCAACTTGGGTTTCTTCCATATTTTCCTTAATGTTGAGCAGATGTTTAGCTATATCAATCTGACCCAGTATTCCAGATTTATCCTCTTTATCAAGGCCTAATAATTCCTTGTTGAGTGAACAAACAGTTTCTTCACAAGACTCTTTCACTTCCTTAGCCATTTTCTTACCTTCAGCTATGTTAGACTCCCAAGTCTTTAGTATGATATCGCCTCTCATTCGTTCTGAAATGGAAAATCTGGAAGCCATAGTTATTCCTTCTTTTTCTGATGATATAACCACTTCTTGGAAGGTAGTCCGAGCAACGATAGACTCTTTCTCTCTCTTAAAATAATCTCACTTAATGCTTGCTCTATCTCCCAAAAATAATTTTGGACGATTTCTACCTTAGAGAGTAGGCTTTGTTGTGCTGCTTCCAGTTTCTTTTGCACTTCCAGTGCTTGAGCTTGGAACACTATTATATTTACAGCCTTGTTTTTGGTAGAACTTAATTTATCTTGTAGTTTCCTTACTAACTCCTCTTGTTGGATGATCTGCCCTTGGCTCACTTGGACAGTCTTGTGTATCTCATCAAGATTGGATTTAAGATGTTGGATTTCTTGTCTGTTGTTGGCTCTAGCCTGTTTGATATCTTTATTGACTTCTCTCTTGACGTTCTTTTTACAACCATTATCTGACTCTGTAATTGGTCTATCAATAGATTCCTCTGTCTCAATTGTTCTGCCAGCTTGTCGACTGACCACTAATTTTCCATAGCAAAGGCGCCTAGTGACCCAACTATCTCCTTGGTGATCTTTGAATCTTCCAAGCCCTACCCATCAATATCATCCTTTTCCTTTTGGTTACTACCCCTTCTTTCTACTGCAATTCTCTTCTGACTATGGCCCTCCTTTTTGTGATAAAGAAAATGTTTGAAGGAGGTATCTCTTCAAGAGGGATCGGGGTAATATTGCTCGCATATATAACTTCGATACTGGGAGTTATGAAACTTGACTGTAGAGGAGTTAGTGGTGTAATAGGACTACCTACCTCTGTGAATTGTGTTCCTTCTATTGTTCTGGAGGTATTAGCAAGAGTAGACGGTGATAAAGGAGGTATCGTTTGATTCTGTTTTAGAGGTGTCTCAGATTGAACCTTTATCTGTGACCCTAGATGTCCTACCTGTGAGGTTTCTAATCCTTGTGAAGACACTTCAGAATTCTTTGGGGATTCCTCGGTAGTCTGTTTACCAGAAGACTTTGGTTCAAAACCTGGAGGTATGGATCCCTGTTCTGGAGGAGTGATTATCAATTCTCCCTGTAGTATCTTGGGCAAACCACTTCGTCTGTGCCTTTGGAAAGTGAAGAAACTGGCTTGTTGGTCAGGGGGTAATGTTTGGACTTTTTCTTGTACCTCCTCATAAGCTTTGATTCCCATGAATATATTGTCATAGGGGGAGTCTTCATGCTCATATGTTTTCATATTTTATTGAGATAGGTGATTCCCCACAATTTGATATGGATCATGCCTTCTGAATTCGATGTCTACCAGTTTGAAATCCTCTAAAGCTGTAGCCTCTACCTTGGAATGGCCAAAATTCAGCAACGAAAGCCTTCCAATCTGTAGAGGGAAAGTTGGCCAAAATTTATTCTGAGATTCTTTTAGCTCTTTGTCAATGCCTCCTGTTACTGTCTAGTAAGCCACTTCTCTACACACCAGTCTATTAGGAAGAAACTTTGGGAGAGCGTGAGGGGAAATTGAGCATCCGAAAACCTTGATATAGGAGAAATTTTCTTCAATGAACCAATCTCCAGCTCCAATTCATCAATGGAAATGGAGTCATGAAATAGATGTCATTCATGACATACGCAGACATATAAAAAGGGGTAGGTTGGCCTTTTGAATTCTCCCTTTGATACTCTGTAATTTCCTTGGTTAGGTTATCTGATAGAATCTTGGCCCAATCGAAAGTGAAACCCTTAGCTACCTAATGCATGATTGATACCCATTCCATTGGGAAATGAGTAGGGATTTTCCTTCCAAATATTCTAAATAGAATCATGGATACATAGATCATATATTCATTTAATGATGCAGTGGAATAAACACCATGAGAATCATCTTTGAATTTTGTTGGAATTTCCTACCATGTTTTAACTATATCTGGGTAGGTTCGGTCACATTCTACACATTCTTTTTGTTGAAAATCCATTATGAACGCAGCATTATAAATATATTTTGGATTAGGGGATATCTTGTACATTACTTGGATGTGTTTCCGCCTGAAAGAGACAACAATGACCTTTTGGTGATTGATGGCATGAGCCCAACTTATCATGTCATTATATGGCATGAGCTTCGGCCGTGTAGCTATTTTATGAAGTTTAGACTCTGCTATAACTCTGTGTTTAGTTCCAATATTGTCGATCGTTTCATCTCCAAAATCATCTGGGCAATTTATGACTTCACACTCCAAGATTTCAAAAATTTGCGTCCAGGACCTAATTGAATCTACAACATGTGGCATGGTATCAGACAGGACGTCTGAATTCAGATTTGAGCCTTCACTGGCCTCATCACTCTTCTTCGACGTTTTCCTGGGTGCCATGATGCCGGAAATAAAACGCGAATACCTATTATAGAGGAGAATGTGTAATCTTTCCTTGAGTAAAACTTACTACTTTGTTGAAATTAAGAATGAAATTTGAAATAGAAAACTTTATTTGCTCTCAGTTTGCATTAATTCGAGCATTCTTTTATGGATGATGAATTTATTTGTTTTAATGAGGGTACATCTGGAGATCCTTACCTTACACTAGAAAATATTTCCATTGATCCATAATAAATATTACCAAATATCGGCGATTCACGACTGAGAGTTTTGGATGGAACAACATTGAAATGTCCCAAAACACGAATGCGCGAAAACTTAAATCACATTGTTAATTTTCGTTTAAAGGTTAAATTAATCATTCTTAAGAACTCAAATCTTTCGGGACCTCAGGTTTCGGGGTTTTTTGGATGTAATGAATGGAAAACCCCCAATTCCCAAAATGTGAAAAGATTTACTATCTTTGACTCAGTTTGATTTAAGGATCCCTGGATCGCGAAATTGCAACTGATTAAGTAATATTAATTGTGTTTAACTTTTTTAATTAATCGCGATTAACTAAGGGTTTCGTGACTTTGTGTATCGGGATTTTAAGTTATTGTTTGAGGCAAGATTCCCAAAATGTGAAATTATGACAAAATTTAATTACCGTTAATCATTCTTAATCATTTAATTAACCTGGTTTAATTTTAAACTAATTTCGTGACTTCGTATATCAGGATTTTGGGGTTCTTTACATGTCAGACTGTTAGTATCGCGAAACCCCAAAACCTGACATTTTAAATGGCTATCTTTAGTGATCTGTCTTTTTAACGAAAGGGCCACTCCATCACTTTTAAGAATTTTAGATCGTTGGATAAATCAAAAGACTTTATCAACGGTGAGACTCAGGCGAGTTTTATTCTTATTCAAATGACAATTATTAAAGTCTAAAGTTAAGAAAACGATATGTTTCAATAGGTGACACATGGCACATATGTACATCCGAGTCGGCATGGGTTGACATGACAGATGTGTTGGATGATGACTGGGCAGACATGTAGGAAGACAAGTGCTCGAATAGGATGATGACACATGGCAGTTAGTGGGAGAATATAATGGTGCCACATGGACCAGTCTTGGACTGCCACATGGCACCCCTCCATTGGTCGGTGGTTAGCAAAATTGGTATGGACTCCTAGCAAGTTGAACCAGTGACCTCTAGTACGGGTCGACGAGTGCTTTGGTAGGGTCGGGCTACCATCCCTCCCACTTTATGTCTTGATAACTATAGTGGGAAGTAAATATTTAATCTTGCACAAATGTTATTTGGGCGGATTAAGGGGTTGGGGCCTAGCCCCAGCCCCGATGCTACCATATAACCCTACCATGTAACCACTCCACTATACATTGCTTTGGCGTGCGATCCAGCCATCCCTGACGCAAGCTACCATGGAACCATTCCATATGCCCTTACCTATACCGGTTTGCGCAAATTTGTCGATAGCGCTCGGTCGGGCGAGATAGCTCGTCGACCAAGGTGCATATCTAGGAGATATAACTAGGGGCTATAATTGTTAAGCGCATGGAAAGGGGTAAGGTCATGGCCACATGGGCCATAGCCACATGACCGGGGCTAAGAATCCAGGGGGCCAATGAATCAACAACAACACAGGGCCACATGGAAGGCACCCACATGACCAGGGGTTCGAACAGAGGGATTTGTGGCCTATATTTTTCCAATTATGGGTTTTTAAACTATATTACAAGATTTTTATGGATTTTTTCAGCAGTTTTGAGTGAGTTTGGCCAATATTGGGGGATCTAGAGCCTTTTTTTAGGCTAGATCTTGGGGGGAAGTTGGGATTTTGTTGCGAACTTCAATTCTATATAAACCAGAGGTTCTTGGCAGTCTAGAGAGAGGTTCAAAATAGGGAAATGCTGAAGAATTGTAAATCCAAAGCCATTTTTATGTAGGGAAGCCATTGAGGAGAGAAACTTTGCGGGCCATTTCTGGGAGCTTCGTTCATCCATTTTCAGTGCCGTTAGTTGTGATGGGTTCTTGAGATCTAGAAGAACACAACCAGATCAATTTGTAAGCCATTTGGCACTATTATGATGTATGATTGAAGCTTTGAATAGAAATAAGAAAGCCTCACCCACTGAGACAAAAGCCCAGAGATGTAGGCGAGATTGTTGAACTTCGTCATCAACTTTTTTTGTTATGGTTTGTTGTTTCTTCATGCTTATTTCAAAATCTATATATTTATTTATGGCTTCCATGTTTCATTTATAATTCTTCCTCTTTCATCAATTTCCTAAATGGTTAAATAATGGATGCTTTAAAAAATCAACCATTGTCTTTAAAAGATATTTTCAGATTAGTACGTAGTGATACAAGTGGAAGTACCAGTGGGAGTTCAAGTATGAACAACAATAAACAGATAGTAGTACTGCACAGAGAAGGTACAACAAATTCTACAATGGCAGGTGTGGATCCAATGATAGGATTACCATAATTCCATGGGGATGGATCAAAATACCTAGAGAAGAACCTATTCGATGTGAGAGAATATGGGAAGCAAAATGATTCATTGATGATGAAGAAAAAATAGCATAGCTATCAATAACGTTCAAAACCACGTGCTGGATTGGTACATGAATCTAGCAGTAAACAATCCACATGGTGCACCAGGAACAATAGCAGAGATCAAGCAGGCATTGATCATTGAGTTTCAGAGGTTGAAATTAGAGGATCAATTTATGAATGAGATGATTGAGGTTAGACAAAAACTAGGAAAGTCAGTATGGGACATTGATCAAATGTTCAAGACATTGAAAGGTAAACTAAAGTATCCCATTTCTAAAATGTAGCATAGACAATTGTTTATAAATTCTCTGTTACCACATTTCAAGTATCCATTGAGACAACATAAATTTCAAACCCAGGCAGAGGCACTACAAGAAGCGATGCAATTAGAGGAGAATCAGTATAAGAAGATAGATTTTGCTATAGAGGAGTTGAAGGAAGACCTGAAGAAATTGACAGTGCAATTAAACCAAATTAAAAGTAGTGAGAAAAGAGAAGCAGTGTGGTGTACCCTGTGCAGAGCAGAGGGACATCAATAGAATGAGTGTCCAACATTTTCACATTACCTGGGAGTAGGGATTCCAAATCCATTTCCTATAGGATGGCCTTGGTGTGAAATATGAAAGATACATGGGCATTATCCTTATCACTTCCCTATGATGCAGAAGTACAAGACAAAACCGAAGAGTACTTTTTGTAACTTTTGTAAGTTAATGGTACATGAAGACAAAAATTGTAGAACTCTGGATTTAATGAAGGAAAGAATATCAGATGCATACATGATGTAGGCTGAGTTTATGAAAGGATATACTGCACCATATTTTGGCAATGCACAACAATTTCAAGCAGTGCCATAGTTTCAACAACCTTCGCAGTATAATTAGGCACCACAATATCAAAACATGGATCCATAGGGGAACAGAGGAGGATTTAGAGGTAGAGAAAGAGGAGGAATAGGGAGAGGTAGATGGCCTATTATCTTCCATAATTTTCAACAACAAGGACACTATGTCAAAGATTGTCCTCAACCAACAACAACATGTATGTATTGTCGCACAACAGATCATGTGACAGAAGAGTGCCCGAAGTTAATGACGAAGATACAAGAGAAGAGGAATATAAATAACTAGAATGTCCAGTGGATTTCTACAAAAATAAGGGATCCTGGGAGGAAAATCAATATAGTGACTAGAGGAGGAGTGAAGACAGGAGAAGATGCACATGATTAGAAGAAGGAATCTCAGTGTTGGATTCAGAAGAACACTCATCCACAACAACAGTTTGATGCAAAGAAGAAGGAAACTTCCAAGGAAGCAAAGGAGTTCATGAAGGAGAATGTAGCCTCCACATTGAATACTGTGTCGAGGTACGATACTCCTATTTTTTATATTCCTCGGTCCTTGGATCATACTTGCAAAGGAGATCAAATAGAGAAAGTAAGTAACTTAAAAAGTTTCCTGGAATCTTTCTTTAAATTACTTAATGATAAGAATGCCATGGATTTGTTTAAAAGTATGCTTGATAAATATAGCATAGAGGAAGGGGTAGGAACATAACCAAAGAAGATTAATCAGGTCCATAAAAATAAAATAACTAGCAGAGAGTTCAGATTGAATGCAAATATAGGAGACTTTGACATGGGAAATGTTATCCTAGACTTAGGATCAGATGTCAACATTTTTCCAAAGAAGACTTGGGAAGCAATGGGAGAACCTACACTAGGGTATTCCAATATCCAATTGAAGCTATCGAATCAGGAGAGAGTGATTCCCATAGGTAGATTGAAGAATACAACAATGGATCTAGATGGTATGTGCACCAAAACAAACTTTGAAGTGATGGATAAGGTGGATGAGTCTATACCATTTCCATCACTATTGGGAATTGATTGGGCCTTTGATAATCGGGCCATAATCAATTTAAATACTAGAAATATGGCATTTGAAGATGGGAACTTTAGGGTAGTAGCACCTTTAGATCCCTCAGATTGTGAAAGATATGTAGAACCTGTGTCTAAGAGTGTTCTAGAGGATGATGTGAACCAATTGTATAGGACTACCGCGTGATAAGAAGACTATGTGAATCCAACTATAGATGGAGTGCTCCGTTGGAGGAGTATTAATTCTGACGTGTCAAATTTAGATACTGGAGTAGAAAACGAGCAGCAAATATTACATGAAGTCTCTACTAGGAGGTGCGCCAGAGTTACACGCACAGTAAGATGGGTTCGGATAGAAGTAAGACAATTTCCCACATTCACTGAAGAGGACAATTTAGAAAACTTACTGACATAGTTCGAATCAAAGGTTTTGGATAGTCAAATATTATTAGTGTTGGATATAGCACTAAGTGACACACCTGCACGATGGTGGGGTGCACATAAGAAGGTAATTCAAGACTGGTATCAGTGTAAGCGACTCATGCAGATAAGATTTGGTAGGAGTCAGTAGGATAGACTCTTACAGAAGTATGATGGAAGAGGGAACCCAAGACAAAACATAAATGATTGTGTCACTAACTAGAGATTGGTACCACCGGGGGAATGGAGGCATTACTTTATTCATACATTAGAAGGAATACCTAGTAATTAGTACAAGGAATAGGAACTACGTAGAGAAACTGTAAGTTGGGGCAAAGTGCAATAGAACTTTATTAGGACCTTTGCATTTGAAAGTGAGAATCCATGGGTGGATCTAGAATTACAGAGGATCAAAGGGACGATATTTGAAGAGTATGGGGTAGATACAGTGAAAGTAGACAAAGATTACAAAAAAGAAACACTTGAACAATTAGTTTACTGTTATGAGGTCACAGAGGATGAAGAAGTAGAGGAAAACCCACATGACATACATATATTAGAAGGGGAAGGAGAAAAAGGGTTGTAAGTACCCATGTTACAATAGAACAAGCTTACTGCTCCTATGAAGATTAAAAATGTCAATATTAGGACTGAAGAGAATCCCAAGATAGCTAGCATTGGAGATTACTAGGATAGTGAGACAATGGAAAAGATAATTGAATTACTGTGCGAGTATAGTGACTTATTCCCAGCCACATTTTCAGAGATGAAAGGGGTGGCAGGAGAACTTGGGGATATGAAGATACCCCTAATACCAGAGGAAATGCCAGTTAGAAAAATACCATACATATTAAACCTCATATATAAGCAAAAGGTGAAGGCATAAATTGACAAAATGCTAGAATCAAGAATCATAGACCTTGTGGAAGAATCAGAGTGGATTAGTCCAATGGTGGTCTAGGAAAATAAGACTGGAGGGATTAGGATATGTGTTGATATGAGGAAGTTAAATGATGCATTCATGCATGATCCTTTTCCTAATCCATTTACAAATGAGGTTTTAGAGAATGTGGGAGGACAGGAAGTGTACTCTTTCACAGATGGATTTTTAGGATACCATCAAATCAGAATTTCTCTGGAGGACATGTAAAAAAGTACATTTGCAACAGAGTGGGGGTGATATCAATACACAGTAATGCCATTTGTTTTAAAGAATGCACCAACAATATTTTCTAGAGTAGTAGTAGTTGCATGCAAGGATTTTATATATAAAGTTTTAAAGGTTTATCTAGATGATTGGATAGTATTCAGTTTATTGAATGACCATGTAGAAATTCTAAGGTTATTGTTAGAAAGATGTAGGCAATGTCATATCTCATTTAACATTAAGAAAATTATATTCATCACACCATTTGGCATCCTGCTTGGGCACATTGTATGCAAACATGACTTGATACTAGACCCTATGAAGATTGTTGTTATTGTCAATTTACCACCACCAAAGTCAGTACATCAGTTGAGAGAAACATTGGGCCACACAGGGCACTACAGGAAATTAATAAAGGGATATGCAAAGATTACTGCACCCATGGAGAAGTTACTAAAGAAAGACATCAGGTTCCAGTGGAATGATGAATGCCAAGAGAGCTTGGACATACTGAAAGAGAAGATGGTAACAACACCAATTATGAGATTTCTAGATTGGAAAAAATAATTTGATGTGCATGTGGACGCTTCATCCATTACGCTTGGAGAAGTTTTGGCACAACCAGGTGAAGGAGACATTGATCACCCAATATATTTTTTTTAGTAGAAAAATTTATGAGTCTGAGAAGAACTATAATACTACAAAAAGGAAAGGTTTGGCTATGGTATATGCCCTACAGAAGTTCATACATTATTTATTGGGTCAACATTTTAATATGTTTATAGATCACTCTGCTTTGAAGT